>CM070554.1:35015286-35601893 GCA_036346405.1 Phyllostachys edulis
ACATTGGCGCCTCAGAACCTCGGCGTGCCGTCCTCCTCCCTCTGCAGCCTTCTCCCGCGCCGTCCTCCTCCCGTGTCGACCTCCTCCCAGCTCCCCTCCTCCCACTTGTCGGCCTCCTCCCTTGGCCTCCCCCGTTCTTGTGCAGCATCCTCTCTGTAGTATTGCTCTCTGTGTATGTTATATTGATCTTTATATATATATATATATATATATATATATATATATATATATATATATATATATATATATATATATATATATATATATATATTTGCGATGCTAGTTGCAAATGTCAATGGGCTTTGTTGACATGCTCTGTGATGAACTCCGTCTTATCTTGAGATTGAATGTGATAGTTAGTTCATACTTGAGCTCTATTGTATTACTTACTCTCATCAATATGTTTGTCTTTATTAATTGGTTACTTCGGTTCGAGCTCATAGTTCTATTGCAAATTGATCAGTTGTATTGACTAGTTTGTGATTCTTCTAGTAGTATGTATGAGCTCATTCAACTTTTCATTTGCCATCTTGATCTCTGTAGTCAACCTCTGTTTGGTTGGAAGTTTAATCTGTTTTTAGATAATGCAGTTGAGATCATTTGATGAGTTAAGCAAAGTATTGTTTAGAGCTCATAGTTTGAATTTATATTATCATATTCATTTCATGAAGAGTATAGACAATAGGATTGAGATGGCAAAGACTTGTTCTTTAGCTACTCTCCTTACGAGAGCACATAATATCATCAATTAATATGTTGGAATAGTGTCATGCACCGTGAGTTCTTTTCAAGCATCCTCTCGTGAGTATTGCTCCTCTGTTGCGATTCGGTTGATCTTTGCATATATATATATATATATATATATATATATATATATATATATATATATTTGCATAGTTGATACCTTGATCTGTATTAGTTACGATTTTTGAGTCTAATCTTGAAGATATTGCAAATTGATCGATGGGCTTTGTTGACATGCTCTGTGATGAACTACTGTCTTATCTTGAGATTGAATGTGATAGTTAGTTCATACTTGAGCTCTATTGTATTACTTGCTCTTGTCAATATGTTGTCTTTGTTAATTGGTTACTTTCGGTTCACTCATAGTTCTATTGCAAATTGATCGATTGTATTGACTAGTTTGTGATTCTTCTAGTAGTATGTATGAGCTCATTCAACTTTTCATTTGCCATCTTGAGCTCTGTAGTCAACCTCTGTTTGACTGGAAGTTTAATCTGTTTTCGTTAACAGTTGAGATCATTTGACAGTTAAGTAAAGTATTGTTTAGAGCTCATAGTTTGAATTTATATTATCATATTCATTTCATGAAGAGTATAGACAATAGGATTGAGATGGCAAAGACTTGTTCTTTAGCTACTCTCATACGAGAGCACATAATATCATCAATCGCATTTCCTTAGAAAGTAGGCTCGGGCAAAAGATTTGTATCACTAGTTTCTATCTATACAAAGATCACAAGAGAAGTGGTGGATTAAGGAGTGTTAGGAGTGTTAGAATAGAAGCTCGTGGATTAAGGAGTGTTAGGAATGTTAGTAGTCATGTATGAGCTCATTCAACTCTTCATTTGCCATCTTGATCTCTATAGTCAACCTCTGTACTTCTTCACGAGAGCAAGTAAGCGAGATGGCAGAGAGCACCGTCTTCGCCATGTCACCGACGCCTTGCGAGATGGAAGAAGCGGCGACGAGGCCGCCAACACCGACCCCGCAGAGATGGAAGGCGCGCGGACGAGGCCGCCGTCACCGTCGGCGATAATGACACAGGCGAGATGGCGGAGGACAATCGAAAATGCCTCTGGTAAATTGGTCATCACGGAGGTCGATGACTTTGGGGTCCCTCTGAGTCCCAAGAGATCGTGGCGAGATTCGGACCATCTGCGGGATACTTGGAAGGAGCGGGTCCTCATCACCACACCAAGGTGGAAGGACTGTGAAAGAAGCGAAGCGCTGTGGGACAGAACTTTCGGAGAAGTTCACTATTCGAGAAGCACATGTGGCACGCAGCGTCGACGGACGGCGATACTCACGATGGGTAAATCGTGGAGGACCTTCAAGAGCATTCTTGTCACGAAATGCGTGAACACGGTCGAGGCGCCCTTCGCGATGATAGATTCTTGGCGGGAAGCATGGGACACCTTTGTGGCTATGAAAACATCGGCGAATTTAAGGAGCAAAGTCTGGCGCACAAAGCTCTCGGACCTGAAACACTCACCCACCAGACTTCGGCACTTGGCTGGGTGCAGCGGGTAAATCTGAGAATGGGCGGCGGAGAAGGAGAACCCATTTCGATGTCACGGACCCGCGTTCCTAAAATGGTTAAGCGAGGGCACAAGTCTCGTCTTGGGCAGCATCTCCTTCACAAACCCGGCGGACCGGAAGTGTCCCAGCGTGTGGTAAGTATATCGAACTACTAAGTTGTTAATAAGTCCATAACTTCATAGTGTCTATAATAGCGTGATGACCTCTTGCGGCGTGACTTGTTGCCCAAGCTTCCCAAGGCTCCTTCCGTGCGGAGCGAGGAGAAGGATATACTATCTCTGACCTTGGGAAACAAGGAGCACCGGGTCGCACGCGAGCCTTGGGGTTAACGTACCTTGGATTCATGGATTCGCGGACGACTACTACCGTATAGGACTAGGAAGAGATCCAAGGCGAGCACGACAACCAATTGGTACAGATGATTACTAACCAATTTCAAGTAGAGATGGCGACATTATGAGTCAAATGGATATACTCATGAGCCAGCGGTCGCAAGCCGCCCCCGCTAATTTGGAAGACAGTCCTCCTCGACGTCGGAGTAGCGTCGCGTCCGCGCATAATTGTGAACATGACGACGTCCGATTACCGATAGAGCGACATCAAGGTAGCGTACATCTATGGAATGCACCAAAGATAGACCCTAACGGCGCCTTAGCTAATTGCGTGTCGTTTTGTAGGAGCCGGCGCCTGTAAGCTCCAAGTGAGGATGGATGGGTCCTTTGTATTGAAATTGCGAGGGATGGTGTATCCATACGAGGAAGGGCGGTCTTGACGGTGCCCGGTGGTGCCGCAGTTACGCCAAGGTCTAGGTGGATATGGTACATGTCAATTTCGAGCCATCCCATTTGAACATTTGCGACGAAGAGATCACAACACTAGGGATGCCGTCCTCTCTTTTATCCGATGGCCCAAGAAGAACATCGCCTTGGACCCAGCGGTCTTGCGATCTGGACACGACCATTCCTCTCCAGCGGGACCCTCGATGACTCCACCTCATGTTTAGCCTCAAAAGGCCACCTCTTTGATTCCGTGGAGAAGGCGCCAGAAGGAACGACAAAAGCGTCTTGATGTATCGGTTCCCAAGTCGTCTCACAAAAGACACCGCCAATCGCTAAGGCCAAATCGAAATCAATGAGCGTTAAAGGCGCCTCCCAAGTCAGGGAAGTTAGAAAGTCCGGAAGTCCGCGATACCCGGAAATACATCATCGGAAAACCGTTGTGCTCGGCGCGATATTAATGCCTTGGATATGCTTGTCGGGCTTTGCATGCAGGTACTTGGACAAGACCCAAAAGAAGGGTGCGATCTTTGGAATCACCGTCGAATCGAGGACAAGCATTTCTTCAGCGGACGAGGTACTTGCCGTTGTGGGCTTCAATGATTTATTTGAACTATTCAACCTCGTTGGCCTCGGCGTCTCGCTTCTCGATGTTGGACCTTTGTAAGTCGCATACAATCAAGTTCTACATTCATCTAATACCGATAAATATCACAACTCATTGCTTATGTATAGATACATCTTTGCAAAATGTCGAGAATGGAAAGAACCGGTGGGTTTCCTCGACCCACACGTGGTATCGTTGCAAACCATCCAAGAAGACTAGATCCTTCGATAGAAATACATAACGAGGTCATTGCTTCTCTGAGAGGAACATGAAGTACATAGTGGTGCCCTACAACCCGGGGTAAGTGTCACTACTTGCTATACAAATTTCATTTGTACTTTATCTGTAACCACGAACTTAGGTTTAATGACTATAGCGACATACATGAGTAGGTACCATTGGATCCTTTTAGTTATTATACCCAAGAGGAACCATGTGATATACCTTGATTCCCTAAACCGCAACAAGCACGACTTGACACTCTAAGAGGAATACTAGAGAGGTATGCTCATTTCCTCCTTACATAACTCTATTGTAGTCTTCATTAGTTTGAAATGGCGAGGATAACTTTTTGAATCATGTAGGTCGTTCATCAATTATGTTGCCAACAAAGGAATATCACGATGGAAAAAGCGCCCAACTAACACACATGATGGATTTTTCGATCGTGCTACAACACAATAATACTATATCATACTTCATAATAGCGCGTCTCGAATCGACTATACCTATATATGTAATTCTATTTTTGCGATTACATTGACAAAAGATGATGAGTTATGTGCAATCTCGTGCGCTATCATATCGACTAATCCTTCTGACTAAGAAGAAGGATCACGAGGTTTGTCAATCTCGAAATAATTATTTCCTAATTATAAATTTAAATATATATAGCTTACCACTTTACTCTTAATTGGTAGCGGCGGGTCTTGGATTTACAATGTGATTCACTCGTTGCGGAAGAGATCAAGGACATTCGAGGAAGCTCTGCGCCTTTATCCACTCGAGAATCATTAACGACAACGGAGAGTTTCACTCGTCGCCAACCCGAGCATCACCCACTAAAACCTCTCAGCATAAACAATTGTAATCTAGTTGTAACTATAGCGACAATACTTGAACAAATCGATCTTTTGTAATTTATTTTGAGTAATGATCACTTTGAGTTGTCATGGTTGCTTGAATCTGTTATTGTGAAATCTTTGTTTTGTGATTGCTTGAATCATTGTTGTGAATGCTTGTTTTGAGAGGGCATGGCTAGCAATTCTGAGGCTAGCGGAGCTTGACAAATTGTGGGCGGGGTATGAGCTATTACGAGCGGTTTTTGTTAAAACCGTGCAGCGAAAAAATATCACTGACGGTTTCGATTGCAAACCGTGCAGGATAGGAAAAATATCACGAGCGGTTCTATATAAAGCCGTGCATGATAGTCTAAATCCTGAGCGGTTTTATTTAGAACCGTCGTGATATTCTCCTATCATTTTATTTAGAACCGTCGTGATATTCTCGAATCACGAGCGGTTGTCAATTGAAACCGTCGTGATATTTTGACTTCCTGAGCGGTTTTTAATAAAACCGTCAGCGATATTCGTATCACGAGCGGTTTTGTACCGTGCGCGATAATATCTGTTATCACGAGACCAACAAACATAGGCGGTTGGAAGCGCTGCAGTGATAACGATTCGAACCGTGCAGTGATGTCGGTTCCTGTAGTAGTGTGCGCACGGGGCGGCTACTTATGGCGTAGAAAACGTGCATGGCATGGATGTCGGAATGGCGGCATAGTGAGTCTTGGCGTGCATGGTTGTAGCAGTCCAGGCAGAGGCGGTTGTGGCTGCGGGTAGGGCTAGCGTGCTGGGGTGGCTGGCAAGTGGGCTCGGCGATGAAGCGAGTTGGTTGGCAGTGGAACGGGGCTGGGCTAGGGTGGAGCCGAGGAAGAAGACGGCCCAAGAGAGAGAAAATAGAGATGGGCTGAACGAATTCGATCCACGAAGGAAAAAGGAAAAAGAATTTGATTTAGGAATTTAGAAAAGGCTGGAAATTCAAAAGAGGCAAAATAAATAGCAAACGAACTCCGAAAAATCCAAGAAAATTTAGGAAAATTCCTTGGAAATTTTTCATTTAATTGATGTTTACATATCTCAAATTAAATAGTTTAAATTTCAGAATGCCCCATTTATGCTTTATTAACTCAAGGAAAATTGGTGAAATTTTTCAGGACTATTATACACAAAAGATTTTTGAAAACTCAAATTTTGGGATGTTACAGCCACCTCCCTCCCTCCAAGCGCCAAGGACCAGGCAGCAAAGTGGTGCGGTAGCAAAAGCAGCCTGTGAGGGTGGCAAGGTGAGCGCCTGAGACAAAGCGAGGCGTGTGGCGGCGAGCCTGAGGCGATCGTGTACCATGCCGTCTTGCGCAAGGCAAGCGACAACCATCGTGCCATCGTGTTGTGCCACCTGTAGAGCTCACCATGCTGCACCACCATGGCCCATCGTGCCCCTGCTGTGCCCGATTCCCAGCTCTAAGCAGGCCTTAGTTGCCCAATAAGCCAAGATCAAGTGCGCGTTGCCTCTCTATTAATGTAACATCCCAATTTTCGAGAGTTTTTGAAATTTTCAAAATAAAAATAACCATTTGATTTTTTTTCTAATTTGTTAAAGCTTAATTTGAAATTTCATAAATTAAAACAATTTAATGTGAATAAATCAAACTTCAATTAAATAAAAATTGTCTTATTTGATTTTCTGGTCTTATCTTGGAATTTCTTTTTCCAAGACCCGATTGTCTTTCCGTGGAGTTCTTTTTATTTTTTTCGCTTGCCCGTATTCTAGAGTCTTTTTAAAGCTTTAGAAATAAAACAAATCATTTGCATTTCATTGAATAAATGTAAAGCTTAAATTGAAATTCCAAAGTGAAAAACATTTAAATGATTAAATCAAATTTTAATTAAATTATAAAATGAGTTTAATGGATTTTTTGGCTTTTCTTGGATTTTATTCGAGTTGTGGATATCATGGGGATATGTGCATGATCTTAGGATGATGATACAATTGGCAATAGCATTGATGGTTTATCAAATCATGCGTTTTCGGCGAAGTTTTAAAGCTGTCAGAACAAGAGCGGTCAGACCGGTGTGTTAAGAACGGTCAGACTAGCCTGGTTCAGTCTGGCCGGCCACTGAATGGTGGTCTGACCGGACTTGTGTTGATCATTGGCCATTTTGGAAATTCGGCTTAGGGTTAGGTTAAGGGTATGGGCTTCAGTGCATATGTGTTGCATGATTCATGTTTTCACTAACGTGGGTTAAGTTGTCAAGAACTTGTTCCCGGATTCGATTTCTTTGTCTATTGTTGTGCAGGTAGCTTGGAGATCAATGACGGTCAACGGTGAGGATGATCGGGACTAAGCTTGGAGAGCTGAGGTCCAGAACGATCGGGGATGCCGGTTGGAGTCAATGGAATCAAGCGTGGTGCAGAATGGACAAAGGTGACCGAACGGGCAGTTCGGTGCG
The DNA here is from genome assembly GCA_036346405.1 of Phyllostachys edulis. Classification (NCBI taxonomy): domain Eukaryota; kingdom Viridiplantae; phylum Streptophyta; class Magnoliopsida; order Poales; family Poaceae; genus Phyllostachys; species Phyllostachys edulis. The sequence continues at coordinate 35,022,464 of CM070554.1, forward strand.
TCTGGTTGGATCAAGCGGCGCGAGGGTCGGTGCAAGTGCCATGTTGGTTCGGTGGGAGCCGGATGGAAGAGACTTCGACATGATGAGAGCATTGGATCAACCTACGTGGCGAAGAATGGGAGAGCCTCATGCGATTGAATCGATCTTGAAAAAAGATCGAGAAGGGATATTTTGGTAATTTCACCAAATACTTCCTTGGTGACATTTTGCAAACCCGCAGCACAAGGCGGTGCGTTGGAGAAGCGGATTAGGTCAAGACAAGTGAAGACGACGCTTTAAAATACGTGCGTGTGTGGCCCGTTTGTGTTGGGCCTTAACAGGAGCCCATTAGGGTTAACTCTTGTAGAAGCTAGGCCTCTCTATAAATAGGAGGGGGTGCTGTCAAGCAGGCCCCAAGGGACTTCATTTGAAAAACTTAGTTTGTCTTAGGCTTAGAGAGGAAAGGATAGGCTTAGGGTTTTAGAGAGATGAGTTGAGTGAGTGCTCATGGATTGAGCTCTTGTCCTCCATGGATGGAGTGGCTGTAAACCCTCTCAATCTCAAATCAATCTACACATGATTTCTCAAAGTTGAGTTCTCTTTGTGTTCTTCCTCCTTATTTGGTGATTTTGAGTCCATCTTCGATCCTTTGGGTTTTGGTTGGTTTCTTGCCCTCATCTACCTTGCTGTGACATATGAGAATACATCTTGGATCATCTAGATCATCAATCTCCCACGAGCAAGTGTTTGGATCTAGTTTTCATTCTTGCCCGGTTTTGAACCAATATTCGTTCAAATTGAAAAAGGTTAAAACTTTGACGTGGATCTACTCGATCGTTGCTTGGAACAGGTTCCTAATATCCTTAGGAAGGTGTGTTCCAATTTTGGTCAAGTTTGGCCCTGTAGATCAAAAGTTAGACCGATTTTCGTTTTAGTTTTTGAAATTTTGTCGCCTTTATTTACAGTTAGGTCGGTCGGACCTTACGTAAGCCCGATCGGCCGTCTGCGATAGATGTCGGTCAGTCCGGACCCGAGGGTTTGATCTCTGTGTTTTGGGTCTTTTGCTTCGGGGTTTGATCGGATTCAACACAGGTCATCCACTGTGTCTGTATACAGATCTTCATAGCCTTTATAGCTATTGGAGTAGAAGTAGTATTGAGTTCGATCGAGGTGAAAAATAGAGAAAGCGTCTACTTACCCCCCCCTCTAGGCGCCTTTTCGGTCCTACAAGTGGTATCAGAGCACGGTTAGCTCTTCTCATAGATCTTAATTGGTCTGAGGAGCCATGGCGTCTGAGAAGTATTCCACCAAACAACCTGTGTTTGATGGAGTCGATTTTGCTTACTGGAAGGCTCGCATGCATGCCTACATCGACGCTCAAGGGCACGCAATTTGGCTTAAAGTCAAAAATTCTTATGTTGTGCCAGCCATTGACGATGTGATCACTCCAGATGTTGAGGCAAATAGCAAGGCTCGAATCTTCTTGATTTAAGGGCTTAGTCGATCTGAGTTTGAGTGTGTCGCTCATTTGAGGTCTGCTCATGAGATCTAGAAGACCCTCTATGATTACCACGAGGGATCTACTGCGATCAAGGAAGTGAGACAGAACCAGCTTAAGAAAGAATATTCAAAGATCGAACAAAGGCCTGGTGAATCTTTGGATGAGTTGTGGGGAAGGTTTTCCAAAATCCTTCATGACTTGCGTGTTGTGGATCTTGTGTTTACTGAGTCTGAAAATGCACATCAGCTCTTGGGTGCTCTTAATGTGAGAGTTTGGGGGATGAAGTTCACTTCTATCAATAACAACACTGTCATGAGTGAGCATACCATGGATAAGCTTTACTCAAGGTTGAAGATGCATGAGATTGACTTCATCTCGCGTCTCCCCAAGACAGAGTCAATGGCTTTAGTGGTTGACCCATCTAAGGGTAGTTCTTCTGATTCTTTGGATTTTGGCTCATCTGGGTTTTCCTTGTCCGCTTTACACTCTTTGAGCAATGAGCAGCTAGAGAAGCTACCTGAGGATGACTTAGCCCTCCTATCTACAAAATTCACGAGAGCCTACAACAAGGTGAGGAACAGAAGGAGAGGTAGCCCTGTTACCTGCTTTGAGTGTGGTGAGCCAAACCACATTCGGGCTAAATGCCCCAAGCTGAAGGGCAAGGAGGAGAAGGACTTCTGGAGGCGTCCTCAAGCTCGGGATCAAAGCCAAGAAGCCTAACTTCTGAAAGTTCGTCAAGCTGGGTCCTTGCCGCTCTTGAGAATGTTGATATGGCGATGTGGACTCGGGGACGAGGGCGGCGAGGATGATTCCCATGGCAAGAAGAAGGCCTGAGGACTTCACGGCATGTGCTTCATGGCCAAGAACACCACGACATCGACTCCTCCAACGACGATGAGCTTTTCGGCGATCCCGACGAGGTATGCCCTCACGGATGAGATGAAACGTGCATTAGTTGTTCTTTGAGCGAAATCGAAAAGGCAAACTAGAATGATTAAGAAACAGGATATCATAATTGACAACTTGAATATAGAAGTTGTTAGACTCAAATCCATTAATCATGCTGATGATTGTGATTCTTGCTCTAGCTTGCATGATGAATTGACCAAACTAAAATCTGCTCATTCCTCTGTTGCAAATCAACTTAAAGATGCTCTAAATGAACTAGAATCTCTCAAATCTAGTCCTGCTTGTATGGATGCTATTGCTCTAGATGTGACTACTGTAGATGTTATTCCTTCACCTTGCTCAAATTGTGCTTTGCTTGAATTGAAATTGGATAGTGCTACTAAGGAATTGCTAAAATTTGATCCTAGTCACACTTGTTCTCATTGTGTGGATAACAAGATTAAAATGAAGGAAATATCTGAAATGATTCTTTATTCTAAGACTACTTCATGTGAAAACTGTCTTAAACTCATAGTTGAGAATGATGCTTTGAATAAGACTCTAGCGGAGAAATCTAAAATTGAACAATCCATGTCCATAACTACATATAAGAAAGTTGTTGATTCTCCTTCTTGTGCTTTTTGTACTGAAGTTGGGACAAATTTAGATGAGATACAAGAGGCGTTTAGAGTCAAATTCAAAGAGTAAGTAAGTAGGATTGAGAATACTTCTTGTGTGTCTTGTGAGGCTTTAAGGGTTGAGGTAGCTCTTGTTAAAAAAAAAGCTTGCTAGGACAATCAAGTCAAATAGATGTGTCACCTATAAGGACCTAGCCAAAGAAAATGATTACCTCAAAAAGACTCTTGAGATATTTTCTAGTGGGAAGAAGAACCTCAACATGATCCTCGACCAATCTAAGGTGAGTGTGAAGAAAAGTGGCCTAGATTTAATTCCCTAGAGCATTCCAAGAACCATCCACATAAGATTGTGAGAGCTGTTGAGAGTGGCATGTTTGAGGTAGAACCCCCTAAGCCATCTAAGGTAGTCTTTAGATCTGCAGATTTTGCCCAAACCCTTCAAGCAAAACAGGTGCTTCTACTTCATCAGGTCAGACCCCTCAAAAGGTCAAGTACCATTGCACCTTCTGCAAAAAGGATGGCCATATTGTTGAGTTCTGAGCCAAGATTGAGAGGAAGGAGAGGATGAGTGCCTTGAGGACCATTAGAGGAGTTCCCTCATCTGTGACAGTCTCTAGAGCCAGGCAGTCTGTCTTTCCTGCTAGACATTGGCCTAGGTTCGTAGATGACTTCTTTGACTCTATTGGTGGCTCTAGGCAGCATTTTGGGTTAGGATATCGTGAGGAGAGACCACGGGTAGCATCTAGACAGGGGGAGTACCGATTTTTTGGTAGGTCGATTCGGAGAGGTCTAGGTGTTGCTCATGTGCGTTCTTATGATTATCCCTCTAACCATTTTATTGCTGCTTCTTCTGTTGTTCCTAAGCATCGTGTGGCTCAGTATTGGATTCCCAAGTCCTTTGTCACTAACCCTAGTACTGAGGCACAGATGTTCCCTGCTTATGTCCTGTAGGTCCGTCATGCGAGGAAGGAGGACATTTGGCTTGTTGACTCTGGGTGTTCTCGACACATGACTGGAGATTCTAGATGGTTCTCCTCCCTCACACGTGCATCCGACAATGAGTTGATCACATTTAGGGATGCTTCTACTAGACAAGTGATGACCAAGGGCACGGTCTTGGCGTCAACAACAAATTCATGCTTAAGGACGTCGCTTTGGTAAGTAAGCTGAGGTATAATTTGCTATCTGTTTCTCAGCTTCTTGATGAGGGTCTGGAAGTGAGATTCAAGAGTGGTGAGTGTAGAGTTATAGACTCCTCGGGTGAGCTTGTCTTTGGGATCTCTAGGTTTGAGAAGATCTTTTGTGCTGATTTCAGTGTCTCTTCAGCTTCCAACCCTAGATATCTTGTGGCTTCTGTCTCTCATGATCTAGTGTTGTGGCACCGTAGGCTTGGACACATTGGCCCGACCATTTGACCGGTCGATGTAAGAACTTGATTAGAGGTTTGCCTTTGCTTAAGAATGTTAGAGACCTAGTGTGCACTCCTGTAGACATGGTAAGATGGTTTGACTTCTCATCCACCTCTTACTTTAGTGATGGTGATGGACTGGTCGGCTCTTGCACTTAGACACTTGTTGGCCCTTCTAGAGTCGGTCTGCGGTGGGAAATGGTATGTGCTTATGATTGTGGTTGATTTCTCCAGGTATTCATGGGTTTATTTTCTGGTTTCTAAAGACGAGGCTTTTGGCTATTTTAGAGAATTGGTCCTTAGGCTAGTTGTTGACCTTCTGGAGCTTTGAGAGCCATTAGGAGTGACAATGGAGCGAAATTCAAGAACTCTTCCTTTGCCACTTTCTGCGATAGGGGACTTGAGCACCGATTCTCTTCACCTAGAGTTCCCCAGCAGAATGGTGTTGTAGAGAGGAAGAACAGGACCCTTGTTGAGATGGCCAGGACCATGCTAGATGAGCATAGTACACCTTGGAGGTTTTGGGCTGAGGCGATCTCTACTGCTTGCTATGTATCCAATAGGGTGTTCTTGAGATCTGTCATAGGCAAGACTTCTTTTGAGCTTAGATTTGTTCATAAGCCTAAAGTCTCTCATTTCAAGATTTTTGATTGCAAGTGCTTCATTCTTAAACATGGAAACTTGGATAAATTTGAATCAAGATGTTCTAATGGCATTTTTCTTGGATATCCTGCTCATTCTCGTGGCTATCGTGTGTTTAATTTGGATAATAACAAAATTGTTGAGACTTGTGAAGTTACTTTTGATGAGGCTAGTCCTGGTACTAGACCCGATGGTGCAGTACAGGTTTACGAAAGCATCTTAAATCGACAACGACTCTGAGGACGAGGACCCAATCCATCCTCCAGTCACTTCTGAGGTGGTTGGAGAGCCTTCTTCTACTTCTCCAGCTTCTGATGAGCAACCTCTTTCCACCTTCACCGACGATCCGAGTGGCTCTGCTCCTACCTCTACAGTCCATGAGGTAGAGGCCACTTCTACACCAGGACCTCCTCTTCACATTCGTGACAGATCCATCCGGCAGATGATTGGGGATCTTCATGGCGAGTCACTTGCTCCAGTTTATCTCTCCAGATTCTCATACGCATTCTGCTTTTGTCACGTCTTTTGAACCCCGAGATGTCACCCATGCTTTATCTGATTCCTCTTGGGTCAATGCCATACATGAAGAGCTTGAAAATTTTGAAAGAAACAAAGTTTGGACCTTAGTTGAACCTCCACCTAATCATAATGTAATTAGAATAAAATGGGTTTTCAAAATTAAGCAAAGTGAGGATGGGTTGGTAGTTCGCAATAAGGCTAGGCTTGTAGCTCAAGGTTATTCCCAGGTAGAAGGCTTAGACTTTGATGAGACCTATGCTCCTGTAGTTAGATTAGAAGCCATTTGTATTTTGCTAGCATTTGCGGCATCTAAGGGCTTTAAGCTTTTTCAAATGGATGTCAAGAGTGCTTTCCTTAATAGCTTCATAGAAGAAGAGGTCTTTGTCAAGCAACCTCCTGGTTTTGAAAATCCCAAATTCTCAAACCATGTGTTCAAGCTCTCCAAAGCCTTGTATGGATTGAAGCAAGCCCCTAGAGCTTGGTATGATCCGCTTAAGAGTTTTTTTTGCTTAAAAATGATTTCAAAATAGGAATGGTAGATAAAATCTTGTTCACTCTCAGGCATGGCAGTGATTTCTTACTGGTTCAGATTTATGTGGATGACATCATATTCGGTGGTTCTTCTCATGCTTTGGTGTCCAGATTTTCAGATTCTATGAGCAGGGAATTCGAGATGACCATGATGGACGAACTGACTTTCTTCCTTGGTCTTCAAGTCAAGCAACTGAAAGAAGGCACCTTCATTCATCAAAGCAAATACACCAAGGACCTTCTTCGGCGCTTTGACATGGGAAGCAGTAGACCAATGTCTACTCCCATTGCCACATCCACCGTGCTGGACCCTGATGAGGATGGAGAGCCCGTGGACTAGAAGGAGTACTGCAGCATGATTAGCTATCTTCTCTACCTCACGGTGTCAAGGCCAAACATACAGTTTGCTGTGTGTCTGTGCGCTCGATTTCAGGCTTCCCCTCGTGCCTCACATCTTCAAGCAGTGCGTCGTATCTTGAGTACCTCTAGGACACTCTTGATTTTGGACTCGGTATTCTTGATTACGCTCTCTCGATTCGGGCTTTTTCTAATGCTGATTTTATGGGTGTAGAGTGGATAGGAAGAGTACTTCCGCACTGTCATTTCTTAGGCACATCTTTTATCTCTTGGTCTTCTAGGAAGCAGTCCTCATTGCCTGATCCACCACCGAGGCCGAGTATGTAGTCAGAGCGAAGTTGCTCTCAGGTTCTCTGGATCTTATCTACTCTACGGAATTATGGGTTGTTTTTGGATAGTGTTCCTCTTTTCTGTGACAACACTAGTACCATAAACATTGCCAAAAATCCAATGCAACACTCTAGGACCAAGCACGTTGACATTCGATATCATTTTCCTTAGAGACCATGTAGAGAAGGGTGATGTTGTGCTTTACTTTGTAGAGTCTGAGCAGCATGTTGCAGATATTTTCACTAAGCTTCTTGATTCTTCTCGTTTTGCTTCTTTGCGGGGAGAGTTGAGGGTTATTTGTCCTCTTGGCCTGTTTTGAGGGGGAGTTGGCTCTTTTGCATTCATTGTATTATATTGCATTTTAAATCAGTAACTTGCATTGTAATATAAAATCACGGAGCCATGTTTATTATCCTTGTATGGCATGATTTCACTCTTTATACCTTGCCATGTCTTGTGCTAGTTTGCTAGGTTTATCATGACTTTCCATGTGTAGCTTAGCTTTTGCCATGTTAGCTCTATTAAATATGAAAAACTTGAATTAACACATGACATGTTGGATCTTGTGACTAGTTTTGCCATAGTGATCTTCTCATAATTTATGCCATGTCAAATAGGCTAAGTTGAGTCTTGAATCTAATTTGAGTTTTAGATCGAGCTATGCTATTTCCTAAGTCAAGCAAATGAAAAATGATCTTTTCTGTGTGAAAAAACTGATCTCACCAATTCTTTCTCATGAGATGACTTGCCATTGCACTAGGCATGAACTCAGGGGGGAGTTTTGGATGACCTAGACCATTCTTTTAAGCTTCTTGCTTGGGATGGTCGCGGCAAGGCTTGAGATCTAGCATTTGGTTAAAAGCAAAACAAATTGTGAAAATTGGTTGAAGCTTAGGAGGCAATTGTGGATGGCTCCTTGTCCAGGACTTGCTTTGCTGAGATAAAAACCAAAAATAAATTTTAGCAAGTGCTAAATATGCTAAATTTCAAAGTGCTTGAACAAATTGATTCAACATTGAACGTATAGCGCTCTAAATTGGCTCAATTTTAGCTTCTTGGTTCTATTTAGTTTATTGACATGGCTTGACTCATTTTTGGATACCTTTGGCTAAACAATGATTTTGAACACCTAGTCATACTAAATGATCATTTAATCTCAGATTATTGTTCATCTGGCTTTCGCTTTGCTATATATGATTTGCCATGATTTACCATAGCTTCTTCACATAATATGGCTTGGTGTAATACTTGTTAAATCCTCTTGGATAATTTTTGTAGGGACCCCGGATCTCCGGATCCAGGACCCTCTGTGTTTAACTGCACTATTCCTCGGATCAGTAGCTAATGCACACAGTTGCAACATTGGTGTAATAAAAACCGTACACCTAAACTATAGATGAAGCAGACAAATTAATATTTAATAGCAAAAGGACCTTATGGTCAAGTCTTACAAAGTTTGCCACGCAGGGCTAGCAACAAAAGAGAGCTTGCAGTGGAAACCAAACATCCGACGGAGGTCACCCAATATGCCCACAGGCAATCGAGTGAAGGACGCGACCTAATTCGCATAGTCTTCAAAATATTCTTCTCCATAGAGCTCTGAGTTCACTGGTTCACCCTCCTCTGCTAATTTAAACAGAGGGCGCAAAGCCGTGAGTACTTTGAATGTACTCAGCAAGTCATAGAGAAATGTGTGCAAATAGTATTTATGCAGGGCTTGGCAAGGACAGCTTTATGGTTACTTTGCAGAAAACAGTATTTGACATTTAAATACAATAAGTAGATTGCAAAGTACAATTTTAAAAGATTAATACATAAGTAAACAATTTTCTTTGAAACAAATAGTGAACACCCTGTTCACTTCCCAACTAACGACCACAACCAAAACTAGATTCGAACAACCCATTCCAACATTTTCGATAAAAGATCTACCCCTTGCGTGAAATCACCAGACATGTCCATAACCAGGGACACGGCTATTCGAATAGTTTTACACTCTACAGAGGTTGTACAGCTTGACCCACAAGACACGAATTCTCTAGTTTGTTCGGCATAATTCTATGCCACCGCTCACTACCTTAGGTAAGCAGTCTAGAGCACGTGATAAGGCTTTTACAAAGTTTGGTTTTGACTTGGTCCTGTTCGCTAAGGGGTTACCGTTACGGGCCCCCTCTTGCACCATAATCAACCAAAACAGAACCAAACCAAAACCTTACTAATTAGTCGGCCAGGTCTATCCCAGTCTAGACATGTGGTTGTACGGTTAAGGCTCAGATCAATGGTTCAAGGTTAAGTCCTTAGTTGGTTGCTCAGATGAAACGTTTCTGCATTCCAAATGTGCTTACGCACCCACCTTTTCCACCACCCACTCGTCCGAGCATAAAACATTTTCGTTCAACCTCGCCAAATCACATCTTTTATCAAAAGCGGCTTCGCCACGGTTCCATAATTCCTTTAGTCAAATTCATCTTTGTTGGGTTCAACCCAGCCAGAGGACCACCCCAGTCCTGGCGCCACAAATTTTAGTTAAGGTGACAACAAATGTCGTGGTCTCACACATGACCACACTTCATTTTAATCAGCAACACTGGCCGTTACTACACAAGCCACATACTGGTGCGCTGGGGGTAGACTAATATTGAATGATTCATGGCGAGACCGACGTCTACCAAAGCATGGCTAAGCAAACACGATACCCATGTTGGTAGTACAATAATGTCCAACTAAAATAATCCATCCTAGGGTGTCCAAGGATTATGTCATTCAAGGATACATGTCATTCACAAATTATCAAGGAGGCATAATGGCAATTAGGTAATTAACTAATTCCCGAAACCGTTTGTTATAAAATTAGCGATGCATGTTTATATCAAACAATATACTTTTATAAAGATGGTTTAATATGATCAAAGGTCTACGACTTGCCTTCGTTGAAGAGTAGATGTGCGTCGATTAAATCGGGTCCATTTAAATCTTAAACGTCGGAATCTATACGTGCGAACAAAGCTAAATAAATAAAAAAAACTCCAAATAAAATTCAAATAAATACTAAATAAATACTAATAGGAATATAAGGAATTTATATGAATTTAGAAATTTGAATCACTCAAATCAGAGTTCGAATGAAGAAGTTATGGCCAAAGGAAGTTGGAAAAACACATAAAATGATGAATTTGGAGATTTCCTGATTTTTCCGAATTAATTTTCTAAAGAAAAATCAGAGAAATTCCACTCGACGCTGACTGGGCAGCCACCTCAGCAAGAGGTGGACGTGGCCGCTGACTGGGCACCACGGTGGCAGCCATGTGGCTTGGCCACGTCGAACCCGAGCAGCGGCGCACGGGGACAGAGGGTCGCCGGCGAACAGCGGCGCCCGGGGACCGGTGAGGGCACCGACGTGAAGAGGAAGCCGCGGCGATGCAGGTGCGTGAGGTCTCGACGACGCGGCGGCACGGGAAGGTCGCCGGCGGGGAGGAAGAAGCGACGGCAATGGCGGTTGAACGAGGCTGGCGGTGCTCGGCGAGCTCCAGAGGTCGGGAGGTGCTTGACGGTGCGCTCGGCTCAGCGATCTTGGTGGAGGTTGACGGAGGAGACTTGACGGCAACAGCAAGGTCTGTGGAGCGAAATTGCCAGGGAGGCGAAACTCAAATCATGGCGAAAGAGAGCGGGGAGAGAAGGGAGGAGAGGAAAGAGAGAGAGAGGCGAGCTCCACGGTGCTCGCTTAAATAGGGCTCGGGGAGGCCCGGAGGAGGAGGAGAGGTGTCGTGGCGGCCTTAATGGCGAGCGGCGGGGGGTCCGGCTTGGCCATGGAGAAGGGGAAAGTGGGCGCCGGGCGCCATGGAGGCGGGACGGGTGCGCGACCGAAGTGGGACAAGATAGGGGCTAGGTCCTGAGGGAGCGGCGGCTCGGAGAACGCTGGCGAGGAGAGCGGACGCAAGGAGGTGGGAGGTAGGCAACGACCCGGGGCGGCGGTGGCTGATAGGCGGGGCCCACAAGTCAGCGAGAGAGAGAGAGAGGCGGAAAGGGGAATGGCATGGGCGATGCAGGCCGTCTGATTTCGATCGGACGGTGCTGATCAAGGGGGGGCGCTGTGCATGCGGAAGCGGGTCGGAGAAGCGGGCCGCGCGGGCGAAAGCGGAAATGAGCCGAAGAAATTCGGCCCAAGGCCAAGGGAGGGATTTCCTAAGATTTTTGATTTTAGAAAATACCATAAAAGCAAAAGTATTTTTAGAAAATAGCTTAAGACGTCCAAAAATTCTAGGAAAAATTCACAGAAGTTCCTTGAATTATTTAGAACTTAATAAAAATATTTTCAGCTTAACTATTGCTTTTAATTTTTGCAAATAATTATTTTTAACATAAGGCAAAAGGAAAAACCAACTTAAAATCCAACAAAACTCAACTAAACCAACTTCAATTAGTTCAAGTTTAATTAATTCAAATTAAACTGCTTTTAAAATTCTAAATTTCAAATTAAGCTTTAGCGAATTAATAAAACCAAATGGTTACTTTTTAAAGTTTTCAAAATTTTCAAAAACTCCGGAAATTGGGATGTTACAATTTTCATGGCTCCCTGTGCTAAAAATGAATTAATTGCAGCCATTCCATGTCATTCATACTCTATCTTCCTTTATGCACATTGATGAATCCATTGTCAAAGGGGGAGAAATGGTGAAAATGAAGAGGGAGAAAATGAAATTTTTCATGAGGTTATGAGGATCATAGTGAGGGGGAGCATCTCATATGCATTTTGCGATCTTATTGCCATTTCTGAATTTGAATTGCAATTCTTGCATCCTCACAATGATCAAAGGTCAAATTGAACAATTGTTCTTTCATATGGACCTTAAGTGAGATTTTGCAATTTTCTGAAAATTGAAGCTTTCTTGCTGTCTTTTGCCGTATCTCACTTGCCTATGCTATTTTGGAGCCAGCTTGGTCATTTCCCTTGCTTTTTATTGCATTTGGACCAAGTTGTGCTTTTGTGCGAAAACGTTGAGTATTTTACTTTTCAAACCTCAAACTTTGCATTTTTGGGAATTGCCAATGTGTTCATCAAGGGGGAGATTGTGGATATCATGGAGATATATGCATGATCTTAGGATGATGATACAATTGGCAATGGCATTGATGGTTTGTCAAATCACGTGTTTTTGGCGAAGTTTTAAAGCTGTCAAAACAGGAGCGGTCAGACCGGCGTGTTAAGAACGGTCAGACCGGCCTGGTTCGGTCTGACCGGCCAGTGAATGGCGGTCTGACCGAACTTGTGCTGATCATCGGCCATTTTGGAAATTTGGCTTAGGGTTAGGTTAAGGGCACGGGCTTCAGTGCATATGTGTAGCATGATGCATGTTTTCACTAACATGGGTCAAGTTGTGAAGAACTTGTTCTCGGATTCGATTTCTTTGTCTATTGTTGTGCAGGTACCTTAGAGGTCAATGACGGTCAACGGCGAGGATGATCGAGACTAAGCTTGGAGAGCTGAGGTCCAGAATGATCGGGGATACTGGTTGGAGTCAATGGAGTCAAGCGTGGTGCAGAATGGACAAAGGTGACCGAACGGGCAGTTCGGTGCGTCTGGTTGGATCAAGCGGCGCGAGGGTCGGTGCAAGTGCCATGTTGGTTCGGTGGGAGCCGGATGGGAGAGACTTGCCGACATGATGAGAGCCGCTGGATCAACCTACACGTGGCGAAGCATGGGAGTGCCTCGCGCAGTTCGGACTCGGTCTTCGAAAAAGATTGAGAAGGGGTATTTTGGTAATTTCACCAAATACTACCTTGGTGACCTTTTGCAAACCCGCAGCACAAGACGGTGCGTTGGAGAAGCGGATTAGGTCAAGACAAGTGAAGATGACGTTTTAAAATGCGTGCATGTGTGACCTGTTTGTGTTGGGCCTTAACGGGAGCCCATTAGGGTTAACTCTTCTAGAAGCTAGGCCTTTCTATAAATAGGAGGGGGTGCTGTCAAGCAGCCCCCAAGGGACTTCATTTGCAAAACCCTAGTTTGTCTTAGGGCTTAAAGAGGAAAGGAGAGGCTTAGGGTTTTAGAGAGATGAGTTGAGTAAGTGCTCATGGATTGAGCTCTTGTCCTCCATGGATGGAGTGGCTGTAAACCCTCTCAATATCAAATCAATCTATGCATGATTTCTCAAAGTTGAGTTCTCTTTGTGTTCTTCCTCCTTATTTGGTGATTTTGAGTCCATCTTCGATCCTTTGGGTTTTGGTTGGTTTCTTGCCCTCATCTATCTTGCTGTGACGTGTGAGAATACATCTAGGATCTTCTACATCATCAATCTCCCACGAGCAAGTGTTTGGATCTAATTTTCATTCTTGCCCGGTTTTGAACCAATATTCGTTCAAATTGAAAAAGGTTGAAACTTTGATGTGGATCTACTCGATCATTGCTTGGAATAGGTTCCTAATATCCTTAGGAAGGTGTGTTCCAATTTTGGTCAAGTTTGGCCGTGTAGATCAAAAGTTAGACCGATTTTCGTTTTGGTTTTTGGGCCGTCGCCTTTATTTACGGTCAGTCCGATCGATCAAGACGTAAGCGCGGTTAGACCGCCCGCCGGTCTGACCGCGTGATAGATGTCGGTCAATCCGGACCCGAGGGTTTGATCTCCGTGTTTTGGGTCTTTTGCTTCGGGGTTTGATCGGATTCAACATAGGTCATCCACTGTGCCTGTATGCAGATCTTCATAGCCTTTATAGCTATTGGAGTGGAAGTAGTGTTGAGTTCGATCAAGGTGAAAAATAGAGAAAGCGTCTATTCATCCCCCCCTCTATGCGCCTTTTCAGTCCTACACGAGTCGGTGTTGTTTCTTGCAACCCAGTCCGCTTTAATTCTTTTCTGTCTTTCCCAAAAATTATTTTATTTGTTATAAAATTTAATTTAAATTGCTGATCTATTTTGAAGCTTTAAAAATAAAAATAATTGTTTGGATTTTATCGGTTTAATTTAAAGCTTAAATTGAATTTCTGAAGGAAAAATATTATAATTGGTTAAAATAAACTTCAAAAAATCAAAAACTATTTTATTTGATCTATTCAAGTTCCAAAGTATTTTATAAAATTTTCTTGAAATTTTTGGATTTATTTTTGTTCCGAATTTTCTTTCTTTTCTTTGTTCTCTCTCCTCCTTTTCCTGTTTATCTTCCCGTGCATGCAACATGCTTTTGCTCCTTCTCCCTCTCTCTCGCGTCTTTGGCCATGTTGGTCGCCCATTTCTTCTTGGACTCCCACCGCCCATCACCCTGGCACATCGAGCCCCTCGCCGATTCTCACTGCCGCCTCTGCTAGCCCGACTTCTTCTTTGCTTCTCCTCCCGCCAACTCCCCATTCTTTGAGCTCCTTCTTCCTCCTAAAAACCAAGCAGCCTGCCAAGCTCTCTCCTGGAAGCTCTCCCTTCCCCTCCTCCCTTTTTCTTTCTCCAACAGTGAGCTCTCCATCCCCTAGCTCTATTCCCGTGCTACCCTTCTCCCCATGCCCTGACGCCTTTCACCTCCCCCTTGCCGTCGCCCCATGTGCTGCTACCGGCCATGCTACCAGCTGCCATGGTAGCCCATCTTGCTGCTCCAGGCCCTACTCCCTTTTGACCTGGCTGCCCTCACCTAGCTCCTGCTACCCCCACGCCACCTTCATTTCCCTCCCCACTGCACCAAGCTCCATCACCATTTCTCCAACCAAAGCAGCAGCCGTGAGCTCTTTCTTTTCCAAAAAAAAAAAGCAAACACTTCCTCCCTCAAGCTCCCTCTCAGGTGAAGCTTTTCCCCCAGCCGAAGCTTCCCTGACCATCAGCACCTCCTCCTCTCCCTTTCTCCTCCCTTCCCTTCCCTTCCCGTTGCCACCAAAGCTCCAGTACGCCACCTCCCCATGCTGCCCCAGCCTACTATGCCTCCAGCAGCGGCTCCCCCCACCATTTCTCCTCTAAGACAGCAAGCACAGTAGCCTTACCCCCTTCTTCTTCCCACTGCCCCACCAGCAACTCCCCTCCTCCCATTCTTCTTCCCAAACCGAAGCAACACCACCATGGAAGCACCCCCAAACCGAAGCCCCAAAAGCAACAGCAGCCATGAGCTCAACACATGCACGTCACTAGTGTTGCATGCACAACATCTAACAAACCCCACTTCTAGTCATGAAGCAAACACTTTGTACATATTCATCTCACTCCTCCTTCTCCTCTGTTATCCCTCCTCAGTCACTCATTTCCTGAGCCGACGGCGTTGCGGCGTGCCCCTCGGCTTCCTCTTCCTATCCCTGGAATTCGTCCCTCTCTCTCGCCTCAAGCAAAAAATTTCCACCGGCGGCCGAAACACCTTCTGTCGTCATTTCTGACGCCATCTTTGATCCCCCAATGACATCGTCCATGTCGTTGGCTTCACCTCACAACGTTCTACCTCGTGCTTCCTTTCTTTTCTCCGAAACATCACCGGTTCACCGGTGCCACTATTCCCCGTGCGCCTTTTTGCGCGCCGCCGCCGCACTGGACCTCCGCCGGTGACACGACCGCCACCATTGGGTCCGTCTTGCTCCCGGGATTCTATTTAGCTAGTTCGCCGGCCTCCCCTCCCTTTCCCTCGCTTGTGCCATCATTTTTGCCCAAGCTGGCAGTATTCATGCATGATGTTATTCTATATTTTATGTGAAGGCAAACTTCCGGATATTCGTTCTCCTTCATATGAAATCCAATTTTGCATGATTCTCATTTCTAAATTCATCTAAATTCAATATCATTCTATCGCTACTAATTTTGTAATTTTTGGATTTTATTTGGATTTGTTGAATTTATTGGGTTCTTTTCGCGCATGTAGATTCCGGCGTTCCCGAAGAATTCCTAGAACCGTCTACCGAAGCATCTCAAGCCTTCAACGGAGGCAAGTCGTAGACCTTTGATCATATTGAGCCCATTTTATAAAAGTATATTTTTGATATAAACATGTATGGCTACTTGTATAAAAAAAGGTTTTGGGAATAGTTAATTACCTAATTGCCATTATGCCTCCTTGATAAATTGTGATTGACATGTACCCTTGAATGACATAAATCCTTGGACACCATAGGATGGTTAATTATTAGTTAGACATTATTGTACTAACCAACATAGGACGTATTATGCTTAGTCACGATGGGATTCATGATTACATACTCAAAGAATGATGTTAAATTTGACTTAATGATATATGGAATTGTGGCGGAGCCACTGTTATTAAAATTTGTTGTGTCATGGTAAGGGTTGCCGTTTGGTCGGGTTGAACTGAAAATGATTTATGCTCGGGCGAGTGGTCGGTGGCAAAGGTGGGTGTGGGAAGCACATTGGAATACGAAAAGTCTCGCCTGAGCAACCACTAAGAACTTAACTTTATGCGCCATTGATCTGGGCCATACCGTACAACCACAAGTCTATTTATGGGGTAGACTTGGCTAACTAATTAGCAATGTTTTGGGTTGGTTCTGTCATGGTGGTGTGATCTCCGAGTTTACAGAGGGATTCACATGGCGCATGATGGGGTCCAGAATGGCGAAACCTTAGAAGGTAGAACCAAGTCAAAACGGAGCTTTGTAAAGGTCTTGTGATAGTCTCTTAGTCACATACCTCGGAAGTGTGTGGGTGGACAGTATAAGATGATTATCTCTTGTGGGTCAAGCTGTACAACCTCTACAGAGTGTAAAACTATTCGAATAGCCGTGTCCCCGGTTATGGACAATGTCTGATGATTTCACACGAGGGGTAAATTTTCTCAAAAGTGTTGGAATGGTTCGGTTGGAATGGTTGAAAAGTGAACAAGTTGTTCACTGTTTATTGGTTGGGAAGTGGACGGGGGTGTTCACTAGTTGTTTCAAAGAAACCTATTTACTTATGTATTAATCTTTTAAATTATGCTTTTCAATCTAATTACTTTATTTACTATTAATACTACTTTCTGCAAAATAGCCATAAAGCTATCCTTGTCAAGCCTTGCATGAATACTATTTGCATACATTTCCCTACGACTTGTTAAGTACTTTAAGTACTCACGGCTTTGCGCCATTGTTGAACAGTCACAGAGGAAGAACCAGGGAATACAGAGATTTATGATGAATACCTTGAAGACTATGCGAACTAGGATGCGTTCTCCACTCGATTGCCTATGGGCATGTCGGATGGCTATCACGAGTTTGTCTATTCTCCGCTGCAAGTTTACTCTATTATCGTTAAGCCTTGCATGGCAAACTCTGTAAAACCTGACCATAAGGTCCCTTGCTACTAAGTAATATTAATTTGTCCGCTTCATTAGCTATCTTGTTGTATGGATATGATTTCATCGATGTTGCAACTGTGTGAGATAGCTATTGATCATGGGACTAGTTCAGAATACACAGAGGGTCCCGGAGTTGCATATCCAGGGTCCTGACAGTTAATCTTCCTCCCATTTCCTCTCTTCATCTGGACGGCTTCCATCTCCCAGGTCCTCCATGACCATGCCTCCATTTCCATGGCAGCCTCCCGGTACACCCGGAGCTGCTTCCCCAGCATACCTGTCTGGACCCAAAAATACAAATCTAGATCCTCTGTGTATAATGCACTAGTCTAGAATCATGCTAGTGCACACAGTGTCAACATAGATATCATTCCAGAGGGATAGCAGCGGAATAGAAATAACTTCAGCAGGAACCCATCGACTTGCCATAGACAACCGACTGGGATCAGGACCTAGCGATCACCCTCCTCGTTAAACTCCTCCTCAAAAGCAGGCGAAGACTCCTCCACTTCAATTGAATGATTGTAGCAAGAATGAGTACTCTAAGTACTCAACAAGTTGTACCACAGAATGCAATTATAGATGCTGGCTTATTTCAAAGAAAATAGCTTCTGTGCCTATTTTGCAAAAAGCAACACTTGCACTTGAATACGAATAATTGATTTAAAGTGAAATTTAAAACAAATAAACAATAATAGTTTAACAAGTATTTTCACAAAGCTCATGAAGCCTAATCAATTTTTTCACACAGCCATATGAATTTAACCACACAGATGTCTCTTCCCAATTGTTTTTTCTGAAAATCTACCCCTCGTGTGAAATCCCCGAGCATGCCCATGATTGTGGACGCGACTATTTGAATAGATTAATTAACACTCTGCAGAGGTTTGTACACTTTACCCACAAAATATAACTAGGGTAGCTAACACCAACCATAACAAAAACTTCCTGAAACTTCATCTCGACAATTGACCATAAATCCCAATGCGCATGGTGTCATACCGGCCCTGACAGAGTGCTCTGGTCCAACGCACATCATTGGACCTGGAGACGGCAAACTGCTCATAAGTGTGACCCGCCCACGGTAGTACACACCTCCATCCAAACACAGTCTAATCTGCATGCCTGAATAGTCAATGACAAGATTTTATAGCTTACTAAGTTAGGCATGTCCCATACCAGGTATGTGGTCATACAGTTATGGCTCAATTCAATGGCACATAAAGTTATGTCCTTAATTGAACAAGGCGAGACTGCTTAATTTCTAACCAAATCACTACAATTCACAATTCCCAATCACTGAATTCCACCATATCCCTATTCTTTCTACTTGCCTCGGTCTAAATCTTTTTCCACCCTGTTGGTTAAGTGCATTATATGCCATCAACGAGTAACAACATACAACACACAGTTTTTACACAAAGTTGTTCCATAACCACTTATTCAAGTTTAGATTTGCAACTCAAAATGATATCAATAACATGTTGCATGGCTAAACAGACTATTCGTGTCTAACCAACCCACGTTGGTGCTATGATAATACCAACTAATAATTAACCAAGCTTGGGTGACAAAAGATCATGGTACTGGTCTTGAGGTTGATCAACTCCTCCTTCCTCGAAAACTCCCGAAGTATCAACGTCTACTCGCAAACGAAGGCGAAAACCCACATAAATACAAAACAGAGCAACAAATAAACTCCAAAAAATAAATAAAAAATCATAGAAAGGTAGGACTTGGATTTAGACGAATTTAGAAACTTGAATGAGCTCAATTAAAGTTCATATGAGGAAGAACGGACTCTCGGAAGATTTAAATCTAAGAAAAAGAAAACACTATTTCAAATTTTTAGAATTTTCTTTCTAAAGAAATTTCAAAATATTACATCAGCATGACGTTAGCAATGAATTTCAAAATTAAAAGAAAATCCCAAAAATAGGAGACAGATATTGACAGGTGGGACCCTCGGTCTATGTACCGGGTCTATGGGTTTGGTTCACGGGTCTATAGCTCATGGGTCTATGGAATAGTGGACTGGCATATGGGGACCACATGTTAGAGGCTAGGTCTACGGTAGACTAGGTTTAGATGGGTTTTGGTTTAGGATTTGGATACAGGAGGTCCTGACACGGCGCTAACGTGGCTGACATGTAGACACGAGGCTGAGGTGGAGCTGAGATGGCTGACACGTGGCTTCCACGTCATCTCGACAGTGACAGTGGCTCGGGAATCTAAGGTCAGGCACGTTTGGGGCCACGGCGGCGCAAACGGAGGCTCACATTGGGTAGCTAAGGTGATGGGGATCTCACCGAATGGTCTGCGGAGGCAAGGGAACGACGGAGTCGATCGGTGGCGGCGCACGGTCTTCAACAGAATTAGAGTTTCGGCGATGTTCCAGCGAAAATAAGGGACATGTGGTGTAGATCTGAACATTGTGATCTCAACAGAGGCAGCGGCAAGGGACGAGGAACACCAACAGCGGCGAAAATCGACGACGAAGGTTTTGGCAGCGATTTTCTTCTTCGTGCGATTCCAGCGGCTCGGTGGCGATTCGGGCAAAGGCGGCTAGGGCAAAAGATACAACGTGGCTTGGGGTGCGGAAAACGGAGATCCTCAGGGCTTTAAATAGCCTCGGGAGGCGGAGCCCGGGTCAGCTACGACGACGCCGCGGCAGGAGAGAGAGAGTTCGAGTTGGGGACGACAGGGACGACCCTGACAAGTGGGACCCACCTGTAACATCCTGTGTTTCGGACGGGAGTTCGACTTTCGTTCGTAATTCAAATTTAGCAAACTATTTTCAAAATCTTCTAGCTTCCTCTAAGCTCGAGTTTGTGTTTCAAACCTCCTTGAAACTTTCGAATTCAACATTCGCGTTTGAATTCTCCTTTTCAGATTTGAGCCCTTTCTCCAAATTTGAACTTCTCTCTTGTTTTGGGCTTAGCCCATTCCCCTCCTTGGGCTGGCCCGGTTTTCCTTGGGCCCCTTCTCCTTTTTCCCTTGGCCCACTCGGCCCAGCTGCCCCGGCCCAATCCTCTCTGGCCTCCCCTTTTTCTCAGCCCAGCCCGGCTCCCTTCTTCTTTCTTCCTTCTCGGGTCAAGCCGCCCAGGCCACCTCCCTCTCTCTTGGACGCCGCCACCTGCCACCACGCTCCTCTGGCCGCCTCTACCCCGACCAGCTCTGCTGACAGCTGCGACCCTAGAGCCCACCGCCTCGCCCTGTCCTCTCGGTCGCCCACGTCGTCACCGCCTCGCCGCCCTGGAGCTCTCGTGTCACGCACCGCAGCCCCGAAGACCCGCTCCCTCGCCCTGTCTTGTTGCCGCATCACAGACGCTGCCGCTGCCCCTGCCTTTGGCTGAAGCATCCAGGATGGCGTGGACACCCGCGTCGCCACTCGTCCTTGCTACGCCTCCCCCGCTCCCTCGCCCTGTCTCCCCCTCGTGCAAGCCGCGTGTCGTCGCCGCCTCGGGGCCACACAGCTCCATGGGTCTTCCTCCCGTTGGCCCCCCTTGCTCCCACGCCTTGGCCGCCTATAAGAGCTCCCCTGTGCCCTTGCTCACCTTCACGTCGCCCCCGAGCTCCCAGTAAGAACCACCAAACAGAGCATCGCCGCCGCGCTCCCCTTCTTGGCCGCGTCGCCTCCCCGCTCCCTCGCCGCTCCGGTGAGCCTCCGCCTCCGGCAACCGCATCACCGCGAGTCTCAAGGCCCAAGGAAGCCGACCCCCTCCTCCCTTCGTCTTCCCCATCACTGAGATGTGTTGCCGCCGGCACCCCCTCCTCCGCCCATGGCCGCCGTCGCCAGACCGCCACGGCCGCCCTCAAGCCACCCCAGCTCCACCTCCGGGTTCCCCACACCACCACGCACTGTGCGCGCGCCGCTTCCTCTTTTTGCGCCGCCGTTGCGCCGCCCTTAAGCCGTGATCCGTCGCCGCTTTCTTCACCGTGCCTTCGCTTTCTCTCGAGCCGCCGCCACCTCCTGGTCCGCCTGCGGAAGCCTCGCTCCGCCCGCCGTCGGCCTCCCTGCGCCCTCAATCGCTGGCGCCGCCACCGCCCAAAGCCGCCGAGCTCTCTCTGCTCCCTCTTTTTCTTGGTAAACCGAATCGGTTTGGGGATGGATTGGGCCGGGCCCCACCGGTCATTGCCTTGCCCCTCCCTCCCTTTGGCTGCCATGTGGCCCCCCCTTTTCCCTATGTCGTGAACCGGCGCCACATGCATGTAAGCAGGGTATGTAACCGTCCACCCTTTCTCTGCTCTCTCTCTCTCTCTCTCTTAATTCCAATTCCAAGTTTGGAAGCTCCGTTCTCCCTCGTCATAACTCCAAAAATTATGAATTAAATTCCTGAAAACTTGTTAATTCAAGATCTTGCTAATAGCACAGGTCTTGTTCAATTTGGAGTTCATTTATTGTTCTTTATTATTTATTTTCTCTCTTTGCTTGTTTGTGCCTTTTTCCGGTGCGATCGTCCGATTAGGATTCGAAGAAGCGGAGGACCTCCAAGTTGATCAAGCACAAGAATACCAAGATCCTCTTACCTATATCCAAGGTGAGTCAATACTTTGATCATATTGAGCGTACATTTTATGCAAATTATATTTATTTAAATTACCAAAATTGCATGCTTTAATTCTTTAATCAAATGTATGTTAAAGCTTAAGGTAGTTAAATACCCATTTGATGATTAATTAATTATAATGCCATCCTTGATAATTTGAATCCCTTAATCCTTGTCACCCTAGTAATCTATATGGTAATACTAGTTATAGGTTGTACTTAAGCGACACGCTAGTCTTGCTTAAGTACCGGGGTATTAAATACCCCAATCATCATCTCTTCAAATATAAAAATGGTTTTGGGAAGTCATTGCGGGGAAATGACTGAGGTGAATGTGATAATTTGGCTTCCCTTCTCAAAACCCTAATAACTTGCTTTTCCCATCTGGGCGGATGGTATATTGGATGATGTGATGGTGGGCGCTAATGCAGCCCAAGGGATACTGGTATGTTGGTGGGTGCTAATGTAGCCCAAGGGAATACCGGTATGTGGAATGAACCGTCCAGATAACCCTAAGGACTTAATCTTGTCATGACCTCTTGTGTAAAACAAGTGCAACCACAAGTCTGTAAAGTACAACCTGGCTAAATAATTTGTATCCATCGGTCGAAGTTGCACTGTAGATGTCTCCGCGACGCCGTAAGCCTTTGTGGCGAAGGTGTCGGGGCGCACGACGTAAGTCGTTAAGAGGGCGCAAGAGGGGGTCTGGGTAAGGGTTAATGGATCTAAACGGACATAACCCTTCAAAGACGAAACCTTAGCGGGTGTAACTAATACTGCTGGAGGCATTGTAAAGGCCTTGTGGTGATCTCCTTTTGATTCATATGTCTAAGAAAACGTGTGTATATATCAAGACGATTATCTCTTGTGGGTAAAGTGTACAATCTCTGCAGAGTATTAAACTGTTTAAACAGCCGTGCCTACGGTCAAAGGCGGACATGGGAACTTAACTTGAGTTAGTTCTATTTCAAAAACCTTGTGGGTGGTATGAAAATGTGGAGGGCTCACCTAACCCTGTGTTAGATTTTACCTGAGCCGTCGAGCTCAGTGGTGGTAATAATGAAGGTAACTCCAATCAAAATAAGCATAAGGCAGAGGTAGCCTCTGCTGTTACAAATATTGCACAATTACTCTCTTTAATAAAATGCAATTTGTTAAAATGCTAAGTGATAGGAATTTGTAATTATGTTAATTGAAAATGTTGCTTTAGCAAATAAAAGAACCCGAGCCATCCTTGTTTAGCCTTGCATGTATTTTATTGCATTGTGTGTTGGCTCGCGAGCACGGTAGTAGTGCTCATTCTCGCTCTTTCCCCCAAAACCCTCATAAGCAAGAAATCCGAAGGATTACGACTACTACGAGGATCCCGAAGTTGGAGGCCTTGGAGATGAATAAAGCGTAGTCTAGTCCTTAGTTGTTCTAGTCTCGCCCCAGTCTAGTTGACTCCGTTGGTGCTTACGTGCATCCAATATTTTTCAAATCCTTGGTTAATATCGGACGCACACAGGTTTCCCTAGTCGCTTGCCTGTGAGAGAGGTGCTCTACCCCTTTTGCTTCCGTTGTCACCTCCACTTTTGTAATGTAATCCTTGGCCTTGTGCGGCCCCTTTTGTACAACCCGACCCGACGCGGTCTATGTAAACTCTGAAGTGTTGTTTAATGAATGGTATGGTTTAATCTACGACTTGTATAATTTGATTCAGTGATGTATCTGTGAGTGCTATCTACTGATCCAGAAAATAGCACAGTGTTTTCACAGAGGATTTGGATTCTCAGAATCTGGGTTCGACACCACCTGTCAGCGACAGCGAGGCGGACGCGGAGATGGGCTGCGGAGAAAGAAAGGAATGGGGCGGGCAAAGAAATTCAGCCTAAAAGATTTCCTGAGATTTTAAATAGCTTTTCTATTTTAGAAATACCAAAAAATCTAAATAGCAAATTAAAAATAGCAAATGAACTCGAAAAGATTCCAGAAAAATCTGAAAAATATTTCCAAGCACGAAGAATTTAAATAAAATAGTTTTGAAATTAATTGATGTTCAGATTAGTCACATTAAATTGTTTTGATATTTGAAAGTCCCTTTTAGCTTTAACAAATTCAGATAAAACTTGTGATTTTTTCCAATAAACTAAACTACTTAAAAATGTTTTTAAACTCAGAAAATTGGGATCTTATATTACCTCCTCGATGCTGGATCTGCCAGTGCATGAGTATATGACCAAACCATTGGGAATGACCATGGAATAAGTCGGTTGCATGTACTATCTTTCTTTCTTTCTTTCTTTCTTTTTTGAAATCAGGTTGTACTATCCAAGATACTGACATTCTTTTTGTTGTAGAAAACCAAATAACATTGCAACGGGAAGTGAGTGGTATCACATACATAGAGTATAATGGAATAATGGAGAGTATAATGGAATAATGGATCGGGTCCTAGTTGTCACTTGGAAATGATGTGGGCTGGAGAGAAGAAATTCGGCCCAAGGGCAACATGCCAAAGCTCAAGCATGGCCCAGTGAAAGGCCTATGACTACTAAATATTCATTTTTTTTTTCATATATAGCTCATGTTGTTTTTAGCACAATCCAAATCTTTCCCGATAGTTGGAACAAATAAGCGACAAAATATCGCTAACAAAGTGATAGACAGCAAGAGGCATTTGAAAAAAGTTATTACGGAGGAATACTACTGTCTATCGTCGCCGGCTATACAATTAATAACTGCCTTGAAATGTTAGAAATTTTGTACCGTAAAGTGGAATTTGTCTTGAAAAAAAAACTACGCGCTGTCCACGATTCACAAAATCGCTCTCATGAAAGACCGTTCTAACCAAATGCGTGGCAGCAAAAAAATTCAACATTTGAGATGTTAGGCCTACTTACTACCTAGTACCTAACAACAAATTAGCTACCGGAGGACTGGCAAGACGATTCTGTCTGGTGTCAAAATACAAGTCGTTCAAAAATTTATGCTAATCAAATATTTTTAGGTTTGATCACCGATATATAAAGAATTATCTAGATTAACAACATGAAATTGATATTAATGGATCTATTGTGAAATATAATTTCATAATATATAATTACTTTTATATAAGAAAATGTATTTTTATATAAATTGATGGTTAAAGTTTTAACTCGAAGACTATGAGATCGAGAAAGTCTTTTGGTCTTCTATTATCTAAAAAATCTCGAAGACTCGATATCCTAAACAGAGCGTCATTACAGAGGTCGTTTTCCATCACGTGGCGAAGCCCCGCAAGCAGCCGCAAACCGGTGTGCCGCGCCGGTTGTTTCGATCCGGTGGGGGGGAGATCTCGCGCGCGACGTCTGCTCTGCCGAAAAGACCGAGAAAAAGTCGTCAAAAGAGTGCGAGTGATTAGGCAGTGTCGCTGGTCCAGCCGACCGGTGCGTTTGTAGGGTTTGGTGCAATCTCGGAGACTTGGACGACGCATCGGCGTGTGCAACTTTATTTGATTTGGCCAACTATACTAAACTTAGCTATTAGACTAGTTGGAATTGGTGGTTGTTCGTCCTCTTTATCCTTTTCGACGTCCGTTTGATCGGCTAGCAGGGCATCAATAGCTCGGATCGTGTCGCTGAGCATAATGACAGTTGACAATCCGACATAATAAGACTATGATTTTTTTTAATCTGTAGCCAAGTACGGGTATTGAACTAGTGGATTTAAAAATTAGTGTTGGTGGTCGTCCGTCCTCTCCACCATTTCTAGCGTCCGTTGGATCAGCGAGCAGAGCACCAACAGTCTAGATCACGTCGCTGAACACGGTTGAAAACCCGACATGATGTCATGATGGGACTATGATTATTTTAACCCATAGCAAAACATAAATATTGAACTAGTTAGACTAATGGAAAACGTAGTAGTACGTTGGCAGCGACTGGCTAGCCCTGTGCTTTCCATATCGATCAACAACAGACAGGCAAGCGTGTGTTGAACGAGATACTCTAGCTAGACTAGTCGCTTAGCTTGAATTGTTCGTGGTGTGTGGTGTCGGTGTTTGGAATCGTGGTAGCATTTGTTGTTTTCATTTGAGACCAGTTAGGATAATAGTTCGGCACTCTGCTCTGCTCTATCTCTTTAAAACGCGGTACAAATAGTCGTGAAAAATTCCGACAATATTTGGTTAGATAGGTTACGGTATAATAAAGTGTCCTACAAAAATTCAACTATAAATGTGACTTACATTAGGAGAGAAAAAAAAAGACAAAATTCAGTGAATAGTCGCTTTATCTTTATCTTTTTTTCCTTTTTACTTTCTAATTTAATTTGTTCTATTTGTTTCTCAATGTCTAGACTGAATTTACATCTGAAATTTCGTGGCATATGATAGATTAATTTTGTGTCAATACTACCAAATTATTTTGGAATTTTCATAACTATTTATATCGTGTTTGGAAGAGTGAGTACAGGGGCGCTCAAAGGGTGAGAAGTCTAGAATATGTTCCCCAGGACTATGTCGCACAACGCATTTCTTGGGATCTAGTATCGTGCCATGTGTTGTTCAGTCTACGTCGGTTTGGTGGATTTCTTGGGCCTTGTCAAAACAAAAGAAACATATGTCCTCCCTCCGTGTTATTTCTGGTTTTAAGTCGTACCTTCTATCGATGGACGTAAAACGTATGGCCTTCATCCCTGCACAAACTCCCCGGTCCTTCCCCGTAAAAAAATACGTTATCTCTTCCGCTTCAAACCATGTCAAGGCACTATTTGCGACACGTGAATTTCACACGAAACAGATTAATCTTTAAAGGAATGAGACAAGAAAATTAAATTCTTGCATTCCAAATGGACGTGACACATGCTTACGGATGCTGACACCCCACTGTAGCCATACGATGCCACGCAACGCACCGCCTTGCATGTTGTCAAGGCCACAACCCACCGTGTTTGTTCTGGCTCGCTATACATGGCGTTCGTCATTGACACACTTAGGCCCTGTTTGTCTGAGCCTTTTCTTCGACTTAAAAGCTAAAAAGGCTAAGCTCAACCAAAGATGTGACTTTTCTATCGGGCTTTTAGAAAAGCCTAAGCATCCTACATAACTAAAAGCATATCTGCGCCCGTCAAAAGGTCATTCCCCGGTCCCACGTGGCGACGCCGATGTCCTCTCCGGTCTGCAGCCGATATCCCCTCCTCTGCCGACGCCATTGACTGCTCTCTAGATCTAGCGATGTAGCTCTAGATCTAAATCCCCCTCCCCTCCCCTTTTTCTTTATTTAGATGATGGATTTTAATTGTGGATTCAAATATTTGTAAGGCTCAAGAAAGTAATTTCAATTTTTTTGCGCTGTTTTTTGTTTTACAATTTGATCAAAGATTATTATTGTTTGTGTGGACAACAATTCTAATGTCTTTCATATGTCCTATGGTTGATTGTTCACTCAACATCTATAATATACTTTAATAAGGATTGAGAATTTTGATATTTAGTTTTGATGGGATTTTTAACGGTGAGCAAATAAATCATTAGAGCCATGGGTATTTTAGACAATTCAACAATAAGTCATAACTCAAAAGCCATAAAAAGCTAGGTCACCGTGGCTTAGCTTAAAAGCTAGGTGCTTATAAACTTTTTAAGACAAAAAGCTGGCTTTAAACTATAAGTCACAAAGCCTAAGGTCATGTACAATAGGATTTAAGCTGATGTAGATGAAAGAAAATAAAGAGAGAGAAATGTGCTGTCTACAATCTTGTATGTAGCAAATTAAAAAATTTGTTCTCGAATAATTTATTTGAACTTTGTTTAATAAAACCAATGTGCTCACATATTTTGAAGATTACACCCCAATTTCTAACCATGAAAGACTGTTGATGCAAATTAAATTTGTGCGTGCAACGCCGTTTAGGTCCCACTTGGAACAAAGAAAACATGAAGGAATTTTATAGGATTGAAATCCTGTTGGAAAATTTCCTACATGCCCTTTTTTGGAACAAAAGAATGACTCTAAAAAAACATAATATAGGAATCTCCTCTTTCCTACCGATTTTGAAGGAAAGCAAACATTTGCTTAAACCTTCAAGTGAAACTTTCCTCCAAAAACTCATGTTTTGTTTTCTTTCCTATGAAGCATCCAAACACTTGTTTGTACTCATTAGTGTATTCTCAATTCTTGTAGGATTCAAACCGTGCGTGACATTTCATTTCTGCATTTTATCCCCATGGTTTTCTTTTCCACGTTTCAAACAGCCCTCACAGTGGTGTGTTCCACAAGGACACCCAAGTAGGCGAATGATATTGCAAATGGAAATCCAAACTTTCTTTTGTATATAATCTAGCGATGTATGATCTTGGCTACATGGTTGATTACCATAGTTCGATCTCAGTAATCATGGGTTGAATGAGTTATTTGTATGAATTTTCACTTTCATTCCTGAGGATTTGAACGTGTGACTTAATAGGTTGTGATTTGAGAACCTTTAAGATGGATCCATCCACTAGTCAATTGTCTCTACCCTTTAAAAAGAGTGACAATTGGCTGACTGAGTGGCTATCTGATATAGCAGCACATGCAAGCATCAACGTTGCAAACTGGAAAAAAAATTAACCAGACAAATTCAAACATCTGGAATACTTGTGAAGATTGCTACCCACGGCAATTCTCTTTTAATTCGTTGATGGTTCCATATTCCATGTACGTTCTTTTTTTAAGGAATTATTCTACCTAAGTTGTTGCGTCCGAAGCTAGTTCTTCCATTAGTGTCGTAGCTTGGTCAGGCCTACCAGAAACAAGTCACAAGTTTTTTTGGCGTGCAATGACCATTGCGCATCTCTCCTTGATAGGCAGGCAACAACGATCAGCCATCAGCCATCACATGTGAGGCGTGACCGCGTTAGCCTAATATAACAAGCTGAAAGGCATGTGCCGCAAGTTTCTCACCATTCCGAAGTTACAAAATATACTAGTTCTACCATGCGGCATCACTCGGCTATGCCTAGTAGCAAAGCCCAGTAGCTGCTAATGGATTAACCTGTTTATTTATCGACAAATCTATCTGGCTACATGCATAACTGCATAAATAAAGGCGCCACAGCGCGCACGGGCGAACGAGTTGCAGAGCGACTCCAGAAAAACATCGAACCCCGTCGATCTTGCAATCGCGGCCGCCCGCGGCGGCGGCACGCAGGCCTACTCCAACATGAGATTCACGGCGTCCCAGGGCTCCATGTCGTCGCCCTCTTCGGCGACGTCCTCTAGGCCCAAGAACGCCTCCAGCCCGGACATGCACTCCCGCAGCCTCTCCGCGCCACCGCCACCGGCCGCCGCCGGAAGGCAAGACGATCCCGAGCTCTCCTCGGCCGCGACCCTCCGGCGCTTGTTGGCCGCCGCGCCGGTAGCGGCCGGCAGCGCGCCCACCGCGGGCGGGAAGTTGAGCTTGGCCTTGGCGCCGCGGATGTCGCGCGCCGCGGCGTCGTAGGCGCGCGCGGCCTCCTCCGCGGTGGCGTAGGTGCCGAGCCAGACGCGCGCGCCCTTCCTGGGGTCGCGGATCTCGGCCGCCCAGCGGCCCCAGGGCCGGCGCCGGATCCCGCGGTACGCCGTCTTCCGCCCCGGCGGCGGCAGCTTCACCGTGGTCAACTCCTCCCCTGATATATACAAAGCAGTTGTATTAGCATGACATGCACGTATGCTCCACCATATATACACACGCGGACCGTATCAACGTTGCAAAACTGTCGATCTATTCTGGCCATATAGATCGTACGTCGGAGAATCAGCAGGAAAAAAACACTAGACAAGTTGCAACCGGCTAGCTAGAAACTAGACACATGCAGCAAGTTGATGTATAAAACGCGCGCCGTCGCTAGGTGGCTACCGGTGAGGCTGGAGGCGGAGGTGTCGGTGGCCGGGCGGCGCTCGCTGGCCGGGACGCAGCCGGCGATGATCGCTCCGCCGCACATTGTCTAGCTATAGTACGTCTCCCTTGTCCCTTCCCACCGAATCTGCAAGCTTCTCTATTGGCAGCTGGCTAGACAGAGGGAGCGAGCGAGACGAAAGTGGAGGTGCTTTCGTCTCGTGGCCTGGGCCTCCACCAGTGCCTTCCTCTATATAGCCACTTGTAGCTGTACACAGGTACAGTAAGTTCCTTCCTATTACCCGGAAAAGCGCGGAGAGCTTATACATAAAGTTAATTAAAGGACGAAATGGACCAGTACGCTTCACGTGCGCGCCATAAAACGTTGAGCAAAAGCACAGTGACAGCAGCACGGGATCGAGGGCGAGTGACTAGTCGATCGGGGACTATCTGGTACTCTTCTAAAAGCCGGCCCGGCTGACAGTGATGGAGTGACGGTACTGGAGCTACCGTTGCATCAGTAAAGCGGGCTGTACCCGACGGCTGTGCAAAGCGTTGGACGGAGAGGCCGGTGGGTGCATGCGCCGCGCGCGCGGATCGCGAGGGCGACAAAGTGGCGCAGATCTCCGAGCGCGTACGTGCCGACGCAGCGTAGTACGTGTGACACTGCGTTGAACAAGGTCAGCGCGCGATTTTGGGAAAGGACCGAAAGGTGTCAGTCTGCCTCTTGCCTCTGCCTCATTCCGCCTTCGGTTTTCGGGGGGAAAACGGTGGGTTGGAGCCCCTGGTTTCGCCGTGCCGACGCCGCCGGCTCCTTTTGTTGCCTTTGTCAATTGTCACGCGACCTTTCGTGCCAGGAGTACGTACAGCAGCGCTACTTGGGACAGTAGAATACAGGTGGTATGTGGCTACCAGGCATCGCCCTCGCCCGGGTGGACTAGTGCACCCTGCGCAGCGCGCGGGCCCTGCATGCATCCCTCGTCAAATCAGTTTTTGGCTGTATTAGCGGTGTTTCGAGAGTTATTAGCAAAAATAGTTTTTTTGTTGTCCTGTATTTGTAGAAATCGAGCTTTGTTCCTACGGTCATCATGCGGTCTTTCTAATAAACCAACACACATATGTCCTCACAGTCATCACGTGGTTGAGGGGTTGTTGCACGGTAGCCATGCGGTTAAGGGGATACCGCACGGCCGAGCAGGCCACTGTATGACCACCGTGCAGAGAGAGAATGTCGCACGACCATCATACGGCTGAGCACTGTTTTTGGTTGGCGATTAGCTACGAGACCTTGTCACTTTGTAAATTGTCACCACTCACAGCCCCTTTGTACTGTTCAACTCAATTATCCTGTTCCTAATATTTTATGACCAATCTTACAGCAAACCAAAGGATGCGTAGTACCTGAGTAGTAATCTTCTTTCTGAAAACAAAGGTTGTATGCTAGCTAGCTGATACTTGCTGCCGCCTGTAGGAAATAGAATATTCCTATGATATCAATACGATCAATTTGACTCCAAAGGTCATAGAATTTGTACCGGTATTTGACACATGGGCGTTGTGACTCTGAAGGCATGAGTTGTTCTCTGCATTTTTCTTGTGTTGCAACAACAGATCAATTACAGTTACACACACCGGTTCAGTGAAAATGGGATGTAGATTTTGATCAGCCTTAGGCCTTGAATAGGTTGCGGAGAGGGATGACTTCGACTAGGTGGTGTTACTTCTCCGATCATGTTAAAAAAATCGAGTTCACCAAAAAGTAGTCGAATAAATTATAAAAGCTTACCTTACTTAGAGATTTCTTCGCGAGAAATGAAGAAGTATACTAAGTCAAAAAAGAGTTTACTGTAAATTATTTTGACCACATTTTATTGAACCTGGTTTCTTTGTGTTGGCAACGAAATTTAGGAATAGGTCGACACTAAAAAGTTTCTTCTAGTGGGCACGACTACGTTGCAAAGAGGAAAGATTTCGACTAGGTGATGTTACATTCTTTCGACCAGTGTAAATAAAACAAAGTGTTAAAGAGTGATCGAGAAAATCGTCGAAGCGTTGCTCAATGTAAGACAATAAAGATTGGAGAAAGTATAAACTTTATTGAGAATATAAGAGGTTACACATATAATTTACGTAGCTGGTCGATATTCCATGAGTTGGAAATAATCCTGTCGTCAATGTAAGACAATAAAGATCAGAAAGAACTATGCAAATGCAATATTAGCTGCTCCTCCGACCAGACCTAAGGTTGATCAAACATTTCGTATTCAGTAAGACTTGTAGTGTATCACAAAGTTTATATACATGCAAGGCTATCGAGGAGGTGGCTCTATACTACAAGTTGTTTTCAGCATTGAGCACTAGGCACGCTGATGACCGCAAGCACGACTATTTAAATAGATTTACACTCTGCAGAGCGTACAATTTTACCCACAGTACACAAATTCTCTAACTTGTTTGGTATCCGTTGATACCACCGCTCACTACCTTAGAGAAGCAGTAGAGCACGTGTTAAGGCCTTTACATCACTAGTCCTATCCTTGCATTAGCCCAGTGAATGAACACCCTCACTTCACTCGAGTACACCCCCTGTCAAGTGAGGCATTTGCCGTTGTGTCAAAAGGCTTTGTGCCCAATGCCTCGGTAAAGAGAGCCCCTTCGAACATGCCTGCACCAGTTATGCTTGTACTACTACAGCCTACCAACGTGCAAGGCTAGTTTTCAATGACGTAATTAGCTAATGTCGTTCCATACTAGCACATGTGGTTGTAGATTGATGGCACCGACGTTAGGTCCTTAATTGACCCAGGCGAGGATCTCCCCATCACTTGTGAGGTACACCCTCATACTTCTCAAAATAAAATATAATTCGTCCGTGTCGAAAACTAAGTTTTGCATTTTTTTTTACAGCAAGCTCTTTTTTGACTTAGTTCACTTCTTCATTTCTCGTGAAGAATCCTCCAAGTCAGATAAGGTTTTATAATTTGTTCGACTACTTTTTGGTGAACTCAATTTGTTTAACTTGATTGAAGAAAGTAACACCATCTAGTTAAAGTCGCTCCTCTCTGCAACCTATTCAAGGCCTAAGGCTGATCAAAATCTACATCCCATTTTCACTGAACCGGTGTGTGTAACTGTAATTCATCTGTTGTTGCAACACAAGAAAAGTGCAGAGAAAAACTCATGCCTTCGGAGTCACAACGCCCATGCGTCAAATACTAGTACAAATTCTATAACCTTTGGAGTCAAATTGATCGTATTGATAGCATAGGAAGATTCTATTTCCTACAGGCGGCAGCAAGTAGCAGCTAGCTAGCACACAACCTTTTTTTTTCAAAAATAAGAATACTACTCAGGTACTACACGCCTTTGGTTTGCTGTAAGATTAGTCATAAAATATTAGGAATAGGACAATTGAGTTGAACAGTACAAAGGGACTGTGAGTGGTGACAATTTACAAAGTGACAAGGTCTCGCAGTTAATCGCCAGCCAAAAACAGTGCTCAGCCACACCATGCGGCATCCCCTCTCCACATGGTGGTCGTGACGGTGGCTAGCTCGATTGCACGATGGTCGTGCGGCATCCCGTCAACCGCACGGTGATCGTGCGGACATGGATACGTGTCGGTCTATTGGGAAAACTGCATGGAGGCCATGCGACGAGGCTCTATTTATGCAAATACGGCGCGATGAGAGTTATTTTCGCTAATATGTCCTACAACATTGCCAATACGGCCAAAAATTCCCTCCAAACGAGAGGAAATATAAGGTATGTACACCGTATTTACATATATACCATCCATGTATACCGAGTTGGTCTCATGATCATTAGTTAGCTCACACAGTACAACATTAGTGAATATCACATTCATATGTGTGCTTAAATAAAAAAGCACTCAATATTACATAAACAATCGCAAATAAGCCTTAAGACCAAGTTTTTACGTAACGGGCCGAATGGCCGTCGAGAACACAAAGAGAAACAGCAGCGGAAGTTAAATAAACCAAAAGGGTCTCTATGATCTGCCACCGACAATTGACTAGGGTTACGACCTAGTTATCGTTGTCGTCTTTGTTTCCAAAGTCGGACACATAGAAATATCTATGCACCGGGTCCTTAGTATCACAGTCTGAATCCACATATTTGACCAACAATAAGTATAAAGGTACGTAGCAAGGCCTTATACCAAATGCAATTATATATATGCTTGGCTTGTCAAAGGAGGGGTCTTATGGTTACTTTAGCACAAAGCAAGTTTTAGCTCAAATACTGTAATTATCTTCCAAACTTATAACCTAGTCATTTAGTGTCATTTGTAAGAAAATTTTATCATAAAGCAAGGTTTCATTTACCTATTACCACCTGCCTCTAGATACCAGGTCCCATCCACCTAACTCTAGATATCAGGTCCCATCAACCCGAATCTAGATACGAGGTTCCATCCACCTAACTCAAGATATCATGTTTCATCCACCAAACTCTAGATATGAGGTTCCGTCCACTTACGATTATATCATTGCTACAACCATTTTAAGTTAACATGTTCACATCCTATATCTTATCAAGACTAACCAAGTGTAGCCTTACCACGCATATGATTGGTCGCATAGTTATTCGAAGGATTATACACTATGCAAAGGTTGTTCATCTTTACCCACAAGGTATATCATTTTTTTCATGTTCGGATGACACACTTCCGTAGGTGTTCGACTAAGAAGATCATAACAAGGCCTTTACAATATCTTGCCATAACACTAAACCATCCAATTGGTTCGATCCTCGGGCGTTAGAACAACATTAAACTCTAAGGAAACCACCGTTGGAGGAGTAGACGTATTCCGACTTTGTACCACCACAATAATCAATGAGTGTGTACACAAAGATACGCCCTCCTACAACCTAGGTCCATTAGCATGACCCAAACTGCCCATAACATGACAACAACATCATGACTCGATAAATTTTTCAGCCAGGTCTATCCCATACTAGACTTGTGATTGCATGATTATTAGTTTTAGAAATGAGGCACATGATTCGGTCCTTAATCGACTCAAGCGAGACAATCTACAAATCCATATCTCATGCAATCATAGCACCCATCTCATACAACCCACTTGCCCAAGTCTCCACCATTTTATAAAACATTTTCCTGTTTCTAGTGGTAACCTCTGTTACCACACTAAGAACCATATCATGTCCCAACAGCGGAAGACAAATAAACCAAAAGAGTCTCTATGATCTGCCACAAGCAATCGACTAGGGTTACGACCTATTTATCGTTGTCATCTTCGTTTCCAAAGTTGGGCATATAGAAATATCCATACACCGAGTCTTCAGTCTCACAGTCTGAATCTACATATTTGAGCAACAATGAGTACAAAGGTACTCAGTAAGCCCTTATACCAAATGCAATTATATATATGCTTGGCTTGCCCAATGATGGGTCTTATGGTTACTTTAGTACAAAGCAAGTTTTAGCTCAAATACCGTAATTATTTTCCAAGCTTATGACCTAGCTATTTCAACTTAAAACCAAAGTGACATTTGTAAGCAAGTTTTATCATAAAGAAATGTTCCATTGACCTATTACTACTCATGAGGTTCTATCCACCTATCTCTAGATATTGGATTCTGTCTACCTAACTCTAGATATTTGGTTCCATCAGCCTAACTCTAGATTTCAGGTTCCATCCATCCAACTCTACTCTAGATATGAGGTTTCATCCACCTAATTCTAGATATAAGATTCTATCCACCCGACTCTAGATACAAGGTTCCATACACTTACGGTTACATCATTGCTACAACCATTTTTAAGTTAGCATGTTCTCATCCTATATCTTATCAAAACTAACCAAGTGTAGCATTCTGTACCACGCATATGACCGGGGGCACGGCTATTTGAATAGATTATACACTATGCAGATGTTGTACAACTTTACCCACAAGGTATGATCAACTTTGATGTCCACCCGACACACTTCTGTAGGTGTATGACTAAGGCCCTGTTTGGTATTTGGTATGGCTCTGCTCCAAGTTTTAGCAACTCCAACTCCAGTTTCACTCTTAGATCCACTCCCATAAGAAGTTGAAGTAGTCTGCGAGGTGTTTGGTTAGAAAGACAACTCCCACTTCATGAATGAGAAGGATCTATGTAAAAGACGAGAGAACCCTTGGTTTTGTGACTTGTATTTTTTATCATATTATTTATCGTTTACGTTGTATTTTGGCTGTGTTGGTTGATCACGTTGCAAGTACTAGTATTCCAAGTTTTTTTTCATGCCGTGTTGGCTGATCACGTACTAACATTAAGCCATGTTCACGAGTTTAGCAAGTACTAGTATACCAAAAGTTTTTTTCATGTCGTGTTGGCAAGTACTAGTTTGTCTGATCACGTTGTTGATCACATACTAATAGCAAACCATGTACTAACAACAGCCAGACATCAGTAAAAACAACAGGAGTGCTTGAGAAATTGCCAAACAGTGAGCATGAATCAACGTCAGAAATTGGCAGACACTGAGCATGAATCAATAGCAAACCTGCCATCTGCATGTTGTAACATTCAGCATATGCACTGCAAATAGTACTAGTAGCGCAAATCAGCAATTAGCATTTGGACATGCCTCTAGTGTGTATTTTTCAACACATACTACTAGTGCAAATCAACAATCAGCATGAACATTGCATATGCACTTCAAATCAGCAATCAGCATATGCACTGCAAAATCATACTACTAGTGCAAATAAGCAATCAGCATATGCACTGCAAATCAGTGCTAAGACATGTCCATGTCCAAGTCCACAACGCATATGTACTACATATGCAAATCAATTGCAAATCAAACCTAGATCAGCATCTACCTTATCGGCCAATGCCTCTGTCAGTTATTTACTACATATGAGCAACCAACAATCAGCATCTACCAATCAACAAGCAGCAATCAACATTGAGCAACTAGCAATCATCATCTACCAGCAATGCATTGGTGTTAGACGGTTTGAGCTAGTTACAGAACTATCTAGATGCAGATAACACGCCAGAACATACCAGCAATCAGCATCAAAATTAAATGCTAGTTACAGAACTATCCAGATCTGGCATGTACTAGCAATCAAATCAAAACCAAATGCTAGTTACATAATCAAAAATCAAATGCTAGTTACAGAATCAAAACCAAAAAAATATGTATTAGCTAGTTATAGAACTATCCAGATCTGGCATGGGGACTCACTGTGTGGTTGGGTCCTCCGGAAAATCAAAATCAAATGCTAGTTATTAAAAGAACTATCCAGATCTGGCATAGGGGATGCCAAGGGGACGCCCAAACAAATGCTAGTTCCAAACAAACCAACCAATCGGGATGGGAGGAAACGAGAATGCCTTGGGGACTCCACGAGAATGCTAAACACGGTTCTCCGGAGGACTCCATGGGGATTCACTGTGCGGTTGGGGGAGGCAGACGCTGGGGAGAGGATGCCGAAGGAAGACGCTAGGGAGAGGATGCCAGGAGGAAGACGCTGCGAGGAGAATCGGCCGCCACCACCTTGGTCACCACCGCCTCCCTGGTTGCTGCCTCCCTTTAGGGTTCAGAGGCTAAGGCGAGACAGATGGGCGGAAACGAGAAATCGAACAGATGCACACTCGGGGGCTCGGATGGGGATGGCCGACGGGGTTTTGATCGATGGCATTGGTGGGTAATTAATACTAAAATCTGTGGGCAATTAGAAAAATAGGATTGCTGCTCCCTGCTTGGAGCAACCTCCTCGCAGCTCCGAGAAAATACACTATAGCTTGCTCCATATTCGTAAACTTCGACTTCGGTTTTTTGTTGGAGCTATACCGTTTGGCATGGTTCCGCTTTGCTTTGACCATGAAGCTGGGAGTTGGAGTCATGCCAAACAGGGCCTAAGAAGATCATAACAAGGCATTTACAATATCTTGCCATAACACTAAACCATCCAATGAGTTCGATCCTCGGGCATTAGAACAACATTAAACCCCGAGGAAACCACCGTTGGGGACTATACTTATCCCACTTAGTACCATCACAATAATCAACGAGTGTGTACACAGTGATATGCCCTCCTACAACACAGGTCCAAGAACATGACCCAAACTGCCCATAACATGGCAATAGCATCACGACTCGGTAAATTATTCAACTAGATCTATCTCATACTAGACTTGTGGCTGCACAATTATTAGTTTCAGAAATGTGGCACATGATTTGATCCTTAATTGATTCAGGCGAGACAATCTACATATCCATATCTCGTGCGATTATAGCACCCATCTCATACAATCCACTTGTCCAAGTCTCCGCCCTTTTATAAAATATTTTCTTGTTTCCAGTGGCAACCCACGTTACCACACTAAAAACCATATCATGCCACAAGTGTTGTAATGACAATGTTTGTGTCATATTCAAATTAACCACTAGGTGTCTCTAAGCATATCATTTATCCAAGTTTAGTTAATCAAGGACAACCTTATTATGATAATTAGCCTAGGGTGACAAGGTAGACATAATGTCAATAATCAAGGAGGAAATAGTAATTAACCAACATGTGGAGTAACTAGGCATCAATATTTAACATAGCCTTTCATAAATAATAATAAGCATGCAAGTAATACTTTAAAGCAAAATAATTGGCATTTGAAAAATGGGTTCAACATGATCAAATATAATGATTTTCCCTTCTCAATAATGGATATCACTTGGTCTTGATCATCAGTGACGATGGCGTCCGAAGCGTCAAAGTTTATAATCACAAATATAACCAAATTCAAATAAATTCAAATGAACACCAAAAATTATGATTTTGGCCCTGTTGGGAAAAGTTCTAAATTTAGAAACAAAAATAAAGTCATTTTGGCTTAAAACGAGGGAGAACGGACTCTCCAAAGTTTGACCTGAGAGAAAATTCCAGAAAATATGAAATTCCTAATAGGTAGGACCAACTGGGATTTTAATTCATTTTTCTCAATTATTTTATGTAGAAAATTTCTCTACGGCTAATAGGTGGGTTCCAACTGAGTTTTAATTTTTTTTTTCTAATTATTTTTCTTAAGGAAAAACCTGTGGTGGTGACACGTTAGGTCCAACCAGTTATTTTTATTTTTCTCTAATTATTTTTGTTCAGAAAACCCCGAGGGACTGACAGGTGGGACTAGGGGCCCACACGTCAGTGACTGTGGTCTATGGACTATGTCTACACATAGAGTTTTAAGTGGTGGAGCTCGCATGTGTAGTATCAAGGATGACTGACTAGAGGGGGTGAATAGGAGGTTTATAAAATTCTTGTACTCTAATTGACAATTTTAGCAAGTATGATCTAATTAAAGAATTCCAGCACAATTCAAGAGATATATTCCAAGTTTTCACTAAGACACCTCAAAGCTATGTCAATACAAAATACAATTCTAGCTAAGAAATTTTACACAAATAGATTGCTAGAAATGTAAATGTGGAAATAGTAAAGACAAGAGAGAAAAACCACAATGAAGACTTGCCGGTCTTCACTAATCCACATCGAGAAAACTTGAACGAATCTAGCCGGCTCCACACGAGCATATCCCTCGATCACTAGAGTTGTTCTTCCTCCTCTCCGAAGATGGTGAGCACAAGACCACTCACAAGTGATGCCGAGTCACTTCACAAATTTCTTTGAAGAGATCACTGTGCAAACTCTTCTCCAAGCTGTCTTCACCAAGCTATCTAGGTGTTGGCAAGCACCAAGAGTAACAAACCACAGCTTTGCTTGAAGAAAAAACAAGTGCCAAAAGGATCAACCAATGATGTAATACACTTGAATGCTCCCAACTACCTCCAAATGAGAAAATATGAGCAAGTGGGTAGTAGAGAGTGAACTAGAGGCTCAAATATATTCAATGAAGTCCAAGTCACTGAGCTTGGTGCAGGAGAGGGGGTATTTATAGCCCCAACCACAAACTAGCCATTTGAAGTTGATCTCAGAAAAATTTAGCACATGTGGTAGTACCGCTGTAGAAAACCAGTACTACCGCACTCACTATTCAACGGTCGAAATGAGTGCATTAAATGCTTCTCAACTAGCCACTACAGAAAGGTGCGGTACTACCGCACACACAAGGTCTGGTACTACCACAGAGTGGTAGCAACGCTTGGCTAAAATGGAACTACCGATTTCCAGAGGATAAAAGAATCCCATAAACATGCACTTTGGAAATTACATACCGCCATGTAAACGTCGATTCTACCGCATTACTGTAGTACCACTCAAAATATGCGGTCATACTGTTCTTCAGGGGATAAGAAACTCCCAAAAATATGCTCTCTGGAAAAATACATACTGCCAACTAGAATCCGGTCCTACCGTGCTGCGGTAGTACCGCTCGTCAACTGCGGTCATACTGATTTTACTGAACTGTTTCCAGATGCAATTCTAAATGCAATGCATGACATTTTGTTGATCAAAATAGCACAAAATAAATCCTCAATATACTAGCCATGATCCCTCTTTATAGCACGACATCTAGCCTACAAATCTGGTCTTTTCTCCAAACACCGAGACCGGTAAAAACTATAAAAAGATCCTTAGGCTATTCATTACCTTTACCTTGAGCCACATCAAACCTTTGTTATCTTTGCATTGCCATCTCCATATTGTCATCCATACTCCGGGACTAAACCTTCTTAAAACATCTTAAGCACACATGTTAGCTCCTTAATACATTGTTGTCATTAATTACCAAAATCATTTATAAGGGCCTAGATGCTTTCAATCTCCCCCTTTTTGGTAATTGATGATAACCTAAGTAATATGAATGATTTGAAAGGATTGAATATACATCAAGTTCTATATTCTTGTTTTAACTTTTGATTTGCAAATAATTCTTGAGATAAGCTTAAAGGAGATGAAGAAATAGTTGCTTTCAAAGTAAAACAACAAATAAACAAAACTCCCCCTAAATATGTGTATATAGATTCATGAAGTGATTTTTATGCATATGTGTTGATTTTTGGAAATATTGGCGGAGTTTCCTTTATTTATTGAATACGAGGAACATGTAAAGATTTATCATTTAAGCATAAAAAGATAATAATCATGAAAAAGATGCTTGATAACATAAACATTGATAATTATAAGCAACAAAAGTAATGTAGCATAGTATAAGTGTCACGAAGCATCATAAGTTCAACTAGACTATTACAAGCAATCAAAAGACCAAATAGTCCGAATATAATGTATAATAAAATACATAATATAAATAAAAGTCCTTGAAAAGAAGTTTCATATTTGATTCCTTCTAGGCTTCCCTTGATCTTCTAGGCTCCCCCTTGATCTCTCCCCATTTGGCATTATGATGCGACAATGGGTGTCCCGATCTTTCGATGAGAACGATAACTCGATTTGGTGGAGATGACTCTCACGATTAGGCTACCAATCGTACACGACCAATATGCCCACAATTGCTGAACAACTCTGTGATTGTTATCGACCTTGCTAGAAGCACGATCAACCTGACCACAAAGGTCTATTCTTGCATGCAATCGAAGAACAAGCAAGAACATGATAAATAAGCAATCTGAAATTACAAATAGGAAATAGTTTCGTATTGATAAGTGGGGTTCCGAAGACAATGTCGTTGTTGATCTCGTCGAACAAGAGGACAAAGTATAAGTAGCAAAGCTAAACTTCAATCTAACAAAACCCAATTTTGCTAAAGGGCAGCGGCTCCTATATGAGGAGTGCGGCCAGGAGGTGGAAACCCTAGGGTAGGGTACTATTCATGTGTGAATAGTACGGACCTAGGGTGGCCGGCCACCATATGGGCCAAGTCATCGACCAATACATTACATAGCCTGTGGCCCAATAATAGGTGACGCAACACCATGGCATGTAGAAGTAGCGCGGCCCAATTGGAGTATATGGAATTACCGTAGCCAAAAGTCCAACTAGAGAAGATGTGGTTACAGTGGAGGATGCAGTGCAGCATGTCAAAGTAGTGGTTGCATCCTTAGGATTGATGTCCTCATCATCCTCCCTTTCTTGAATTTGAGTCGTCCTCGACTCAATCGTTTTCTCCAAGTCATCACTTTCCTGCAAAAGGTTAGTACCTATAACATCCCAAACAATGGTTTGTATTTCAAATGTATAAAAATGAGGAGAATTTAAAACTTTTGGATGCCTAATGTTGTCATTTGAATTTTCTGGAAATTCTTTTAAAAGGATTTGTTAATTTCAAAGACCTAATGCTTCAATCTATTAGAAGCATAATCCTTGAAAACTTTTAAAGAAAATCCTATGATCCTATCCTGGAATTATTTTTCTTAGGTTCTAAATCATCTTAATGATTCCCCTGAAAATTTTTATAATTTTTAGATTTTACTTGCTATTTTAAAATAGCTAGTCAAACCTAGTAGTTCCTTGGTCAAAACCCTAGGATTGTACCTTATAACTTTTCTAGAGAGAAATGCATTGCATGAAAAATCCTAGAAAAATTACTCAGTGGTCTTTACTTGTCTAGTAGCCTCTCTTAAAATTTTCATGGTTTTGGAGTTGTTCTGCTAGGTCTAAAAATCCCTAAAGTCTCAACCTTTTTTTTAATCAAAAGTCTGATTTCACTGTTCCTCTGACCTAAACACAACCACGACTGGAACCGGTCTCTGGTCCAACCGAGTCGACCTCGTTTTGCTTGGCCTAATCCAGCCATTTTATCACATCGGCCCGAGCCACTTTCGCCTGTCAGCAGCCCAACCACTCGCCCACAGGTTTTGGACACCGCCCACTATTTTTTTGCCTCGCCCGCATCTCCCGCATAGCCCCATCACTGCCCGGCCATGTCATCACTGCCCGTATGCCATGTGCATCACTGCCTTTGCCCGCAGAGCTCCCTCTTCTCGTTTCTCCGCCCAACAGCTATAAAGCTCTACAGTGGCTGCCTCGTCCTCTTTTCGTCACTCCCGAGCCATCCCCCACCTTCTCCACTGCTCAATTGAGCTCAAAACCAAGAAAGCTTGAAGCTCCATTTTCAGCCGACAAGCCCTTCATCGCTGTCGGCGCGACAGTGGTTCCTCTTGCTCATCTCTTCACGTCATATTGGGTTCCTGAGCACAAGAATCAAATCCCCTAACTCAGTTTTTCTCTTCGTCTCCGGCCGTGAGCGCTCTCCTCTCCGCTAGCCCTCCTCTGGCGAGCTCCATCCTCCCTCTCGACTCGGTAGCTTCATCGAACCCCTCTAATGCTTGCGCGCATGATAATCAGACGAAATCATAGCCAAAATGCTTTTGTTGGATTGGCCGTAAGCTCCTTTGCCGCCTTAGCTCGCCGTGCGGCCGCTCCGGTTCACCGCTGGCGCTGCTCCAGCCACCTTCGGGTGCGCATTAGGGAGGGGGTCCCATTTTTGCCATTGGCCAGTTGTGAGAGCCGCCAGGCGATTTAATTTGTAATACTTAACCTTTCAACCGGTCCAGCATTACAAACCAAATTTCCCCGCTCTCAGTGTATATGTACTTCCCAGAATGCAGTACACATACCCCGTACAAAAATTAAGCATCAACTCCATACACAACATAATACATTATTGAAGTCGGCATAATTTACATCATACAAAAGAGAGTTTTGTAGCGGAAAGATTGCCATAAGATGGTTGAAAACAACACCAATCAGTTTGCCCTTACCCACAAGGCAACTGAC
This sequence comes from Phyllostachys edulis, assembly GCA_036346405.1. Lineage (NCBI taxonomy): Eukaryota > Viridiplantae > Streptophyta > Magnoliopsida > Poales > Poaceae > Phyllostachys > Phyllostachys edulis. The sequence goes on from CM070554.1 coordinate 35,065,542, forward strand.
AGGAAACGCCCAAGCTAGTCGTCCAAAGTGTAGTCGGTCTCACACTCGTCAACCCCTTGAGGGTCAACCTCCTCTGCAGCAAATAAACAATGCAGTTGAGTTCAAAAGAATTGTACTCGCAAGACTTACGTTAACAAACCTATACATAGCTACATGCAGGCTGAAACAAATGAGATGGTCATATGGTTCATTTCGGCATAAAGCAGCATTTCAGTTGCAATAGTTAATAGATTGAAAGCAAGTTTAGCAAATCAGTTTTTAAGATTCAAATAACAGAATGACAACAAAATAATCATAATTAACAACTTAGAAGTGACTTCCCACAGCCACCACAACAATAGCACGAATTTCCCATTCGTACTACCCAAATTCAAGTTTTATCAAAATGTTAAAGTCTAACTCTCGAAAGACCTCCCCAAGCGTGTCCATAACCAAGGACTTGGCTTTTTGAAAAGATTAAACCCTGCAGGGGTGTACAACTTTACCCACATATCAGACTGCCTTTTTGCCAAGCTATTTAGCACACTTCCTTAGGTATGCCAGCACGGCTAAGTCTTACGAGATGTTTTCAATATTGTGCATTAGCTACAAGCCGCCCGTATGGGTGAAACCCTCCGTGAACCGCCCTTGTGTGTGCAGACGGGGCTCCCACGGAGGACCCACACATTGTGTCGGGACATTGGCCCAAAGAAGAGTAACCGCCAATGTCCCTGAGTGGAGAACACAGACAGAACCCACTCACACACACCAACACACACAGAACATTTCTTTTTCAACACAACACACACACCCACCACCGCGACTCGAAACTAATACCCACCAAAGTACTAATCAAGAGGGGTCCCCATATGTCCCTCATGTGGATGCACGCAATAATGCTTGGTTTAGTGTAACAAGATGTTTGGTCCTTGCTGATTCAGGCACACAACCACACAACCCACAATCACACTAACAACCATGTGCCTGAATCTAAATCATTTTCATTTTCAGTTTTTCCAAATAAGATAATATTCATGAGTACCCTGACTCAAGTATGTAAAGTGATGTTGTAACGACCATCACCGAAGCGATGATCCCCAGACTAGCGTTCTAAGCATGGCTAAGCGACACAACTCGAATATTACAATATAAAGTGACTAGAGCTCTTCCATCGAGCCCTAAATCACAGCGAGTACAACCTAGGCTCGGTAGTAAAAGATGGATAATTTGCCTACAGTTCAATTTAACTAAACAGGTGAACTATCGCAACTAATAAAATACTTGACAACATAGCATGCATACATACAGTTGAAACATTTGAAACATTAACATGCAAAAGTAATGGGATCAACCTGCATCAATGGAAATTGCTTGCCTTGCTGGAGATATTCCACTTGCTGCTGAGGATCACTATCGTATTCAATAGAATTGTCGGTACCTATCAATCGAACAAAAGAGCAAATAAGAATGAATGCAAACAAATAACAACAAAGATAAACAGAAATTAAAACCAACAGCAAGCACTCACAGCAGGTAGAGATTGAGTAACAAAGACCTATGGTTCAGGCCAAAGATAAAATTTATAAGAATTTTTCTAAGCATTTAACAAGTTAATGGCATAACTACACAAAATAATTAGTTAACAAAATTTTCTGGAACAACAACAAGATTCAACTTAAACCAGGCTAAAATACAGGAAAAATAAAATTTAACAAAATTAATTTCACTCTATTTGGAGTTAGTATGAAATACTAATGGATTTTACAAGTTAAAAGGATTTTCAAAAGAACTAACCCTTTGGAAATTCTTAAATTTCTATTTACACCGACATGCTTGACTAACCCACTCCTTGACCATGGGGCCGGCGGCGTTGATGGGGTTAGCTTGAGCCAGCCATAGCTAGTAGCGACGTCGAAGGCGGATTCCAAGCATACGTCTTCAGCTTTCAAAAATGTAAACTTGAAGATATGCGTAAACACTTAACCGACTGAGGGCCCACATGTCAACGACTTTGAGATTTCAAAGGATTTCGATTAGATCTCTAATTACACTTAACCTGGATGGGGCCCACCTGTCACCCAAATAGCTAAACATCATTTAACCCTAATGACTTCAAACTTAATGACACTGGCGGCTTGACGATGGCGAGGTAGAGGATCTGGCGATTGAGAGGGTCTCCGAGCTTGAGGAAGGCACGCACGGGTGCGCAAAGACATGGTGAAGCTGGTGACGCTGTCTCGGGTGCTCGAGGAGGACGACAGCGAGCTAGCGGCAACCGGAGGTGGAGACGATGATCGGGTCTTCACGGAGGAAGCGCCACAGACGCCTAGAAGCTTCGGGAAAGCGCGCCTCGGGTGTGCTTCAGCTCTAGGAGCAAAACGCCCCAAGTCCCGTTGCCAAAGGAGGTTGGACGTGGCCCAATTGACGGCGGCGGCAGAGGATCGACTTTGGAGAAGAAAGCGAAATTGCGGCGAAGGAAAACGAAAGAGAGCAAATGGATGGGCGGAGATGGCTAAATAGGGGCCAGCGATGCTTCCTGCGCAAACACGTGTGCTCCAGGTGGCGCGAAGGGGCTTCGTGGCCACCATGCACAGTGCTAGCGCGCGAGCTTGAGTGGCGACGAGGACGAGGCGGTTCCGACAAGTGGGGCCTGCTCGTTAGAGACCCAAAGAGACATAAGGTCCAGATTGAGATGGACGTTCGGATGGTCCGAACGGCCCAGTTGATCTTGTCCATTCAATTTCAATCGGACGGCTCAAATGAAGAGGTGCGTTCGGACAGTCCGAACGGCCCAATCAATCCAGCCTGTTGAGGTTAAATCAGACGGTTCAAATGCTTACGTGCTTATACGTCTCGGACTGTTGAGATCCAATCGGACGATCCACATCGATAGGCGTGCTCGGATGGTCCGAACGGCCCACTCGATCCAGTCCGTTTAAATCAAATCGGACGGCTCTTAAGAAGAGGCGCGTCCGGATGGTCCGAATGGCCCATTCGATCCAGTCCGTTGATCTAAAAATTGGACGGTTCGCAAGAGTTAGCGTTGGTTGAACTAAGCACTAGGGTTAGGTTTTGAAATTAGTTTTGACCAAAAACAAACGAGTTTAACCGAAATGTTTAAAATAGAAATAAGATTCTAAAAATTATGAAAATTTTTATGGGTGCTCTCAGGTTCAACTAGGGCTTAGGAAAAATCAAAACAACCACTTTTGGTTTTCCAAAAGGCTAAAATAAAATCTTTTTCAAAACAGCCTTTACGATTTGGTTTGAATTTTGAAAAGCTCAGGATAACTTTGAAAAATTCTAGAAAAATTATAATAATTAGTGTAAACTAATATAGTATTTTATAAAATTGTTTCCAGAGATTTTGATAAATGAATTTTTCTGAAATAGACTAGAACCTTGGTTTCAAGTCACAAGTTTGAATTTTGGAAACAAAAATTTGAAACCAAGTACAAACTTGTGAATTTCAACAAAAGTTTTTGAAACTCTCATTCTTTTATACATTTGAAACACAAACCAAAGTTCAGGATGTTACACCAAGCCCTTGTTGGCGCATCATCGATGCCACGGCTAACTCGTGCTCGAGTGGCTCCATTGTCGAGACGGTAAGACATCAATATGGCGAGTAATTAGAACTGAATCTCAATCGTGTTAGGACAATCAATGATTAGCTGCGTTATTAACAGGTTTAATTACTCCATTGTTTCACCGACTTGTGGGTCCCTTGAACAGAAATCCATGCGCTTTAAATCCCTAAGTTCCATGCCGACCCACTGACATGTGGGCCCTATGGTTGTTAAGAGCTGGATTACTTTAGAAAGTACACCTTCGGTCGGTGAAGGCGTATTTCATTGTTTACGCCTTCAACGTCTCCCATGTGCTCCGAGGGCCGGGTCAAACCTTGACCTCGGGCCCCACCAGTCAGTCACCATGGTTGATTGAGCCTGCGTAGAAAAAGTAATTAAATCCCGAGTAATTTTCCGAAATGAATTATTTGTGTACTATTAATTGTTTTGAACTTCAAAAATTCATATCTATTTCATTTTACGTCCAAATTGAATGAAACCAATTTTGTTGGTTTCCATTCTTTTTGTACTTCAACATGGAATAGGTTTTAAACTTCTCACTACGACAGAAAATGTTGGTGTTAGAATTAAGTTCCAATTAGGATTGTTTGTTACACTAAAAATTCTTTTAACTTGGAAAATTCCTAGAAAATTCTTCTTAACTCCAAATAAAATAATTTTTGTTTCTAAATTTTTCTAAAATCATACTCTACCTGCTATGTGAGTTTGATGCTTGTTGGATGATATCAAATTTTTGAGTATTTTCGGTGTTATTCGTTCTTATTGGTTCTTCTCGATTCTTTCGATAGGTTCTGACTATTCTATTGAAAACCAAGAGCGATCCTCAGCAGCAAGTGAATTATCTCCAGCAAGGCAAGTAGTTCTGCTTTGATGCACATTGATCCCATTATTTGCACATGTTAATATTTTAATTTCAACTGTATGTATGCATGCTATGTTGTCAATTTATTTCTCGCTTCGTGATAGTTTACCTGAATAGTTACTTGAACAGTAGGTAAATATCCATCCCTTACCACTAAGCCTAGGTTTACATCCGCTGTGATTTAGAGCTCGCTGGATGGGCTCTAGTCATTTTATATGTAGTGTGTGTGTGGTTGTCGCTTAGCCATGCTTAGAACGGTAGTCTAGGGATCATCGCTTTGACGATGGTCATTACAACATCACTTTAAATATTTGAGTCAGGGTACTTATGTATGTATATATTTGGAAAAATTAAAACTGAAAATAAAATATTTTAGACTTGGGCACATTGGTTGGATGGTGTACTGCTGGGTGTGTGCTTGGTGCCCGAGTCAACAAGGACCGAACATCTTGTCCCACTGAACCGAGCATTATTGCGTGCATCCACATGAGGGTATTGGGAACCCCTCTGGACTTAGTACTTTGGCGTGTGTTAGCTCCAGTCGCAGGAAGGGTGTGTGTGTGTGTGTGTGTGTTGTGTGAAAAAGAGAAATGTGTCTATATGTGTTGGGTGTGTGGGAGTTGAATCCTGTCCAGGTTCTCCACACCGAAGGGTATTATAGTTGTCCGAGGCTTTACTCCTATAGGGTAGTTGACTTTCGGCTTTACAATGACTCTGACACAACGTATGGGTAACCATACGGGCGGCTCGTAGTTAGTATACAATATTGGAAAACATCTCGTAGGACTTAGCTCTGCCGGCATACCTTCGGAAGTGTGCTTTATCTGGTGGCAAAAGGAGTGGTCTGATATGTGGGTAAAGGTGTACACCCCTACATGGTCTAATCTATTCGAATAGCCATGTCCTTGGTAATGGACACACTTGGGGAGGTCTTTCAAGAGTTAGACTATAACATTTGATAAAACTTGAGAATGGGTGGTACGAATGGTAATTCGTGCTATTGTGGTGGCTTTGGGAAGTCACCTCTAGGATGTTGATTATGTCTATAATTATTGTCTCACTGTTATTTGATCAATTAAAAACTGTTTTGATAAATTGCCTTCAATCTATTACACTATTGCAAATAAAATATTGCTTTACGCTAAAAAAAATGAACTCTATAGCCATCTCCATTGATTTAAGCTTGCATATAACTATGTATAGGTTTGTTAATCGTATTTGTACTCAACTGCATTGTCTATTTGCTGTAGAGCAGGTTGACCCCCCAAGGGGTTGATGTTTGTGAGGCTGACTTCACCCTTGATGACTAACTTAGGTGTTTCCGGTCGGTTGCCTTGTGGGTTAGGGCAAATAGGTTGGCTTTGTTTTCAGCCATCTTATGGCAAGTGTTTCCGTTGTAGGCTTAACTCTTTTGTATGGAATATTAATGTATGTTTGGATATGTTGTAAATTATGAAAACTTCGGTAATGTAATAACTTTTGTATGGAGTTGATGCTTAATTTTTGTAAGGTGTATGTGTACTGCAGTTCTGGGAAGTACATATACACCGAGAGCAGGGAAATTTGATTTGTGATTCTAGGACCAACGAAAAGGTTAAGCATTACAAATTAAATCACCCTACTCTTTACAAGCACCAACAGAGGCAAATAAACACACATATCTTCTAATGGACACAAAGATTCTTTGCAAATCATAGTATAGCATTCAGACATGTTTTTCCAAGTCAATGCAATCAGATTTTGTAGTTAACATAACATGAGCTTTCAATCTAATTTCACTTGGAGCTATAATCTTATGATCAACTTTTGTTTTCACCTTACTTGTTCTCTCAGTTCTTTCTAATTCATCCTTTAATAAGGCAGCAGGAGACATTGGAAGCAAAGTGATTTTATTTTCTTTATATGTGAAAGTATAATAATTAGATCTACCATGATGTTCAGTATATCTATCATATTGCCAAGGTCTACCTAATAATAACGAGCATGCTTGCATAGGTACGACATCGCAATCAACATAGTCATGATATGATCCAATAGAAAAATGTATGCACACAAGTTTAGTCACCTTCAACTTACCACAAGAATTCAGCCATTGAATGTAGTAAGAATGGGGGTGTTGAGTTGTGGTCAAGCCAAGCTTCTCGGCCATGTCTGTGCTAGCAAGATTGTTGCAACTTCTGCCATTGATGATGACTCTACATGAATGTTCCTTGATGGCGAACTTTGATTGAAATAAGGTGTGGCGTTGATTTTGTTCAGCAAGCTCCATTTAAGCACTTAGCACATGCTAGACAACTAGGCTTTGGTACTTGTCAGATGTCTCATGGTCTAATTATTCTTCCTGAATTTCATCACTTGCATTGTTAGCTACAACCAAAACATGTTCTTCCTCAATATCGCTAGCTGAAGTGTACTCACCATTGTATTTGATAAGTAATGCTCATTAACTTGGACAATCGTGCATCAAGTGCCCTAATCCATAAAAATGGTGACATTCTACATCTCTGGATCGCCCTGTAGAAGCAATAGAAGAAGCACTTTTTGTAGGGACTTGTACCTTTGCTGATTTTCTTGCATCAGGGACATGTGTAGGAGTAGAAGGAGCAACAGGGGGCACATAGCTTGAGGAGGGTGCATTATGACCATAAGTGGAGGAAGGTGCCATGTGTTGTTGCTGAATTGGCCGACCTGCAAAAGATCCTCCAAAATTGTCTCTAGAGTGAGATTATCAACCCTGCACTTCTCTTTCTACTTTGCAAGCAAGATGAAACAAATGAGTGATAGAATTGTATTCTTTATAATCAAGTATGTCCTGAATTTCACGGTTTAAACCTCCAAAAAATCTAGCTATTTTAGCATCTTCAGTTTCATCTAAACCATAATGCAACAAACCAGTTTGCAATTCTTAATAATAATCCTCTACAGAACTACTGCCTTGTCTTAAGCATTGCAATTTGTTAAGTAAATCACAAGAATAATATGAAGATACAAATCTATGTCTCATTGCTCTCTTCAAAGCATTCCATATTCTAGGTATATTCTAATGAGTACGACCATATTCACTCCACCAAATAGAGGCAAAATCAACAAACTCGCTAGTAGCAGCCCTAACTTTCTTATCTTCAGGGAATTCATGATAAGCAAATTTTTGTTCTACAGTTAACTCCCATGTGAGATAAGCATCAGGATCATATTTTCCTATAAAAGAAGGCATAGTGAATTTAATTTTATCAAAAGCATCATTATAGTCACATACCTCACGTTGATTTCTTCCCATACCTTGACGATTATGACGAAGCCAGCTATGGTTACGATCATTGTGAACATTAATTCCATCTATCTCCATATTAGCAGTGTAGTTGTTCACGTCTTCTTCTTCCACCTCATCTTCCCAAGAGCGAGCAGCAGGTGGTGTGCGGCGAGCAAGAGGATCCTCCACCCTTGGCTCATCCTGGGTCGTGGTTTTAGCAAGTGGCCGACGTTCAAGGTGCTCAACACGTGTGCATAGCATCACGAGGTTTTTGTTGATTTTATCCAATGCATTATGAACGCTCTCACCGAGCAAGTGCTAAAAGCGCCGCAAGATTCCTCTCGTGCGAGGTGTGAGAGGATCTTCGCTCTCATGCTCCAAAGAGTAGTCATTGTTATTTCTACCATGTGTAGATCCACGTGACCCTGCCATTGTTAGTAGAAAACAAGGAAACAATCACAAGTACATGTTCCTATCAACTACTAGGATCTAGAGGCTCAAAGGTTGCTCACACTCAAGCTTATACCAAGTTCTTATCCATTCTTACCAAGCAAACAGGTGGTGATCGACAACTAGGCTCGATGTCAAACGCTCTCCGAAGATTGACAAAGTGATTGCAAGCAACTGGTACCTGTGTAATGGTAGAAGGTGGAGCTAGGATAGGCTTCAATATGATAGCAAGGATTAGCAACAATCAAATCAGTAATGCAAGTTGAAAAATTATTCAAAGTACTAGTCAATATTGCTGATCCTAGCCTAGAAAAAGCTAGCTAACCAAAGCCTATAAAGCAAAGTGTCAAAGAAAGGAGCTCAAGAAGAGAGAAGCAAATTCCTAAGGTATATGAATATATCTTTTTTTTGTCCTTCTGTTTTTCTTCTCTATTTTTTCTATCAATCTATTTTTCTTCCTTTTTTGTCCTTCTGTTTTGTCCTTCACTATCTTTTTCTCCACCTCAGAAAGCTGTTGCAAAACCGAAACCTTCTGTTTTACTATAGCACTTGGCGAATTCCAAATATTTCGCTTCGGCAAACCCTAATTTTCCCTTGGCAAAACAGAAATCACTTCGACCAAAACAGAAATAGGTGAGGGATGAAACTGAATCCAATTCTAGTTAGGGATTCCCTTTTATTCTTGCTTCCCTCCAAACCCAAAGAGAGGTGTTGTTGAAGATGGCTGCCGTGGCAGCACCAAGGAGCGGCGGCAGGAAGGTTGGTAGCGGTGGGTGCCCAGATTGCTGCAGCAAGGATCTTCGGTAACCTTTAGTCGTCGCGACAGTGATTGGTTGTGACGGCAGGATGCTTTGTCAGCCGTGGTAGAGATTGGTGACTGCGGCAAGGGTGATTGGTGGCCACGGCAGCGTGAATGGTAGGAGGTGGTGGTTGCCTCGGCAGAGATTGGTGGCTACGGTAGGGGGATGTGTTTGGGTTGCCGCGGTAGCGCCAGTAGCGGCGGCAGGTGCGATCTGTTGCCGTGGTAGGGGGTGGTGTGGCGTCGCAGGGAGGATTGATAGCGATATGAAAGGAGATGGGGTTGGCGTAGCAGTGAGTGGCAGCAGCAGCAGGGGGACTTCGATGGCTGTGATAGAGAAGGATGGCAGCGATGCATCACCACGCTGGGGTTGCCATGGCAGAAGCCAAGGGGCTGCGACAAGGGATGGTGTGCGGCAGCAGGGCACCAAGACTGCCATGGCAAAAGGCATCGTTGATCTTGTGGCAGGGAAGGATGATGATCTTGCGCGACGATGCCTATCTTGCGGCAAGAAACAAAGCAACGTAGATACAATCTAGACAATGACCAACTAGACAATAACTAGGACTAGAAATCAGCAACTTAATACGACGATGCAACCAATGATTCAACGAACAAAAACTGAAAAGATTAATTGCAAAGGCTCATAGGGGGTTCGGACAGGGATGAACTAAATCTATTTTTTTTTTAATTTTTCATGGCTTTTGTGGACTGTAGGTAAAGAAAATTCTCGTCGATAAACGAAAACTTTGATACTCTACGAGTTGGTCGGTATGACTAGCCCCTACGAGTTCAAGAAACATGGCTGGTAGGAGAGTGTGTTAGGTTCGATGAGGTTGGTTGTGGCTGCTGTCTCATCCACCTCATGCCGCGTGGTGGGCTTGGTTGCTTTCTTAGGCGTACTCACCGTCTTCTTCAAAGCAGTTGTGCTTATCAGAGACGGTTCTTGTTAATAATCGTTTGTGATACACATCACAAACGATTATAATTAAAAACCATCTGTGATAAATAAACATCACAGACGGTTCTTGTTAATAACTGTCTGTGATAATTATATATCACAGACTGTTGTAGTTTATAACCGTTTGTGATACATATCACAGACGGTTTATTCCACTAAACCGCGTGTGATAGTTCTATAGCCACAAAAATGTTAAATGCGCCAAAGATAAGTAGGGCCAATCCTGAGCTTTCTCATTTTCTTTTAGTAGTTGAGCTCAGCTCTTTCTCCTTCTGGTCTCACTTCACCTCATCTCCTCCTCTTGAGTGAGGGCTATATGTCTGAGGCGTCGAGCTCACTGAATCGGAGGGCCCTAGTGCTAGCTACTGCTAGGCGGGTGGATTGCCCTAACTGCCGTGTGCAAGCAAATGTGTTCTACGCCAAACCGAGGGAAATATTGATCGGGTGTTTTACAAATGTCCTTATTTCTTAGTACATAAAATTGAGTTTGATTTCTTACAGTTTGGATGTTTCTCCAGTAGCTATGAAAAGTGTGTGTTGTTTTGGCATTTGTATGATTCTATAGGCTGCAGGATGTCAATATTTCCAGTGGGCAGACACCATGGACAGAGCAAGGGAGTGTAGAAATACATGGCAAAGGATGGATTCTAGGTCGAGCAGAGAATGTAAGTTGTCTTTGGAGTAGAGGCTAAACATCTTTGGAGTTAAAGATGGAGCGATTCGGACCATATCAAGTGGCAAGAAGATTTTGTGTGTGTGTATCATTGTTGTAATTTATGGCATATTTGTGAAGTAGCTTGTTTCCTGTAGTAGTATGCAAATAGACTTTATTCATATCACAAACAGTTCCAACCACAAACCGTCTGTGATAAGTACATATCACATACAATTATTTTTAATAATTATTTATGATAATTATTATATCACAGACAGTTTGTTCCACTAAACTATCAGTCATAGTTCCTTCCATATCTAAAAAAATGTTTTGTTTTTCGGCTGCTAGCATCAGGATAATCACTAAAAAAACGCTAATTTTAAAGAACTTGACATACTCATGCCTAATCCTACAGTTGTCGTTGTAGAAGACGACGTAGTCGTCCCACCATTCTGTCACGCCACAGCTAGTGCTTGTGCACCGGTGGCCGTTCTCCGACAGCGCCCACACCCGGCCCGATGGCTCGGCCATCTTCCACATCACCGCTTGGACCGCGTCCGCACCGAGCCTTTGGCACCGCTTGCACTCCCGATTGGTCCTCTTGGCCGTCTCGCACATGCCGGCCGGCTCGCCCTCGACCTGGCTGATGTATTGCTTCCAAACGTCGCGCACCTCACCGGCCTTGTAAAGGAGGAGGCCGAGCATGTAGGCCGCAGCCATGTGGCTGGCGATGGCCCCCCATTCGAGGAACACGAGGCCACGCTGTATATCCTAGTGCGCGAAGATGAGCATGAGGCCGATGATGAAGCAAGCCTCCGGGATGCCAGCACCGACCAGGTGGTTGACGACGGCGAGGTGGTTGACCACTTCATCGCCTCCTCCCGCTCCAGCACCACACGCCTCCCCACAGCGCGCTCCTTGGACGCCTTGTACATGGCATTGCAACTCCAATATACATACACAATTCAAGACATCAGAATTACTCCGTAAGCGAAAATTAATATTAAGGCCAAATTAAGGGCATTGTTGCCAGTCAGATTAGTGATATTTTTCTCTAGTCAAATTAAAAGGTAACATGTATGCATGCATGGATTGGTTGCCACAATAAATAGTAGTACGTATTTTTGTAGATATATAAATACGTACGTGGCTCGTAGACCGCAGAGGTCAACCATGGGCTGAGGAGAGCTCGCGGCCACGATGCTGACAATGTTGACGACGGCATCGTGAGGAAGAACGACGACGATCGCCAACCTCCCCACCTTGGTCCTCGCCGTCATGCTCTGTGTGCTCACCATGGTGCGTGACGTACAGTCTGTGTGTTTTCAATACCGTAGTGATCGAGTTTTTTTTAACTCTACTGGTTGTTGATAAAGGGTGCGAAAGACATTATCATTCTTTTAAAACGTATCACAAATAGAGACGAAGAGACGCATCGTAACATCGGCACGCGAGACAAAGAGAAGCATCGCATGAACCGAAGCGGCTTGAACATTTCACAGACAGTTTCAACCACAAACCATCTATGATACATATCACAGATGATTATATTTAAAAAAAACTATCTGTGAAGTATGCATTATCACAGACGGTTTTTGTTAATAACCGTTTGTGATAATTATATATCACAGACGGCTTCCACTAAACCGCCTATGATAGTAAACATGTTTAACATAGACAGTAACTTAACTTCAAACTGGATTTACATATGGCCAAACAGCGTGGCCAGTCGCTTCTTACAAAAGATTTTAAAAAGTATAAATAATAAAAGATCAAGTTTTTCTAGCGGCCCAAGTAGCCTCTATCCCCGTTATCAAACCTTTGTAGGCAACGTCGTCAGCATCGGAGGGTTCAGAATCAGCGCAGGTAGCCTGAAACACTTCTAACCGTTGACGTGATCGTTCCATAGTCGCCCAAAGAAGCTCCTCCCGAGGAGCCAAGTAGAAAAACGCCTATAGGCCCTCTTCTCTTTCTTGAGGGGTCTTAGCTTTGTCGACTCGGTTTCTTGCTGCCTCGATGTTGCATTCCAAGTGACGGTAATCCACCTGCAGATGTGCAACATCGTGGCAGCGAGCAACCGATGGTGAGGTTAGCTCGTCGGAAGCTGCAGACCGCCCGGATGACACGACAGAGGAGGTCGTCTAGACGGTGCAACGTCGCCATCACGTGTCCCGGCATAACTCCATCGGAGGAGGGAGGACACTGTTATGTCCTTCTGCAGCTTCCGCCAACAGACCGTGAGGTGCTTTGTCAGACAGATGGCGTGTAGGCCATCAATGCCGGTGTCAGGGGAGAAGAGTGGGGAGTCATTTTGTTTGTGCTTGAGAGTAGAGCGATGTGTGAGGAGTATGGTGGCAGATGATCTCATTTGTTCTTGAGAGTAGAGCGATGTGTGAGGAGTACGGTGGCGGATGATCATTCTTATAAAATAAGGAGTATCGTCAGTACGGGAGACGAAAAGACGCATCACGCGGGAGCCAAAGCAGCATTGAACATATCACAGACACTTCCAACCACAACCCGTTTGTGATACAAAATTATCACAGACGGTTCTTAACAAGAACCGTTTGTGAATTATCATAGATGGTTATATTTAAAACCCGTCTGTGATATTTATTAATATCACAGACAGTTTTAAACATGAACCGTCTATGATATTACATCTTCATAGACAGTTTTTACCATAGCTAGTAACACAAACGTGCACTAAACCAAAACTGTCCGTGATTGTATTTAATACTGATGGTCCCGGGAACCGCTCGTGATGAGGCGCCCAAGATATAGCCCCTTTTGTAGTGGCGTGATACATTCAATTTGTCTATGTAGGAGCGGTAGTACCACTATTGACATCTGATAGTGCCGGAGGCCAAAAATACCGACAGCCTCGGATGGTAATATTGCACTCGTAGGAACTTCTTAGGGCATTTGATTGATCTTTCATGTTGTGAGTATTTGGCATCATCAAACTCATGGAATAGACATAATGTGTCACCAAATACCATTTTCAATCATTTTTCCCAAAAGAAATTGATCAAATCATACACATTTTGCTCAAACCCTAAAAATTGCAGAGTAGAAAATACAAGGAAATAGAGAGTTCCAATAGCGAATACCTAGTGGAATGGAGAGAAAAGGCTGCCAAGATCATGGAAAGAAACAAGAACTTGAAGATCTTGTTGATTTCCTTGGAGGTTTGAGAGGAAGAGAGGAGGAGAGAGAGAGAGAGAGAGCACTTGGGGCTGGTGGTTCTGGAGAAAGAAAGGGGATCGGTTGGACCGAGTGGAACAGGAAACCAAGGATAAGGAGCCAGCCACAACCGTTTTTTGGACCACCAGTCAGAAGCGGTAGTACCGGTGGTAGACCGCGGTATTACCGTTGTTCCTGAAAAATCAGGGGCTGAACAGGGATGCAAATGATCCTTAATATAACATTCAAATAAATATTCTTCATGATCATTTTGCATGAGATAGATAATAAAAGCCCTAATTAACATAGTTTTAATCAAATTAGAGAATTTTGAGAAAGAATTTAAAATGATTTTTATAAGAACTTGAAGAACTCCAAATGAGAACAAATAACACAAGGCATGAGTTTCAAGCAACATTACTCATTCCTCAATTTGTAAAACTGGCTCTCATCTAATGGTTTGGTGAAGATATCAGCTAATTGACCATTAGTCCTTATGTGGCTAATATTTATATCTCCTTTGCTCACATGATCTATCAAGAAATGGTGGCATATATCTATATTCTTGGTTCTTGAGTATTGGACCAAGTTATTTGCTATCTTCATGGAACTATCATTATCACACAAAAATAGGCATCTTATCGAATTTAATTCTATAATCTATCAAAGTTTACCTCATCCATAGCAATTGAGCACAAAAACTACCCGCGGAAAATATTCGGCGTCGGCGGTGGATAGGACTACGGAATTTTGTTTCTTAGATGACCATAAAACTAAAGATCTTCCTAAGAATTGACAACTACTCGAGGTGCTTTTTCTATCCACTTTGCAATCCGCATAATCGGAATCCGAATATCCAATTAAATCAAATTTTGCACATTTCGGATACCATAAGCCAATGCTAGAGGAATGCTTTAAATATCTAAGAATTATTTTCATGGCCACTAAGTGGCACTCTTTTGGTGATGCTTGAAATCTTGCACACATGCAAACACTAAACAAGATATCAGGCCTAGATGAGGTAAGATAAAATAATCTTCCAATCATTGATCTATAAATCTTTAAATTTACCGATTTACCTTCTTCATAAAGGTCAAGATGCCCGTTGGTAACCATGGGAGTCTTGATGGGCTTTGTGTCCTCCATGCCAAATCTTTTGATCAAGTCCTTCACGTACTTTGTTTGGCTAGAGGCACGCTCGGTGAGAAAAGTAATAGATGGATTAGAAAAATCTGGAAATGAATTATCTGCACATTGTAAAATATGTATAACTTCAAAAATACATAACTAATTCATCTTAACTCCAAAATGGATGAAACCACTTCTGGTAATTTTCATTTTTGATGAACTTTATATTAAAATTTATTTCAAGCATTTCTCTGTAGCAGAGAGTATTATTATGGAAAATGATCCATAAACCTATTATTTTTACAATAGAAAAGGCCGATAACTTTAAAATGGATAACTAATTCATAAAAATTGCAAATGGGGTAAACTCAACTATTCTGGCCTTGTAATAATATTCTCTATTTATCCTTATAATCCTTATACCCTCCACTGCTCTACAAATTTTGGCCAAATAATTAAATTGCTCAATGAGAATATGTTTGAAATCTGAAATTCAAACCTTAATAACTTTTGCATACTAAATCCAAATGGAATAATTATTTCACCTAAATTCATATAAAATCATGATTTAGCTACTGTAGAAAAATCATGCATTTATGAGTATTTTGAATTTTTGAGTATTTCTCGATGCTTATTCGATATTATATTTATTTAGATACCGAGCCTATCGATATTGACTTATACGCTACTGAAGAAGAGCAACTGAGTTACCAGCAAGGTAAGCATCATTTGAACTTTCTTTTTGCATCATATTTGATCCCAGTTTTGTTAAGATAGTGCAATGATAATTGCTTGCATGCTATTTTTGATAATGTCGTATTTTTGTGATGTGTTGTTTAGTTATCTCCTAATTCATTGAGGTTATACTTGAACTATTCCAGTACCACATGCTTAAGTTAGAATGGTTGAAATATATGGTTCGGGTTTGCTTAGCCATGCGAGTCTAGAACCGGTAGTTGATTGTCGGGAATAACCCGACAATTATGGGATAAACACCACTTTCTTTATATACCTTTGTTTCAGATCTTCATATCTGTTTTATGAGTCAAATTTTATCATTTTAAATGAGCTTTTGGGTCTGGACAAGTGATGGTTAGTGATGGTGCCTTCGTGTACGAGATTTGGGTAGGTGGTTGACTTGTCTGGACAATTCAGGACCGAACTTTGGGTACCTACGGTTCGAGAAAAACTCGTGCTATCACATGCGGTGTATGGGCACTGCTTAGTTAAGTAAGATGTTGGTGTTGTTGAGTTGATGACTGGTGGTGTGAGGGCGTATATGTGTTCCATCGCATATATGTTCCATAAGGGTGCCGATTGCAATTCTTTATTGTGAGGGTGAGCCCTCTTTAAGCTTTATTAATTGGGTTGGCATTCTGGCACAACTTGCGTGCCCGTTTAGTTGAAGGTGGGTAGCCTACACTTAAACGGGGTTACGTCGCGTATGGGCGAGTCAACTCAATGATATCAACTTGCTGAAAAATACTAAGTCTTGGTTTATCCAGCCGGCATACCATAGGAAGTATGCTATATTCGGAGGCATCTGGAGGCTTACGGGCTAATCAAGTCATGTGGGTAAAGTAGTACACCCCTGTAGGGTATAAATCTATTCAATAGCCGTGTCCACGATTCTGATTGACCGCTTGAGTTTGTGGTCGCTATTGTTAGATTTGGAATTAAAATTGTGGTATAACTTGGTATTGTCATGAATGGGATGTTCATGTTTGTTACTATGTCAAAGTGGACAGCCACTTTGTCATTTGTATGGTTCATTTACTATTCAATTTACTACTTATTCACATGCTTTACTTCTACTTCAAATCTGATTTTGAAATGGCACTTGAAAAACTAGTATGTGTAGGTTGTAAATTGTTGCGTCTCTTTTGCAAAACTAAGCCAATATGAGCGATCCTTTGGAACAACCTCTAGCATAACTAATTTTTATTTGTGTAAGACTTGCGAGTACCTTTGTACTCAACCCGGTTGCTACAATTTCAGGTGAGGAAGTGTATGAGCCCATTGAGTTCGTTAGCGCCGATTTTGGCGATGCTATGAGTAATGCTATCATTTAACTCCCAGTCGGTTGCCGATGGGTTATGGGGCATACCATGCTGGATATTTTGGTTTATTTACTTGCTTCCGCTGCTACTTAATACTCTTATTTGAATTTGGCCGGTCGGCCGTTTGTAATCATTGTAAACCTTAACTATTATGTTGTATGTCGTTGAACTATCTATGTATGTTGTTGTATGGATGTGATCAACGTTGTATGAGAGTATGAGCATATTGGTCACTGATCTTGGGAGCCAATATGATTGCATACTCGCTGTTCGTGGCTTCCTATTTAACTCACTAAGTGTAGTGCTTAACTTGTTGGAGAACCGACCATCATGTAGTGCTCGCAGAGGAGCAACACGCATGATCGTCGGGGCTCTAGTTTGTAGTTAAGCCTTTCACTAAGATGGAGTTAAGTTGGAATCCATTTACTTGAGGCCTTAGAGTTATGTCTTTAAGACCATGCTTAGTCTCGGTCTTAAGGAGATAACCCGGGGTCCTCACAGAGAGTTTGTACACATGATTTGGATTTTTTGGATCTTCAAAAGCGGGTGGTTGTTCAATAAATACAAGCTCGGATATTTTACCATTTAGAAAAAGCACTTTTAACATCTATTTGAAACAATTTAACATCAAAACATGATGCAACAGCAAGTAATATTCGAATGGACTCAAGTCTAGCTATGGGAGCAAAATTTTCACCAAAATCCAAACATTCGACTTGTGAGAATCCCTGAGCGACCAATCTAGCCTTGTTTCTTACAACCATTCCACTTTCGTCTTGCTTGTTCCTAAAGACCCATTTTGTACTAATTATGTTGTGTTTCTTGGGTCTATCTACCAATGTCTAAACATTGTTTCGGGTAAAGTTATTTAGTTCTTCATGCATTGTATTCACCCAATCTGGATCGACGAGTGCTTCATCTATATGTTTTTGGCTCAAAAGAAGAGACAAAAGAGTAATGCTCACAAAAAGAAGCAACACGAGATCGTGTTTGGATACCCTTACTCATATTACCCAATATTTAATCCATTAGATGATCTTTTGCAATTGGATTGTGAATCTTTAAGGGTAAGTTTGGTAGTTGTTCATCTTCCTTGTTGTCCTCTTCATTAATTTGAATTGGCTTGTCGTGGAAGAGGTAGGAGATTCGACTTGAGTGGAAGATGGTGAGTTATTTAAATCTTCCTTTGGCTTGATGTTGTCTATTTACATGTTCTTCATTGCTTGTTTTAATTCTTCGTTACCTACATCATCCAAATTTTCTTGCTCTTCTTGAGAGCCATTAATTTCATCAAATTGTACATCATGAATCTTTTCAACTAAACCGGAGTTTTTGTTGAAGACACGATAAGCTTTACTATTTGATGAATAGCTAAGTAGGAAACCAACATCACAATGACTTGCGAATATAACATTTGCAACCAAAGACACGAAAATAGTAGATGTTCTATTTTCTTCCAACAAGAAACTCATATGAAGTCTTTTTCAAGAGACGATGCAAATAAAGATGATTTATGATATGTCAAGCGGTATTGGTTGCTTCGCCCAAAAACTATCGGAAGTGTTATACTAATCAAACATTGTCCAAGCCATTTCAATTAATATCCGATTTTTTCTTTGTACCACTCCATTTTTCTCTAGAGTGTAGGTAGTGTAAAGTTCATGCTTTATTCCAATTTCATCACAAAATTTTTAATTTTAGTGTTCTTGAACTCGAGCCATTATCACTACAGATTTTTCTTGATTTTGAAATTAAATTCACTTTGAGCCCTTTTAGCAAAACTTTTGAAAATACCGGAGGTTTCGGTTTTATCATGTAGAAAGAAATCCCATGTATATCTTAAGTAATCATCCACAATGTAAACAATATCTATTTCCGCCGTTGCTCTTATAAGATGTTGGCCCAAACAAATCCATATGTAAGAGTTCTAATAGTCTAGAGGTTGACATGATACTCTTGGAAGGATGAGAGTTTGCAACTTGCTTTCCGGCTTGGCAAGCGCTACATAATCTATTTTTTCTCATACTTCACATCTTTCAAGCCAACAACTAAGCCATGTTTGAAAAGATTTTTGAGTTGAATCATACCTACATGAGCAAGCCTTCTATGCCAAAGCCAACCCAAGGAGATTTTTGCAATTAAATAAGTTTTCAAATATGAATCATTTGAAGAGAAATCTACCAAATAAAGATTTTCAAAACGAAATCCTTTGAAAGCTAAAGAGTTATTTTTTTCATTTGAAATGGAAACACCTCCTTGAGAAAAAGTGCAAGTTAAACCAAGATCATAAATTTGAGTGATTCATCTAGAGATACATTAGATATTGAAAGGTCATTTGAGATAGCAATTTTACCCAAACCTATTACCTTTCCTTTGCTATTGTCATTGAATGTGATTTTGTCATTTTTCTTTTCTATTCTCGAATGTGGTGAACATTTTTCTATCCCCGGTTATGTGTTGGGTACAACCGCTATCAAGTACCCAATGTTTTTCACAGGTCTTTTAGTTCACCTACCAAATAAGAATCAAGTTCTTTTAGGTACCGAAATTTGTTTGGGTCCTTGGGGTTAGTAACCAAGGCTTTTGACACCTAAATAGCATTCTTTTTTTTACTTTGAAATTGAAGTGTCAATAAATTTAGCTACAACTTTACCATCTTTAGTTTTTCTAAGAATGTAGCATGAATCATAAATACCATAGCATTTAGTTTTAGCAACAGAGCATGAATTTTTGTAACATCCCAAACAATAGTTTGTGTTTTAAATGTATAAAAATAAGGGGAAATTAAAACTTTTTGATTTCCTCATGATGTCATTTGAAATTTCTAGAAATTTTCCCCAAGGGTTTCCTCATTTCAAAGACCAATGCTTCAATTGATGGAAGCATGGTCCATGAAAACTCCTTAAGCAAATCTTGTGATCATCCTCTAGAAATATTTTTCCTAGCTTCTAGATCACCCTAGTAACCCCTCTGAACAATTTCATAATTTTTAGATTTTATTTGCTATTTCTAAAAGGCTAGTCAAACCAGTTTGACCCTTAGTCAAACCCCTAGGGCAGCAGATCGTAAATTTTCTAGAGAAACATGCATTGCATGAAAAACTCTGGAAAAATTACAAAGGTTGTTCTTAGATCCCAGTAACCTTCCATAAACATTTAGGAATTTTGGGAGCTATGAAACTCCCTCTAAAAATTCGCTAACCATCTCAGCCTTATTTTACCAAAAATCAGTTTTCACTGTTCCTCGGGCTTAGACCCAACCCTGGCTCGAGCCACTTGTTTTGGTCGAACCGCCTAACTACACCGGCGCACCCAACTCAACCCAATGATCCATGCGCATTGTGAACCATCCGAATTGGAAATCGACGATCAGGATTGAATGGAACGTTCGGACCACCCGAGCGCATCCCTTCACGTAGACCGTCCGATTTAAGATCAATGGTCCAGATTGAGTGGCCGTTTGGACCGTCCGAACGTCCCCATCACGTGGACCGTCCGATCTTGCTCTAACGGACAGAAACAGTCCCACTCGTTTAAACAAACCCAGCCCGTTTCTCTTGAGCCGCTGAGCAGCGAGGCCCACTTATCGGACCCGTCATCTCCAACACGCGGGCGCGAGCAGAGCTCAAGCGCCACACAGCCGAGCGCCTCTGCGCGTCCTTGTCAACGCCATCAATCTGCCACCCTCGTGAGCCAACCAAGAGACTCGCCTGTTGACGTCGTTTCTTTCCCGACCGTTGGAGCCCTATAACCCGGTCTCTCTCGCCCTCTAGCTCTCATTTTCCCTTTCGGTGAAAAAGGGAAAGGAGGCAAGCTCTCGTGACCTCCTCGGTTGAGCTTTGCTCCAATGCATCCCTTTGATTCTCCATCCCTTACCGCCCCCTTGTGCTCTAGTTTGAGCTCTTGTCTTCGTGTGTAGGTTCCGGAACACGAAGATCGTCTTTTTTCATCTCCGGTGCGCGACCCGTGACGCTCCCCCGTGTCAACCTTCGCTCCGGTGAGCCATTTTTCTTGTTTGGTGTGTCATGTTGCACCCCAGGGCTTAACTAAAGTTTCCCCTCGGTTAATTTCTTGAATCTCGCGCAGGAGCCTCGAAATTTTGAACTTTCCCATTTTCGGCTGCTAGCACCCCCTTCTTCCCCGACGACGGCACGGTGAGGCATTAACCGATTCCATGCATTTTCACGATTCCTTTAGCACTCTCTAGCTTCTCCAACATCTCTTTCTCTCTCTCTTTGCTCAAGGCATCCCTTCCACAGTGAAGCTCCAAGCCGCCATCATCGTCTTCGACATCGGTGAGCCTCCGACCAGTTGATCCTCTCCGTAGCTCTCAGGTAGATTCACTGGACCCCTGAGTACCTTTTGCGCACACTAGTTAGCTCTTTTAGCCACCGGATTGTGACATGCACCAAAGCCGTAGGAGCACCGCCGCCTCTCGCCGTCGCACCGCCACTGTAGGCCATCATAGTCCTCACCGTGAGTGCCATTAGCTTCGCATAGCTTCTAGGATTCCATTTTGAGCATTCACTTGGGCCGCCATGGCACGTAGCACCGGCGAGCCGGTGAGCAAGCTCGCAGTCACTCGAGCTCACGTGTGGCGTGTTCTGACCGCCACTGTAGCCAAATCATTAGGACATTAATTCGGCTCATTAAAGCTAATGATTGCTTAGTATTTAAATGGCTGTCTTAAAGAATTGATGAGCCTATTACATGTGGGACCAAGCACAATAAGTGAGAAAGAAATAACGGTTGGAATGAGTGACTGACATGCGGGTCCAGCCATTAAGTGCTTAGTAACCCCTCACTTTAGACCGTCCTTATTGAGATCAACGGTTCAGATCATTTTGGGCTGTTCGGACCACGTGAACGTCTCCTTCATTTGGACCGTCCGATTTTGATTCAACGGTCCAGATCATTTGGCCGTTCGGACCGTCCGAACATCCCTCTCGTTTGGGCCATCTGATTTCAAATCAACCACCTAGATCATCTTAGCCGTTCGGACCGCCCGACGTAACCATTTGCGTGGGCCATCCGATTAGATCTCAACGGTCCAAATGTTATCAGCTCAGGCTTTATAAGAAAATCCAGATATCGATTATTTATGTCTTCAGAAATTGCTTTAAACTTCAAAATAGCATAAGTAATTCATTTTAACTCCTTTTTGGATGATTCAAATTTTGTTGGGTTACATTTTTAGGGTACTTTATTTTGATGTGGTTTTTGAGGCTTGTTATTGTTCCAGAAATGTTGTTAATGAGATAACTTTCGGTTAGCATTATTTTTTTTGCACTAAAATTCGTCTAACTTGAAAAATGCACAAGTATTTCTCTGTAACTCCAAATTGAGCAAACTCAAGCTTGTTGGTTTCCTGTGTTACTGTAATTTTTTGAAGAATAGGTTTTGAGTGTGACACTATCTCTAAAAATCTTATTTTACATATGGTTTGTGCACTACTTTATTGACTTTGAAAAATCATAAGAAATTCATTTTAGCTCCAAATGAGGTGAATCAAATTTCATTATTCATCCCATGTGGTGCTCTATCTGCCATAAAATGCTCATGCTCACCACCTCTCTAGAAATTTTCAACAAAAATTAAATTTCGGATGAACAGTACCCGAGAGGGATTTTCCAGTATTTTATCAAAAAGCTTATTTTGTTTTGGCTATAACTTTTGCATGAAAACTCCAAATCAGTTGATTTTTGTTGATAAAAATATTTAAAATCTTTCTCTACGTTCTATGAAAATTTCATGATTTTTGAATGACTTTGAATTTTTGGGTATTCTCGGTGTTATTCGTTCTTGTTGTTTCTTCTCAAATCTTTCAATAGGTTCCAACGAATTCGTTGAGTACAAGAGTGGTCCTCTGCAGCAAGAAAGTTATCTCCAACAAGGCAAGTAGTTGTTTTCTTTGGTCATGTTGATCCCATTACTTTCAAATTCTATTATCTTGTTTGCAAAGTGTATGTATGCATGCTCTATTTTGAGGTTTAAATTATCGTTCGAGTAGTTGATCCTAAATAGTTGCATGAACTGTAGGTAAATTTTTATTCTCTACCACTGAGTCTAGGTTTATATCCGCTGTGATTTAGAGCTTGATGGATGGGCTCTAGTCACTTTAGTTGTAGTATACGAGTTGATGTCGCTTAGCAATGCTTAGAACGGTAGAATGGGGATCATCGCTTCGGTGATGGTTATTATATCATCACTTTAGTTACTTGGGTCAGGGTACCCATGTGTGTATTGTATTTGAGAAACTAAAACTGAAAATAAAATGTTTTAGACTTGGGCACATTGGTTGGATGGTGTGCTTTTGGGTGTGTGCTTGGTGCTCGAGTCAACAAGGACCGAATTACTTATGCCATTGATCCAAGCGTTATCGTGTGCATTCCACATGAGGGTATTGTGAACCCCTCTTGACTCAATACTTTGGGAGGTGTTAATTGATGAGTCGCTGATAGTAGATGTTAGGAGAAAAATGTTTTATTGTTCTAACATTATTGGGCATGTGCGGGGTGGGTTCCGAATTTAGGTTCCCTCGCCCGAGGAGCATCGGCAGTTGCTGAGGCTGGGCCGATGTGTTCGACACAACGTGTGGGTCCTCCGTGGGAGCCCGTGATGGGCGGTTCACGGAAGGATTAACCCCCATACGTGCACGACTCTTAATTAATTCATTCCATTGGAAAATGTCTCGTAGGACTTAGCCTCACCGGCATACCTAAGGAAGTGTGCTAAATAGCTTGGCAAAAGGGTGGTCTGACATGTGGCTACAGTTGTACACCCCTGAAGGGTATGAACTATTCAAATAGCCTCGTCCTAGGTTATGGACATGCTTGGTTATTTCCCGCAAGAATTAGACTATAACATTTTCAATAAAACTTGAGATCAGGTGGTATGAATGGGTAATTCGTGCTATGCTGTGGTGGCTGTTGGGAGTCACCTCTAGGATTTTATTTATGTTTATAAATGTTGTCTCGCTGTTATTTAATCAAATAAAAATATATTTGTTAAATTGCCTTCAATCGATTACATTATTGCAAATGAAAAATTGCTTTATGCGTGAAATGAACCTTATAGCCTTTCTCTTGATTCAGCTTGCATGTAGTTATGTATAGGCTTGTTACCCGTAAGTCTTGCGAGTACATTTTTGTACTTAGTTGCATTGCTTAATTGTTGTAGAGGAGGTTGATCCCCAAGGGATCGATTATTGTGAGACCGACTGCAAGCGGGATTTACTAGTTTGGAGGTTTCCAGTCAGGTTGCCTTGTGGGTAAGGGCAAACCGGTTGGCTTTTGTTTATCGCCATCTTATGGCTTTTGTTTTCGCTGCTACCTTAGTTCTTACTCTTGATATTTGGCCGCTCAGCCCTACTTTTGTAATAACTCTATTATATATGTCTTTGTGATGTAAATTTGAAGACTCGGTATTGTAATGACTTGTGTATGGAATTGATGCTATATTTTGTGAGGTGTATGTGTACCACTCCTAGGAGGTACATGTTACACCGAGAGTCGGGACATTTGGTTTGTAATGCTAGGACCAATTGGATGGTTAAATATTACGAATTAAATACCCTGGGTTCTCACAAAAGCTTTGTATCAGAGCCATACTGACCGTAGAAACACCGAGACTGGTAAAAACTATAAAAAGATCCTTAGGCTATTCATTACCTTTGCCTTGAGCCATATGAAACCTTTGTTGTCTTTGCATTGCCATCTCTGTATTTTCATCCATACTCCGGGACTAAACCTTCTTAAAACATCTTAAGCACACATGTTAGTCCCTTAATACATTGTTGTCATTAATTACCAAAATCATTTATAGGGGCCTAGATGCTTTCAGCATGCCATACACTCAGACATTAAACATTTTTAATTACCTTGGGGCCACATGTCATACTAACATTACCTACTAATTAACCACTAATTAATTACCCATTAACTTAATATAATTACTGGGTGGGTCCACAAGCCGGCGCTTCTAACGCCTTCTTCTCCATCCAGAATAGAGGAATGGCGTAGGGCAGCCATGGGTGGCTTAGGTTGAGCTTTGTGCCGACGGAGAAGGCTCTAGCGACCACCTATGACCCCCAAAATGGGTTGTGGGGACCAAGGCGACCACAACGACGGTAATGGTGTGGTGGGAGACCACCTGGAGATAAGGCTTCGAGGTTGACGCTCACCGGAAAGGGGAGAACAAGGTGGCGATGGCATGGGCATGCTCCATCTAGCTCTGCGGACAGTGGCGTTCTGGTCCCCATACAGTGAACTAAGCAAGTCAAAGGTGAGCAATAGAGAGAAGACGATGAAGTAAACGAGATGCTCAAGGAGGTTTAATGCGAGGTGCACCGAACTAGATGGAATCGATCGAGCGGAGCCGACGACCGATGTGTGAGAGGACGATGTGGTGTAGCGACTGTGTGGAGGAGAAGCTAGGAACAAGAGGAAAATGAGGAGAAGGACACGGCAGGGAAAGGTGATGCGTTTGACCGTGGATTTTATAGAGGAAGGAGTCGAGAACAAATGAGGGCGACACGACGCGACACAGTGAGGGCATGTCACCACGTCCGAGCAGAGCGGCAAGTACGGGCACTGACACGGATAGGACAAACTCGTGATGCGGTGTGAGAGAGGTGTAGGGCTCTAACGCGACGTCTAGCTCATGCGACACGCGTTCGTGCGGGCAACAACGGTCGAGAGAGGGAGCGAGATGGCATGTGGTGGAAGAAGCACAATGCCTCCTCTGTTCGTCCTAACAGGTGGGGCCGGGCAGCTACGAGGGCGCCTAGAGAGAAAGGGGAGCTGGTTGCTACTCTCAAGGGTGAGCCGGTCACTAGCGATCCACGAGGGAAGGGAAGAAGGGAAGGGGAAAGCGACAGCGTCAGTCGGCTGATCTGGGCCGCAGGAAAGAGAGGAGAAGGAAACGAGGAGGTGGCTGGGCCGCTTGGTGGGTTTTGGCCTGAGAGGGAGAGAGGGAAAGGAAAATCTTTTGATTTTTTATTTATGATTCAAAATCTGATTTGAATTTGAATTCAATTTCTTAGATGGTTTTGCACACAATTTAAATTTTATAATTTTGGAAATATGAAAACTTGACACAAAGAAATTGTTTTTAAATTCTAAATTGCAAGACAAAGCTTTTGGAAATTTTGAAATGCAACCAAAGTTTTTGAAATTCATGAAAATCATGCAAAAATTAAATGGAATACAAATTGGGTTATTACACTACCACATTTGTGCGCCCTGATCTATGACGCGGTGATGATGAGTAACACACTCAATTACTTAGGGCCGGTTTGGAACGACTTCGACTTTTCGCTCAAGAAAGCCGAAAGCCGTTCCAAATGGGAAGCTTTTCTCCACGGCTTTTTCAGAATCCGGAAGCGCCCATAACGTAGGAAAGCTTGGTTGCCGAGGGCGCTTCAGCCTTTCCACACCCTCCATTCCAAGTTTACCCCTGAAGTTGGGAGTAATTATGCGCATTTTTCCATTCAACAAAAACCACTCCTCCCCGTTGCCCCCCGCTCGAAACCCTAGCGCCCCCAAGCCCGCTCCTTCCTCCATCCTCCTCCTGTCCTTACTCCTCCCATCCAGCGCCCACCTCCTTCCTTCGATCCAGCGCACACTTCCTCCTTCCAACCCGGCTTCCTCCTCCTTGTAGGATTAAGGATGACCGACTAGAGGGGGGCTGAATAGGAGGTTTATAAAATTCTTATGCTCTAATTGACAATATTAGCAAGTATGATCTAATTAAAGAATTTTAGCACAATTCAAGAGATATATTCTAAGCTTCCACTAAGACACCTCAAAGCTATGTCAATACTAAATACAATTCTAGCTAAGAAATTTTACACAAATAAATTGCTAGAAATGTAAATGCGGAAATAGTAAAGACAAGAGAGAAAAGTACAATGAAGGGAATTAACGTTTTTCTCGTGGTATCGAAGACTTGTTGGTCTTCACTAGTCCACGTTGAGGTAAGTCCAAACGAATTGGACCAGCTCCATGAATTAAACCGAATGCACCTCGATTCCACTAGGATTGCTCTTCCTTCACTCCGGAAATGGTGAGCATCAAACCAATCACAACCGTTGCCGAGCCTCTTCACACTTTTCTTAAAGAGATCACCGCACAAACTACCTCCAATCCATCTAGGTGCCGGCAAGCATCAAAAGTAACAAATCACAGCGCTTGCTTGAACGTTATCAAGTGCCAAAGAGATCAACTAATGATGCATATGCACTTGAATGCTCTCAACTACCTCAAAATATGAAATATGAGCAAATGAGTAGAGGAGAGTGCATCAAAGGCTCAAGTGTATTCAATGAGGTCCAAGGTTCTGAGCTTCGTGCTAGTGAAGGGGTATTTATAGCCCCAACCAAAAATTCGAGCGTTTGAAGAAGGTCCCTTAAAAATTCAGTAGATGCGGTACTACCACCATTTATCGGCTTAAGATTACTCAAGAATTACTATTCAACAAATGATCGTTGTTTATTTAATACTTCTGAACTAGCAATTTTAGATAGGTGCGGTACTACCACACGGCGGTAGTATCGCTCGGCTCAATCGGTACTACCGATTTCAAAGGGAGAAAAAACTCCCAAAAACATTCTTTCTGGAATTTACGTACCGCCAACTAGAATTCGGTACTACCGCTCTGCGGTAGTAATGCTCATCAACTACGATCATACCGATTTTTACTAAAGATTTTTGCAGATGCTTTTCTAAATGCAATGCATGACTCTTAGTTGATCAAGATGACACAAAATAGATCCTCAAGCTACTAGCCATGATTCCTCTTTATAGTACGGCATCTAGCCTATAAATCCGGTCTTTTCACCAAACACCGAGACCGATAAAAACTATAAAAGGGTCCTTATGCTACATAATATCTTTGTCTTGAGCCATGTTGATCCTTTATCATCTTTGCATTGCTATTTCCATGTCGCCATTCAAACTCCGGGACTAAGCCTTGAAAATGTCTTAGCACACATATTAGTCCCTAACACATTGTTGTTATTAATTACGAAAATCATTTTTAGGGGCCTAGATGCCCACCTCTTCCTCCTTCCCCACCACCCTCCTCCCTCCTACTCCCCCGCTGCCCTCCTCCCTCCTACTCCCCCAACGCTGGTGGATCTGGTATCCCGCGCTTATGCCGCTGCCCTTCTCCCTCCCCCGACCGGATGCGCCGCCGCCCTCCTCCCTTGATACGGGTGGCCCGATCTTCTCGAGTAGAACTGTGGATAAATAGCGCTTGATGACGAATAACGCCACCAGACACCACGCCGCCAGTACGGATTTGTAGCTCTATGGATATTCGCCAATACGCACCGAGATGATCGCCGCTAGACCACGAGCGGAGATCGCCAAGCCCTCAATTCCCAGCGGAAAAGCAAACTTGGCCTTAAAATGCAGAACGAACAATTGATCGCCTAATTCTCTCAGAAGTCCTCGCATGAACTCTGTTATGAAAGAACAAGCAATAACTTGTGTTCTATTCTTTTGCATAAACGTGGTCTAATTTACAATGGGGGTTTACCCCTCAATATATAGGCTCAGCCTATGACTATTCAGTACTAATTTTCCATGTGGTACTATTCACACGCACGTACTGTTCACGTGTGGCACTGTAGCGCGGCCCGGTACTGTAGCACGGTTACTGTTCATGGCCCATTGCTGTTCACGCGTGGCACTATTCATGGGCTGGTTACTATTCATGCCATGGGCTTGTGCTTCCTTCCTAGTTCCTCCACATGGGCTTTGTGCTTGACCGCTTGAGCCTTGATCCCTTGCTTGGTCGAATGGGTTGTAGGCCAGCGCCTTGACCTCCTCATTTGATGGCCTTCCTTGGATGACGGTCGCATATCCTTGATCTCTGTCCATCGCTAAATATTCAAACCTGAGCACAAGCAAAACACTATTTTTAGGTAGTATAAAATTCTCATTAAAATCAATGACATCTTCATTAAGGAGCTAGTTCACCTGAGATTGTAGTTTCTTAGCACGTGCTCTTGTTATTGGTCCTATCGGCAACTCGAGGCGTATATCATGATCCTTAGGTGGAGGAGAAGAAGGTGTCGTAGGGATGCCTTCATCATCCTCCCCCTCTTGAAAAGGTGTCGTCCTCGACGCTAGATCATCGCGACCAAGAACGGAGATAAATCAATAACGTTGAATGTCGAGCTCACGCCGTAGTCATCGCCTGGAAGCTTGATTTTGTATGCATTATTGTTAATCCGCTGAAGCACTTTGAAAGGTCCATCTCCTTGTGGCAGCAATTTCAATTTGCCTCGATCCGGAAAGTGTGGTCGGGTTGGCAGCATCGCTCCCGGAATAAAATCAATGTAATGCTTTATCCCGCGGATTGGTGGCAAACCAACGGCCACTTCCTCCGGAAAGACGTCGCTAATTTCCTACAAAACATGAGAGACACAACTAGGAAGAGACGTCAAGTCGTCAGTCGAAAGCAATGCATCTTTGTATAAAAGTACGAAGTGCACCAAATTGGGATTCTCACAAAAAGCTCTCTGCTCTGATTTGGTGGCTAACATTACTAAACTTTTCTCTCCTCACTTTTCTTTTTACCGCTCAATTTTGGCTTGTGGATCTCACTCACCGAAGGTGGAATCACTCTGCTTTGGTGTACTCTCAACTTTCTTCTTATCAAGATCGACTATCTCTCGCTTGTAAGTGGATACAAAATCACATCTTTACCGCTTCCACTTAAACTTGTAGTAGTTTGCATGCCCATCATGATAAATATGCCGATCAAACTACCATGGGCGCCTAACAAAGAAGTGACAAACTAATATGGGCACCACATCGCAAACAATGGTATCCTCATACTTGCCAATCTTGAAGTGCACCTTCACCATATGACTGACTTTCACCTCTCCCACATCGCTCAACCACTGCACATGATAAGGATGAGGATGCGGCAAATATTTTAAGCCCAATTTTGTGCATATCTCCTTGCTGGCCAGATTATGACAACTTCCTCCATCAATTATAACTTTGCACACTTTACCACCCACTATCGCCCATGATTGAAACAAATTGCACCGTTGTCAGAGGTGACTTCGGACACGCTAAGTACACGAGGTGTGCACACTAGCATATGCTCCCCATTTGGCGACCCCATCTGACCCATTCTCTCATCCTCTGTGGGATCTTCTGCAAAATCAGCAAACTGAGTAGTATCGTCCTCATCACTAGTTGAAATATACCCATCATCAGTAAGTATCATAACTTTATTATTTGGCCAATCTTTCTGAAAATGACCAACTCCCTTACATTTGTAGCATGTCAGATCACATGAACGGCATGTAGAACCCATCGAGGATGCCACGCTAGCAGCGGGCACGGGTGGCGGCGTACTATCTGTCTTTCTTTGTGCTGAACTGCGTGACACTGAATTGTCCTCGGATGGAGCGGGCTTGCCTGGCTGTCCCGTGATGTACGGAGGTGTCGTGCTCACTGAATAACGTTGTCGTGCAGCATACTTAGCATCTTCAATTACCTGCTTTTCAGCCTCACGTGCTTGATGCATCAACTCAACCATGTTGTTGTATTGATGATGATTAATGATCCGCCGAATAGCATAATTCATCCCAGCAAGAAAGCGAGCCATCGCTTGTTCCTCATTCTCACGTACATCAGCATGTATGATAATCTGCTCCATCTCTTTATAATACTCATCAACTGATTTCAACCCCTGTCGCAATCTCTCATGTAGCGAACGCTTGTAATGTGTAGGTACAAAGCGCGCGCGCATCTGTCGCTTCAGCTCATCCCATGAAACAACACGTGGCTCATGTCGTTCCATATGCTATTGCACACAGTGCTCCCACCATGTAGCAGCATATCCGTCCAAAGTAGCAACGGCAAGATCCAACTTGCGCTGATCAGAATAGCGGTTCATGCGAAACAGCTTATCAACTTTCAGCTCCCATGCAAGATAAACCTCTACCTCTGTAGTACCCTCAAAGGACGGCATCGTAAACTTGGGCTTTGCAACCAGATCATCGGCGTCCTCATCGCGTCGACGATTGCGAGCATACTGATTATGTTGATGGCGCAGCAAATAGTCGTCGAACACGGACTCATCGCCGTCATTGTCATTGTGGCGGTTGCCACGGCCTCCTCCATGGGCACCATAGTAGGCACCCCCAAAGGCGCCGTCATGCGCGCCTCCATAGGCGCCATCGTGGATGCCAACGTTGGCGTCTAGGTGTACACCGCCTCTTCCTGCGCCCATGCCACGGTCACGCCCTTGTGGAGCGGGACGCGCCGCAACCTCAGCAACAACACGGCGCCGTTGCGCCGCCTCGCATACACGTGCATGTTCGTTAAATTGTCGTTGACGTGGTTCATCCTCGCGCTGCCGTCCAGCGGTAGCTTCCACATCCGTCTCGTCGCGGCGGCTCAGACGGGAGGTGAACACCCCGCATCGCCACGTGTACCCAACGCATCGAAGCGGTGAGATTGGCAATTGCATCAAGCAAGACCTTGTGGTTGTCGCCAACTGGCCACGACAGCTTTTGAAGTCCGACCCGAGACCATCCAAGTTGTTTTGGATACGCCCAAGGTTGCCGCCAAGACCGATCGACCTCGACCGAACTCGTCCTCGGCGTGGCACGAAGTGTATGGTAGTGCATCTTTGTGATCGAGCAGTAAGGTTACCATCCAGATCCTTGTCCTGCTCACTTCCTGACATGGTTACAGTAGCAAAAATACTAAGTGACAATATATGTGGAAAATAAGTGGAAATCTCTCAACTACTATTCTAAAACAAAGCAAGTTGCACCGTTTCAAGTAAATTAAGAGTAGCAAAACTTACGCTCATTGCAGCGAATCGACCAACCCAGTTGTGCGAGCAAATACCAAGAACGATGTACCAATACTTGACACGGATGTTTTAGGTGGAGCTAGGTGAGGAATCCTAACAATTCAGAATTTAAAGATTGTCGAGCTAGGTAGCAATCCAAACGAGACTCACAATGCCTAATTGCTGATCGATAAATATAAGTGAGGAGATGACAGTAACACACGTATAAGGATAATGGGACCATTGCAATCAAAGGAATGAGCGATAACACGAACAATTTCGGATGGATGCGAACGCTCGTATTGCAACAATTCAAGGAGAGACGCTAGCTAATGCTCAAATTTTGGATATAAGGGCACAAGATTGCTCAAAAACTATGGTACGCGAAAAGCAGCGGATACAAAGATATAACAATGCTCCAACAATAGAAATTAACACTATGGCTGATTTTTTTTTTTTTTTTGCCTTCGTTCTCTCTGTTTTGTTTTTTGCTCTCTGTTTTTTTTTCTTTGCTCTGTTTTTTTTTTGGGTCACGGCTAAGCACCTTGCTTCTTCTTTTTTTTTCTACCTTTCACGGGCAAGCACAACTCACGGCTAAGCAAGGCAATATTTTTTCTCTCTCTAACTCACGGCCAAGAGCACTCTTTTTTTTCTTGGATTTGGATCTCACAGCCAAGCTTGTTGTGAACTCACGGCCATACCTTAGTGAACTCACGGCCAACTACTACGCACGCTCACGACTGAGCGCTACTACGCACGCTCACGGCCGAGCGCGTCTGCACGCGTGACTGTTTGGGATGTGAACAGTGCACAACACGTGAACATTGCCCACGTGAACATTGCGCAACATGTGAACAGTGCACACACAAAAAAAACTTGGCGTTCCCAAAAAAAATTCTTATGAGCAGTTCCTAGAACACAACAACGAGCTAGTCTCAATAGGTACAAAAGGTTCGCGAACAGATAGATGGGTTCATGAAAAAACAACAACGTGCAATCTACTGATATAAGC
Organism: Phyllostachys edulis; assembly: GCA_036346405.1. Taxonomy (NCBI): domain Eukaryota; kingdom Viridiplantae; phylum Streptophyta; class Magnoliopsida; order Poales; family Poaceae; genus Phyllostachys; species Phyllostachys edulis. Next base: position 35,098,302 of record CM070554.1, read on the forward strand.
GATGTTTAGTTGCACAAAAACAGGAAACAAATGCGGGCACAAATATTTGCGGAAAGGAAAACAAGAAGAGACGCGAACGGAACACGACCGAACTAAACACGATGAACGAGTGGATTAAGACCTAACAAAACGCACTAAAAAATACTGAATTAAACTACGGCGAAAGACGATATATATTTTTTGTGTGGCTTTTTGATGTATAGGACGTAAAAATAATCTAGTAAAATATGGGGAAAAGAGATTCTACTGAGTGGCACGAATCGATACCACGATGATATGGGGTGGCCCGATCTTCTCGAGTAGAACCGTGGATAAATAGCGCTTGATGACGAATAACGCTCGACACCACGCCAGCGATTACGCGGACTTGCAGCTCTATGGATATTCGCCAACACGCACCAGATGATCACCGCTAGACCACGGCGGAGATCGCCAAGCCCTCAATTCCCAAATGAAAAGCAAACTTGACCTTAAAATGCAGAGCGAACAATTGATCGCCTAATTCTCTCTCAGAAGTCCACGCATGAACTCTGTTATGAAAGAACAAGCAATAACTTGTGTTCTATTCTTTTGCATAAACGTGGTCTGATTTACAATGGGGGTCTACCCCTCAATATATAGGCTCGGCCTATGAACTATTCAGTATTAATTTTCCATGTGGTACTATTCACGCGCACGTCACTATTCACGTGTGTCAGCGTAGTCTTGACCGTCTGCTTCGCAGCGACGATTCTTATTCATGGCCTATTGCTGTTCACGCGTGGCACTATTCATGGGCGATTCTTTGTTCATCTTGTGGACTTGTGCTTTCTTCTGGTTCTTTCACATGGGCTTTGTGCTTGACCGCTTGAGCCTTGATCCCTTGCTTGGCGAATGGGTTGTAGGCGGCGCCTTGACCTCCTCATTTGATGGCCTTCCTTGGATGACGGTCGCATATCCTTGATCTTTGTCCATCGCTAAATCTTCAAACCTGAGCACAAGCAAAACACTGTTTTTAGGTAGTATAAAATTCTCATTAAAATCAATGACATCTCCATTAAGGAGCAAGTTCACCTGAGATTGTAGTTTCTTAGCACGTGCTCTTGTTATTGGTCCTGTCGGCATCTTGAGGCGTATATCATGATCCTTAGGTGGAGGAGAAGAAGGTGTCGAGGGATGCCCTCATCATCCCTCCTTTCCCCAGCCAGACTGCTTCCCCACGCCACTGCCTTCCTCGGCGCCGCCTCAACGCCTGCTCCTCCTCGTCCTCTGCCTGACTAGATCTGCGCCGCCCTCCTCCTCCTTTCTCCTCGCGGATCTGCTACCCTACGCCGCCTCTACTGCTTGCGCCGCCCACCTCCGGCGCCTCCTCCTCTCCTCACCCTCAGCACCAGCTCAACGCTTCCTCCTCCTCCTCTTCCTCTCGTCCTCCTGCTACCACCGCCATCGTCCTCTGCCGAACAGATCCCGGCCAGCGACAACATTCCTCTGGCTTTTTTATTTGTTTCTTTTCTGTTGTAAATAAATAATTTATGTAATTATTATTTATTGTAATGATTATTTATTATAATAATCATTTATTGCAATTATTTCTGTAATAATTGTTTGTTATAATAATTATTTATTGTTGATTGTCGTTAATTGCGGTAATTGCAGTCTATTGCATTAATTCCAGTCAATTGTGTTAGTTGCGTTAATCGTTGTTAATTGTGGTGGTAGTCGCTAATTGCAGTCAATTATGTTAATCATCACTAATTGCGGTAGTCGTCGTTAATTGCAGTCAATTGCGTTAATCGTCGTTAATTGCGATAGTTGTCGCTAATTGCAGTAGTTCTCGATAATTGTGGTAGTTGTTATTAATTGTCATCAATTGTGTTATTTATCGTCATTTGTCGTTAATTACCGTTAGTTGTCGTTAATTGCCGTTAAACGACATCAAAGAGGTCATTACTTGCCTTAGAGGCATTTCAGATATTTCTTATCTTAGAAGCTGCAGCCAACCTACTTAAAAACCCAATAGACAAACACCAAACCTCTTTAGCCAACCGTTCAGCCCTGCAGCCCAGCCAAAAGCGGTTTTTCAGAAAAGCCACGGTCTTGCCAAACAGGCCCTTATCCAAACGAAAATCTGAATGGAGAGTGCACGCCAATTGTTCATTGCATCCGAGGCCGAATTTAACCAGGCAGATTTAGTCAATCCAAAACGCGTATAATTAAACTGCAGATGCCGATGCTGCCGCTTAATTTTCTTATGTTCGTCGGTCGGCGCCGGCAGCACCGATCGCAAGATATTCCTCTCATCTGGACCGAAGCCAAGAGAGTGGCCCGCCCGAGTTAGCTTCTTTCTTTCTCGTTTGTCTAGGGATGAACAATGTGGAAATTTGTTGAGTCAATAAGAATATATATAGTTGCAAAACACTCCCTAGCAAGCTAGCTCCTAAATTAGCGGCGAATAAGAATATATATATATATATATATATATATATATATATATATATATATATATATATATATATATATATATATATATATATATATATATATATTGTTTACTAAGGTGAATTCATCCGTGTCCCGCATATAATGCAAAAAAGAGAAGAAAAAAAAGCGAATAACACTACTCAATAGCACTTGTTTTATTTGACAGGACAAGAAAGAAAAAACGCAATGCTCCAACACTGTGGCTTTTTATTTTTTTTAAAAAAAAACTTACGATTCCCCTGATGAAAAGTCCCGAAAGGGCCCAAACATGTGTGTGGGCTAGACGGCCTAGGAAAGAGAGGAGAGGGAAAGGAGGAGGTGGCTGGGCCGCTCGGTGGGTTTCGGCCCGAGAGGGAGAGAGGGAAAGGAAAATCTTTTGATTTTTTATTTATGATTCAAAATCTGATTTGAATTTGAATTCAATTTCTTAGATGGTTTTGCACACAATTAAAATTTTATAATTTTGGAAATCTAAAAACTTGACACAAAGAAATTGTTTTTAAATTCTAAATTGCAAGACAAAGCTTTTGGAAATTTTGAAATGCAACCAAAGTTTTTGAAATTCATGAAAATCATGCAAAAATTAAATGGAATACAAATTGGGTTGTTACACTACCACATTTGTGCACCCTGATCTATGACGCGGTGACGACGAGTAACGCACACAATTACTTAGGGTCGGTTTGGAACGACTTCGACTTTTCGCTCGAGAAAGCCAAAAGCCGTACCAAACGGGAAACTTTTCTCCACGGCTTTTTCAGAATCCGGAAGCCGCCCATAACGTAGGAAAGCCAGAAGCTGTCGAGGGGCAGGCAGCTTCCCGTAGCTTCCCACACCCTCCATTCCAAGTTTACCCCTGAAGTTGGGAGTAATTATGCACATTTTTCCATTCAACAAAAACCACTCCTCCCCATTGCCCCCAGCTCGAAACCCTAGCGCACCCAAGCTCGCTGCTTCCTCCATTCTCCTCCTGTCCTTACTCCTCCCACCCAGCGCCCACCTCCTTCCTTCGATCCAGCGCCCACTTCCTCCCTCCAACCCGGCTTCCTCCTCCTTGTAGGATCAAGGATGACCGACTTGAGGGGGGGGGTGAATAGGAGGTTATAAAATTCTTATGCTCTAATTGACAATATTAGCAAGTATGATCTAATTAAAGAATTTTAGCACAATTCAAGAGATATATTCTAAGCTTTCACTAAGACACCTCAAAGCTATGTCAATACTAAATACAATTCTAGCTAAGAAATTTTACACAAATAAATTGCTAGAAATGTAAATGCGGAAATAGTAAAGACAAGAGAGAAAACTACAATGAAGGGAATTGACGTTTTTCTCGTGGTATCGAAGACTTATTGGTCTTCACTAGTCTACCTTGAGGTAAGTCCAAACGAATTAGACCGGCTCCACGAATTAAACCGAATGCACATCGATTCCACTAGGATTGCTCTTCTTCCACTCCGGAGATGTTGAGCATCAAACCAATCACAATCGTTGTCAAGCCTCTTCACGCTTTTCTTGAAGAGATCACCGCACAAACTATCTCCAAGCCATCTAGGTGCCGGTAAGCACCAAGAGTAACAAATCACAGCGCTTGCTTGAACGTTATCAAGTGCCAAAGAGATCAACTAATGATGCATATGCACTTGAATGCTCTCAACTACCTCAAAATATGAAATATGAGCAAATGAGTAGAGGAGAGTGCATCAAAGGCTCAAGTGTATTCAATAAGGTCCAAGGTTCTGAGCTTCGTGCTAGTGAAGGGGTATTTATAGCCCCAACCAAAAATTCGAGCGTTTGAAGAAGGTCCCCTAAAAATTCAGTAGATGCGGTACTACCACCATTTATCGGCCGGTACTACCGCAACTACTATTCAACAGTCGACTGTTGTTTATTTAATACTTCTGAACTAGCAATTTTAGATAGGTGCGGTACTACCACACTCACAAGGTCTCGGTACTACCACACGGCGGTAGTACCGCTCGTCTCAATCGGTACTACTGATTTCAAAGGGAGAAAAAACTCCCAAAAACATTCTTTCTGGAATTTACGTACCGCCAACTAGAATTCGGTACTACCGCTCTGCGGTAGTAATGCTCATCAACTACGATCATATCGATTTTTACTAAAGATTTTTGCAAATGCTTTTCTAAATGCAATGCATGACTCTTAGTTGATCAAGATGACACAAAATAGATCCTAAGCTACTAGCCATGATTCCTCTTTATAGTATGGCATCTAGCCTATAAATCTGGTCTTTTCACCAAACACCGAGACCGGTAAAAACTATAAAAGGGTCCTTAAGCTACATAATATCTTTGTCTTGAGCCATGTTGATCCTTTATCATCTTTGCATTGCTATTTTCATGCCGCCATTCAAACTCCGGGACTAAGCCTTGAAAATGTCTTAGCACACATATTAGTCCCTAACACATTGTTGTTATTAATTACGAAAATCATTTTTAGGGGCCTAGATGCCCATCTCTTCCTCCTCCCCCGACGCCCACCTCTTCCTCCTTCCCCACCACCCTCCTCCCTCCTACTCCCCCAACGCCGGTGGATCTGGTATCCCGCGCTTATGTCCTCCTCCTCCCTCCCCGACCGGATCTTGCCCGCCCTCCTCCTCTCCCCACCGGATCTGCTTCCCTGTGGCCCCTCCTCTCGCCTCCTCCTCGGCCCTTCCTTGCATGTCCTCCTCCGCCCTCTGCCCCGACCAGATCTGCCGCCGCCCTCCTCCCTCCTCCTTTCTCCCTCGCGGATCTGCTACCCTGCGCCACCGCCTCTACCCACGCCCGCCTCCGAGCTCCTCCTCCCTCTCCTCCTTCGGCTCCAACCGAGCTGAACGCCTCCTCCCTCCTCCCTCCTCCCTCTTCCTCTCGTCCTCCCGCTACCACCGCCATCGTCCTCCTCCGACAATGAGACTCCAAATGCGACAACAGATCCTCCTAGCTTTTTATTTGTTTTGTTTTTCTGTTGTAAATAAATAATTTATGTCATTATTATTTATTGTAATGATTATTTATTATAATAATCATTTATTGCAATTATTTCTGTAATAATTGTTTGTTGTAATAATTATTTATTGTTGATTGTCGTTAATTGCGGTAATTGCAGTCTATTGCGTTAATTCCACTCAATTGTGTTAGGTGCGTTAATCGTTGTTAATTGTGGTGGTAGTCGCTAATTGCATTCAATTATGTTAATCATCACTAATTGCGGTAGTCGCCGCAATTGCGTATCAATTACGTTAATCGTCGTTAATTGCGGTAGTTGTCGCTAATTGCAGTAGTTCTCGATAATTGTGGTAGTTGTTATTAATTGTCATCAATTGTGTTATTTATCGTCATTTGTCGTTAATTACCGTTAGTTGTCGCAATTGTCGTTAAACGACATCAAAGAGGTCATTACTTGCCTTAGAGGCATTTCAGACATTTCTTATCTTAGAAGCTGCAGCTAATCTTCCTAAAAACCCAATAGACAAACACCAAACCTCTTTAGCCACTGTTCAAATTTCAGAGTTCATCGAAAAGTTTTTCGAAAAAGCCATGGTACCTTAAATGTGCCCTTATCCAAACGAAAATCTGAATGGAGAGTGCATGCCAATTGTTCATTGCATCCGAGGCCGAATTTAACCAGCCAGATTTAGTCAAATCCAAAACGCGTATAATTAAACTGCAGATGCCGATCTTTGCTTAATTTTCTTATGTTAAATCGATCGGTCGGTGCTTAAAAGACCGATCGCAAGATATTCCTCTCATCTGGACCGAAGCCAAGAGGGTGGCCCGCCCGAGTTAGCTTCTTTCTTTCTCGTTTGTCTGGGGATGAACAATGTGGAAATTTGTTGAGCTGAATAAGAATATATACTAGAGACTGCGCGGCTTTGGCGCTTGTGATATTCAGAGGGAAAAAAATCGATGAAGACCGGAAGTGAAAAAGCGACGAAGAATGAGGCTATTGATAGGTAAGGTTTGTGCATAACACTTCAGACAAGCATAATCTAAGTGCGTAAGCATGCAAAGGGCAAGGACACGTATTGTCTAATTCTATTCGAATAGATCATCGAGTACGATGAAACGCATAGATCTGAAACAACCCTAAGAGTGAATTCAGAGAAATCATAAAGAGGCCAAAAAAAAAGATAGACGATTTCTTGATTATCACCGGGAATGTTTGAGATTAGCAAACTAAGAGTGTATACAACCGAGGTGGCAAGTAGAATGCAATTTATCAAATTGGTTTTAGATAGCGATGCATAAGCACGGACATATTACATAGTTGGATTGCAATAATATAAAGCGCCTAATATTGACGATATCGATAGTTATGTTAAGTATGAGCTAGGCGTAATAGGAGGAGAGAAAAAATGCATCATAGCAACAAGAGGTGAGAGGCACGGACCATTTCACACATAACAAAGCGTGGACCATCACCTTTGTGTCTCAAGTGTGAATTTTTCTCTTGCAACTATTGGCATGTCAAGCGGATTGCAATTAGCATTCTACAATTAATGGAATCAGATTGCTATTCGGGTTTGAATGGACAACTAAATGTAACATTTGTACTTTGTCGAATTCAATTGCTAATTCGCAAGAATCTAATGTAAATTGAAATGTACACTCGGTTTCAAGGAGTAAGGCTAGCGATACAATTTGTGCGAATATCGACCACTCTGACTATTTTGTCAATCGAATCGAACTTTTTCAAACTACAAATCTTATTTTTCAATCTCGGCAAATCAAAAGTCAAGATTTTCTTAGATAACGGTATTATTTCTCCCTTTTCCACAAATTGGGCGCTTGCGAGCAACAGAGAAACAAATAATAATATCACCATGATTGAACAGATAATAGATGACCCAAAGCGATAATTACATGTGTTTAACTTCTAAATCCAATGCTCGAGGCAGCTTCTATGCTCAACAAATGGTGGTATTGTTGCTTTGGATTCTTTGATAGTTCGAGAGAAGCGAGATGTAGGACTCAAAATGTACAACATGATCTTCACACATCAATTTTTTCATCAATCAATAGTGTTTGACAATAGAGAAAAGAGTTCCCACAGCATCGACCTTCAATTCTTTTCTCGGCTCGATCTCTTACACGATAAGTGTTGTCTTGATTTACATTGTCTTCGCTAATGGCGAGATAGAAGCATGGTTTCCATTGATGCTTGTGTGCTGCTTTTACATGCATGTATTGCGAGTAGACGTCTGTTGTGTCAAGGAACTTCGGGATTTCTCAAGGACCAAATTCTTGCCTTTGGAAAAACTAAAAGAAGCTGTTGTGAGCGAGCAGAGGTAGATCTAGATCTTGCAAAGTGTTGAGAATGGCAAATTTTCACAAGGAAAACCCTTGTGATACATTACCACTCCGCTAAGACAAAGTCGCATGCAACTAAGCTAATTACAAAAACAATTTTCTAGGTATCATCAAGAATGCTCGTTGAGAAGCAAAAATCCTTAGATCAACACGAAGAATGGGAAGCGATTTTAATGAAGTATGAATGAAATAGCGGTCGAGATGGACTGCACAAAACTGGTCCTTCATCTCGACAATACCGCATAAAGATGGTAGTAGAGAGTTATTATAACAACGAAAACCAAGCTCGCTTGCTTCCACAGAACAAAATACAAATATAGTTGGTAAAACAAGTTTGCATGATCTCAAAAGTCAATTAACGATGGTTTACGCAATGGAATTGTGAAAACTCCACAAACTCAGTAGCTCATTTGGAATAAAGGCGAACCATCGCCACCATTTCGCCGATAGTCCAACACAAAATGCCCATGGCAACTAATTTATTAATCGGCTCAAGACCGGAAATCCCAAATGTAATTTCGACGTGCGCTTGCAAAGAATTAAGGCATTTATACACTCCAAATTTGAGCTCGGATCTCACAATTCATAGTTCAACTTGGCTTGCCCCACACCAACAATTAGAACAATATCACAAGTAATTACCTCATCTGCTTCCACACACTCATCGAGGTATGCGTGAAGGATCCACCGGTGTGCCCCGTCGGCGTCGCACGACAAATCACCCCGCTCCACCCCACAAAGAATAGCAAATACCAAATCACACTTCTATCTCATAGCATCACAAAACCAAACCCAAACCCAAAGCGCGCAAATCCAAAAGGACCCAACAAATAGCAAGAACCAAATTACCCTTCTCCCACGACGTGGACTTTGATGCGCCATGGCCTTGTGCACAAGCGCGTCAACTCGATCTGAAGCGTGATCCGCGCCTCTCGGTGCGCTACCTCGCCACGTCGGTTCACATCGCTAACAGGGCGACCTTCTCCTCGAGTAGCGTGTCCATGGCCTCGGCCGGAGATCATTGGCGCGCCACCGCCCGCTCCCAATGCCCATCCCCCACACCAATTGCTCACAGACAAAGCCAAAAACGAAATCCCAACTCGGCGCCCGCTTCGCCAATTAAATGAACCCGACGGACAGAGAGGAAACGCTAATGTAATCGAACGGCCAAAAAAACGCGTCGACGTGGCGGTCGAGCTGCGCCAATGCTGCCTCCTTTTATATATAGAGATAGTTGCAAAACACTCCCTAGCAAGCTAGCGCCCGAATTAGCAGCGAATAAGAATATCTATTTATATATTGTTTACGGAAGGTGAATTCATCCGTGTCCCGCATATAATGCAAAAAAGAGAAGAAAAAAAAAGCGAATAACACTACTCCATAGCACTTGTTTTATTTGACAGGACAAGAAAGAAAAAACGCAATGTTCCAACACTGTGGCTTTTCTTCTTGTTATTTTTTTTTTTTAAAAAAAAACTTACAGTTCCCCAGAAGAAAAGTCCCGAAAGGGCCCAAACATGTGTGTGGGCTAGACGGCCTAGGTAGACGTCCACTCATGGTAGGTAATTGATTCTTGACAGCACCGGTATGTAGGCCTTACAAAAACGAAAAGGTCAGAACTTGGGCAAACTGCGCGTTCGATGGGCCGTGTGAAATCAACCTGTGCTGCTATCAAGGTTTGGTTCGTCGTCATATAGGCTTATACGACTCGTATCTCTGCCTGAGACCCACGCCCGACCTGGCTTATCATCGGCCCGGCCCAAATCTAATTTGCGTATCGATTTGCTCATCTCCTACGTAACCTCCTAGGTAACCGCTCTCCTCCCTCCCCTCACCTCCTAGCTCACTCGGAGTCTCCGACGAAGGAAAACAAATAATTATTTTAACCTACAAAAAATATATATATATTTAATTTTTAAAGACTCTTAAAAAATACAAAAACAAAAAAGGCAGCCTAGATAAGCACGTGCAAACAGAACTAAAAATTGCATATTACTTAGTATTGTAGTACGAGGCTCAGTAGTATGCAATTTTATGTTACTAAAAGATAGACTGAAAATTAACAAAACATAAAAAATGGGCGCGTAGTCACCCCTTAATTTAAGTTAAAAAAAATAGCGTCTTAGATATGTTTTACCCACCTCCAAAAGAGAGGAAATTAGGTCAGCAATATCACAGAAATTCGTAAAATGACATGACATTGGAGGCTCTTAGTGCCTCTAAGGTCCCAACTCAAAGATAGATATGACAGGTACAAAATGTCATTTTACTGCCGGAGTGTTACTTTCCAGCTTGTTGGTTGATCACAATGTTACCGAGCAGTCAACTACGAATGCGTTTTCGTTTCCCTAAATTCTAACAATTGGGTTGTTACTGACCTAATTTTCCGAAGACATGGATGGATTCGTTGGATTCTCCTCAGGCCATGCGTGCATCCGTGGAAGCAATTAATTGGTCCCGATTTGTGGTGCGTAGTTGGATCTGTGCCAAACATTTGGAGTGCTGTACTTCTCTCGATCGCCTCCCTTTACCGCTTTCCGGCCGGCCGGAGTTGCGGCGCATGGGCTGAGGAGATCGAATCAGGTAATCATCTCGTGTTCGATGTATGTGGTTTATATATGATGGCATCCGTGCACTGTTATGCGTTTCACTTTTGTTCTTGACCGTTGGGCACAACGGAGTTGAGTCTGAACGACACAGCAGCAGCAAACACCTTTCACATTCGAACTTGAGATGACGCCGTCTCATGAATCGAGGTACGGTGCATTCTCCTATCAGAACCAGGATATTATGCATATTGGAACTGCCTAACAAGATCTAGTTGAATAATTTAATTAGTCAGCTTGACAGTCTATATATAGCTAGTTGACTGCAATCTAGGCACGAGATAATTAATCGAGGTACCACAGATATATGGGCGCGCGCGCGAAGTCGCTCGGAAGCTAGCTGTGAACTGTAGGTATTCAAAGCTCAACACGCGGCGGCTCAGTGCGCTTAATTAATTAAGGCGTGATTAAGTTAGTGTTTGGCTAAACAAAGGATCAGGCAACATAGGTAGTATGTTGACGTTCGCTGGCTCTACATCATCTTTAGAGACAACATCTCCAATAGATAGTTTCTAGTACACTCTCTAACATTTATATTTTATAATTTTCCTTTAAAACGGGCCTACATGTCAACTAGAGTAGATTAATGTATCATGTCTTGTTTCACGTGCACGACAGTCTCTTCAGGAAGAGACGACTTGTACTCTCTCTTCTCCTCCTCTCTTCTCCACGTAGGACTTTGTTGACGTGGCATAACTAAGAGACAATAATAAATACACTATTAGAGATGCCCTAATTGAGCCATGTTTTCTTCCTGAGTCGGTGTGGCGGTCTCGCGTGGCCTACCTAGCTAAACTAACTCGGGAAGCTTCGGTCTAATACTCCCACCGAGTGGATGTCAAAGTTGAATATTGAAGACTATGTAAATATCCAAAACATAATATATTCTTAAACATAGTGAGTATATATATTGATATGTATAATTTATATCCTGAGTCACTGTAAATGTCTCCCAATGTAAGTCTATTGATCGAAAAGTGTAGCTATATATTGTATTGTGCGCTTCTAGCGGCAGGACACTAGTGCAACCAGTGTCCACAAAGCACTTCAAACTAAGCATCATCACAACCCCCCAACCCCACCCAAAAAAAAAAGTTAAATCATGTGCCTCGGTGACCATACTGTCATCTTCTCGAAGATTTGTTTGCCGACCTAGCACTGTTGCGATTGGTAATTACAGAAGCAGTGCCTAGTACGAAGAAATTACAGCTGTAACATTTCGCACGGTAGGCGGCCGGATTCGACCTGGACGTGACATGTGGCGAAAAAGGCTTGTGACTAGCCGAATTTGGCACGTCCGTCCGATAACGGGCCGGCATTGCGCCACCTCGCCAAGTCCGGCCTATGGCCGGCCGGACTTGCGTCCACATCGCCTCGTTCGGCCCGTCACCGACTAGATGTGCCGAGGGGATGGGGCATGCCGGCGGTCGTGTGGAGTGGCGCGTCCGGTCGGTGACGAACTGACGAGGCGATGTGGACGTAAGTCTGGCCAGCCACAAGCCGGACTTAGCGAGGTGGCGCAAAGCCGGCCGGCCATGGGCCAGATTTGCCGACGTGGCGTAATGCTGGCCGGTCACCGGACAGACATGCCAAATCCGGCCGGTCACGAGCTGTTTTTCATCACGTGTCGCGTCCAGGGCGAATCCGATCGGCTACTGTACAGACATGGTGTCAAAACTGCAATTTCTTCACCCCCCCCCCGAACACTACTTCTGTAATTACCAATCGTAACAATGCTAAATTGGCAAAAAAAATTCCTTCTGGAAAAATGCGAAACCACGAAGGAGAATGCCATTGCTAGCGCCGTTCATTAATCTTAGATAATTAGCCACCCGATCATAAATAGCTGCTAGGCGTGTACATTACCCTTGAAAGTGCACGCCTAACTGTGAGTGCGTGTATCACACGAAAACTGCGCGCAAAATCTCCGTCAAACTCGCAGCTCTACGCGTCATATCGATCGGATGCAGTGTTGCATCCATAAGCACTAGCCTACGTAAAAAGTAGCTATTACCCTGTAGCTAGTGGCATGCACGTGTAAGTGCGCTTCTCACGAATTAACCGCCGGCTTGTACGACGGAGAGCTCAGTTGCAATCTAAAATAACTCGTCGACAGGAGCATATTTACTGTCTTTTAACGGTCCAACTCTCTGTCGTCCCTGTTGACTGGCGACAAAGCAGTGGCTATACAAGCCCTATAAAATTAAGGGGAAAATTATTTTAATTCTAGAAAAAAGAGAAGAAAGTGGAGGAGAGGGTAGAAGAGACGTAGCGGAGCCCTACCGGTTCGTAGCGGAGCAGACGGAGTAGCAGATCTGGTCGCCAATTTAGCAGGTAAATATTTTCGCAACTTTGTATATAAATTCGAAACCTTATAGGTTAGCAAATGAAAATAGCGACATAGAATTCAATGTCTCAGATAATTTTAGATGTATTGATGTTTGATGTAGTACGTCATTTTAACTGTGTACAGTACGTCATTAGATGATTTTGCTAATGCTGAAAATACTTTTTAAACCAGGAAAATACGAGGACACCTCTAAAAATAAAAAGATACCTATTGAAAATATGTAAAAATTACAGTGTAGCTAAATATGGTATGTTAATCCCAACTTAATATTTGTTTCATTTGTGCACGATAAATATTCTGTTAACAATGAAAATACTTTTAGAACTAGGAAAATAGCAAGACACATCTAAAAATTCTCTAAGAAATTCAAAGTTGGTACATAAGGTATGTAGAGCTGAATTAAAATATTGTGAACTTATTTTTTATTTTCATTTTTACACGGTAAATATTTTATAAATGTTGGAGACACTTTCCAAACAAGGAAAGTAGCAGGATACCTATTAAAAATCTATAAAAATTGCATTGTAGCTAAACAGGGTGTGTAGAGCAGACTTAATCAAAATAATCCTAACTTAATTTTGTTTTCCATTTGTGCACGTTAACAATCATGTTAATGCCAGAAGAACTTTTTAAACTAGGAGAATAGCTAGACACCTCAACAATTCTCTAAGAAATCCAGAGATGGTACATAGGGTATGTAGATGTGAATTAAAATATTCTGAACTTATTTATCCATTTGTACACGGTAAATATTTTGTAAATATTGAAGACACTTTTTAAACAATGAACATAGCAAGTTACCTATTTAAATTGAATTAATTAGGTATGCCGCTTCTTATTACTTTTTGTATATGTTTAGTAGTTTTTACAATGTCTGCACTGAATTTTCAAGAATGGTAGACCCAAGATATGTTGTGCAGTGGCCGTACGAATTGCTTAACCCGGTCATCATAGCCACCTCAGTACCATCCTCCCACAGGAGGGTGAGGTGGCGATTGAGCTTAGCGCGCTGCGGTGCATCCCCCTCCATCGGTGCGTCTCTTCCTCCCATCTGCTGATTTGGGTGGTTTGTGGGGACACCGATGACCTAGGGCACATGCGCAACAACAATGACCTACGATGCCATCACGACACTGACCACCTAGGGCATGGGTGCAGCAACGATGCTTGTTGTTTTTTGCTAGATTAATCTAGATTAATGAAGCGGCTTGTTCCTTTTGTTGTACGAATGAAAGGTGCATGTTGTTGAATGGAAAATTAAGATCCTTGTTTCATTGCATTTGTGAATTTGTGATTTTTTTTCTTTTGTGTCGTGTGAATGGGACTGAATGTGCAAGCATGTCTCGTTTCAGTTGTATGGTTGATAAGTATAGTGAAATTGTGAGACAAGCTTGTGAGAAATTGTCATATGAATGCTTCTGGAACTGGACAGCGTGTGCTAGATTTGTATTTTGTTGTCTAGACATTGTTCTCATATTAGCTAGTTGGTATTTTGATTGAGGCATTATTTCAGTTCTCGAGTCATGGAAATGTACCACTGTTTCAGTTCTGGAGTCATGGAAATGTACCACATGTATGAACTACATGTTTTGTGTTGAAGGAATGATCCAAATGTATGTGCCTCACTATGTTTATCTTTCCACTATTTCAGTTAGTAGACTGCAGTCCTCATGGCAGTGTGTTGAGCTTCAGATTTTGTTCTGGACTCATGGACATGTTGGGTCAATTGTTAGTTCTTCTCCAGAATATCTTGATGTATGCAATCCGAAAATGCAATATGATAAAGTAATACTACAGTCTGTCAAAGTTTCGAAAACCAATTTTGATGAATGTTCTCCTTCTCCAAAATATCTTGATGAATGTTTTTAAAACCAATTTTGAATGTTTCTTATTTCGGTTCACTCAATATGTCAAAGTTCATTGCGTGCATTCTGCAATACCAATGTTCCTAGTTTTGTTTCTAATACCAGAAAACAAATCTAGCACACACACTGCCATCAAACATTCCAACTTTAGACAACCAAATCAAAATGTTGCTTCCATTGCCTCCATTAACTTGTATTAGGCACACACTGCCATGATTTCAAGTATTAGGATGTTGCTTCCATTGCCTCCAACGAAATCACAATGTGGCTTCCATATCCACTTCCATGTCCATGCTTACATTTCAAGTATCAGGAAAAAGCTTACACATTCAAGTCCATACTTCCATGTCAGTCAATACACCTACATAATGCACAAAACATGCAGCACATTCACTCATACAAGAATTGAAATCATACATTATTTGCTAGTCAATACTACACCCTAGAATACGCAATTCGCTGATAGGATGCTACACAATGCATCAAATTAGTGTTGTACCCAGGCACATAGCAGTAGTCTGCAGTCCCATTTGCTATACATTATTTGTACAATATATGCCATCTACCACAAGACTAAGCACAAACTTAGCGAGAACTAACCAATCCCTAATTGATACTATGCCATCGATCATTTATAGTAGCTCATACACTTCTCTAGCAATGATATTTCAGAGAAGGCGACCCTTTCTCTTCGAAATCAGCCTTCGGACTAGCAGAATCAGCATCTCCACTGCTTGGCCAGACTATGTCAAGCTCTAATGTGCCGTGTGTAGATCAATACTTGATGAACCGTGATCTCTCTCCTAACAAAACTGAATACTATGAGAGCGCCAAACCTAACAAAGCAAACTAAACTGGTTTCATTCCAGCCTTCTTATTTCAATCTTATTCAGTAGCCTAGTGGAATGCAGTTGAAGTTGCAGGCTGTTTTGATGCCTGATTCGCATTTGTGGTCTTGATGTCTTCTAAGGGTTTAGTGGCTCATCTTCCACGGTCATCTCTACAGCTTCTGCAGGAATTTTACACATAGTTAGCAATTGAGAAAACCTGCATCTGATTTGAAGACCGAAAAATAGAATGAAGAGAACATACTCGTTGTCTATGAAGATTAGAGGCAACCATTAGGTGGGGAGGAGAGCGCGGGGGCAAAATGGGAATCGTGGGTCGGCCATGGCAGCGGTAGGTCTAGGGTTTGGGGGCAGCCACGGAGACCGAGGGCGTCGCAGCCGATGGCGCCCGAGAGGTACCTGATACCTGTGTAGTAGGTGAGGTTCCCGCCCCAAGAGCGGCGCCATGTCACAGACTCCTCCTGGAAGAAGAATTTCGGCAAGGTGGGGAGGTTGTAGAGGGTCTTATAGGGGATGTTGAGGACCTGGTAGGGGCTCTTCTATCGGCGTCCTAGGACGTGTTCGTCGGAGTCGTTGGATCCTGACAGGAACAGCCGCGGGTCAGCCAAGGCGGCGGTAGAGCTAGGGATTAGGGGTATGGTCAGTGGCGAGATGCACGGAGCAGGAGGCGGGGAAGGAATGGTGGTGCAGAGGGGGGCACTCGAGCTGGAGGAGGAGTGCGCGGGGGCGAAATGGGAATGAATTCTTTCCAGACGGGGGTTTTTCGCAAAAGTGTGTTAAGTGGGAGGTGGGATTAGCTCGCTCGATCTCGGCTGTGGATTTCATATTCAATGGACCAGATCTGCTATGTCCATATGTCCACAATTGAAGCCATGTGCATGAGATATGCCGCTGTATTTGCATGAGGTCATTTGGGCATCTCTAATGCTACATGTAGTTGGCATGATCCTATCCCCTGATCCACGTTGGATTATTCGTGCTGACATGGGTGAGGGAGAGGAAGGAGAGAGGGCATCTCGAAGCGTGAAATGTCAATGCATGACAGACAGTTGCTTCACCCAAACCAAGGATGGGATGTAACATCTCAACCCAACACTAATCCCAGAATGTCACCTATACCATTTTCACTTTTAATTTAAACCACAATTACCTATAATTCCAGCAAGCAATGCATGGAATAAAACCCACAACGGGTCACCTTTCAACAATCATAACAATATAGATGCATAAATAATTAACTTTCACATAGCTTGGACCGTGCGTCCAAGAACGCTTAGGGCCGCATGCTCGAGAACGTCTAGAACCATGCAACCAGGAACATTGATTAGCAACAATTAAATAACCAAACCATAATTAAATCAACCAAGTTCCAAAGTCATTAAGCTAATGATAATCATGTCTACTAATCAACTCTAGATGAAAGCATCAAGTCTCTAGATTTAATGATAACAATTATGTAATGATAACTGTGAGGGTGATAGTATGTGGTGCATACATGCTACTTCCTTCCCATGCATGTCGCCTTAATTGATCTCCTAAAACAACAATAAAACAAGAGCAAGTCCAAGACTCAGCAAGTACAAAATAGAACAATAAAAAACAACTTATCATTCAAGTAAATCATTATCATCCACAACCATATACTCAATTAACATCATCACCTTTCATGTGATCATTTAACATCATAATCTTTTCATGTATGCAATGCTTGGCTATGCTACATTCCATATACACCTCTTTTATCTTATACTGGTATAGCGGAGTATTCACCCGTCGATGACACATTTTTTCCTCCATCCCGTGGAGTCCCTACGAAAGTAGGTCTTTATCTAGAGCTCACCAGACTAGTCATATAACTTTCTCACAGACCTCACCAGAATAGTTATATGAAGTCCTAACTTACCTGGCTCATGCAATCCTATCATGATTAATTCAATTGATGCAACATTTTTCCATTTTCCATTAACATGATACATTATCATCATGTTATCATTATTACCATGATCCATTATCATCATGTTATCATCATTACCATGTCATCACCTTGGTCATATCATCATCATTACCAAACCATACCATCATCATCAGCGCAACCAGGGCAAACTGTGAAACTAGCAATGATACCCTAGGAGAGCTAACGAGAGCTGACTGCGAAATCCACTGCATACTCAAATTTTCCCTCCAAGCAAACTCTAGCTAAACGAACAAGTAGGTAGCTCCAGAATAAAAAAAGAATAAGCGCATCACCAAATTATCAATTCCCGCTGTCGATCTACCCAAATCTTTGATTAAACATCAATCTAATAACGTAGCAAGCATTTCCATATATATCGTTACCTCTCAAAGTTGGACGATGAACGAGATTGGATCACGAAATCTTAACTTCTTCCTCTCCTCCTCCTTATTCATGGTTCCTTGTTTCCCCTTGCTCCTCCTCTGCAGTAGCACCACCAGTAGCAGTAGCAGCACCAGCACTAATAGGTAGAGGTGCTCGGCCAGCGGTGCCAACGACAGCTGATCGACTAGCCGGTGTGGCAACTAGCAAGGCACGACAACATCAAGCAGCTGCGGCAGTAAGCATGGCTGACACGGCAGTGGCCAGCAGGGGCATGGCAAGGTTAGCGCAGCAAGCGACAGGAGGGGTGTGGTAGGGTGGTGGCTAGGGCTGTCGGCTTGCGGTAAAGGCAAGGGCAGGGGCTAGGGTTTGGGGTTCCGTTCGCCCCCTCCCCTTTATGCGGCAGCCCAGCCCTACCATGTTGAGTCCAAGGTGGACTCGGTTGGTTTGGGCCCTAGGCCGGCGGCCCACTTCCTCCTCTAATACCTCTTTTCTCCTTAATTCTCCTTTTCTAATTCTTCTAACTAAACATGATATTACATGGAACAATGAACGTAGCATTGGACCGTTCCTACCCCCCTGTTGACACGATTTGTGGGTGTGACTCCATGACAAGGACGTAGGTATGGCCATGAAGAGATGTTGATTGACACGATGGCGAATTTGGTTGGTAATGACAGCAATGGAATTGCATGGCGGAGATAAAGAGGAGGGTAGTGATGCTGGCTATCACTAGTAGAAAGGGAGGTGAGTAGACGCCTCATATCCACATGGTTTTGGACACTGCTGAGTCATACCTAGCCAGATCTTGATGCAATAGCGAGGTAGGGGGAGGCTAGCGCGGTTAGGGTGTTGGAGGTGACGAGGGGTGGCATCACTGGGAAAGTACTAAGAGGAGGTTGCGAGGAGGAACGAGGAGGAAAGAAGGTAAGCACCGTTGATGGTACTGGATTGACTGACTGGGAGGATGATGAAGGAGAAAGAGGGTAAGGAAAGTGTAATTTCTAAAACATTCTTGATGTAATATAGGTGTAATTAAATTAATCGGCTAGAGTATTGCTTTTTTCGTTTAGGTACTGCTTTTCACCCATAGAATTCTAAGGTGACCAAGGAATATCGATAATTTAAGAATACTCTAGGTGAAAAGCCTACACTAATTTTGTGCACTTTCTGATCATCATATAGACGCTTCAATTTTTTATATAGCATGTTTTGTCTTCGATGGTAACCAAGGAATATGTTGTAATTTGCTTTGTTTCTTGGGCCCTTTGTGTAAAGTGTGGGCATGTGAACAACTTTTGTCTCAATATGACTAAATTATATCAAAACTTTAGGCCTTGGGAGCTAAATTGCATAAAAAAGTGTATATTGTGTGAATTGAAATGTACACTAGAGAGGATTTGACGTAAGAATTTCTTGTATTACACCACCACATTGCACACGGTTTGGTTAGCATCAATTGATAGATGACCAAAATAATCGATGGCCACTTGCGCTCCCACAACTTGATGCTACTACCATCGCTTTGTGTCATGGTTTTGAGGAACGAAGAGCGGGGGAATCAGAATATGACAAGTAACAGGAGACACTACCAGAAACCGTTAATTTCCCGAGTGCCCGAAACACTCGGGAAAATACCAAAAACACTCGGGATACTAATTCCCGGAGGTCGGTCGTTGGGAAAAACACTCGGGATCATTTCGTCGGGTAAAAATTGGTTTCCTGAGAATTACACTCAGGAGAAATAACTTCGCCGTGTGTTCAGATTTACACTCGGGAAACATCCAACACTCGGGAGAATAGTTGGCACAACCGGTTTAGCTACCGTAACGGAATACTTTACCGAGTGTTGGCACTCGGGAAAGTTAAGAAATTGTCACTCAGGAACATTCCTTTCCCGATGGATGTCAACACCCGGGAATTGTATATTTTCCCAAGTGAATATTAAAACTAGGGAATCGTATATTTTTCTGAGCGTACATCAACCAATGACACTCAGGAATAGTTGGTTTTTCCCAAGTGTATGTCAACCAAGGACACTTGGGAAATACCCGAACAGCATATGCACTAATTTTGTACATACAACGCGTTTCATTTTGAACCACGTTGTCAAGAAACTCAGCAATCAAACAGACCATACATTCCATAAGAAGAAAAATACCACCAGTTAGCCATAAAATCATTACATATATAGATTCAACAAGATTGACATAATGTTTGAGTACACAACATTCACATATATAGATCTGACATCCACATTATATTCGAGTTAAAATTTGAAAAGCTAGCATAAGGCATAATACATATAACTATTCCAATAATGGTTGTCCTAAAACTGAGAGAAAAAAATTGGGGATAATTGCTGTGAAGCGTACACAAAATAGCATTGAAGAATCTATGATGAGCAACCTAGCACCAAAATGTTTTGCAAGTGCCTTCACCAGATACTGTTGGCAGATCTTAGTTCCTGCAAAAGTTATGTTACATCACTTAACACAAAATAATACCAATCATTGCAAAGATAGAAAAGCTACAACACAATACCAAACACAAAATAATACCAATCATTGCAAAGATAGAAAAGCTACAACACAATACCAAGCCTACACCAAGTGTAGAGTATATACCTGTCGGACCAAATAGCAGCGCTCGTTGACCAAGAGAAGATATATCTTTTGTAAACTTGATATAGTCCTTGCAATGTAAATGTATATATGCTGATGACAGCAGAGCACATTTGGTATTCTCACTACAAGGACAGAGTTATTAGAACATAGTTCTTAATCATAGCACATTCACTAATCCAACTTACAAATTAGGAGAATGTAAATTACTATTAGTTTACTAAAGAAACATAATGTTAAATAGGGGAAATTAATCGTGTGAAATATAATAAAACAATGAAGTTAGTGGTTTTTTTAATTAACAGGCAGTTGTAGTGGATTATACTTCCTCCGTTGAAAAATGTAAGTTGTGGCTAGACTTGGCACAGTCTCCAAAGTTAACTTTGACCATTAATTTCTTTACAATATTCCCTCTGGTCACAAAAAGTCATTTTGGACATCAACACGATCCCCCAAAATGCAACTTTGACCACTAATTTCTATTTAAATATGTTTATATAACCCAACAAAATTATAATATCGTGAAAGTACTTTTCGAGACACATCTATACATATTTTTTATGTATCCAATCTAAATATTAAAAATATATCGACAGGAAAAGTTTGACTACATGTATCCAAAATCGACATGTTTTCGTGACTGGAGGGTGTTTGTTAGTAACAACTAACAACAGCAAAATCATGATTATAAGGAAGTACTTGTAAATAATAATTTAATGGCATCACTTTTGTGCCACTATAACTATATATTGTTGCACTATTTGTTAATCAAAATTTACAAAATTTGACTAATGAAATGTGTGCGCACCATATAAAAAAAATGGAGGGAGTAGTTACTATAAAGAAAAGGAACTACAGATAAATGAAAATTAAAATCAAGTAACTACATCTGTAGTCACAAACAGAAGATCATCATAAAGACTACTCACAAATCCTATTGATTACAAAAATTATAGATAGAAACATATAACTTTGTAGAAGAAATAACAGTACCATATTCTGGATTAATAAATAAATGATGAAACAATGAAGCATCTTTTCAAGACTTCAAAACTACGGTGCAAAAAGACCACATGATTTACCAACTCCATGCCCCTATGAGGACAAAGGGCCAATGTCCCATCTCTTAACTAAATTCATTAACAACATATCACAAACACGACACCATAAGAACGAAGAGAGTAGAAATATTAACCACTGCATATATAGTTACCTTAGAGAATATGGACAGCTATCAAATGACTCAGAGATGTCATTAGCATCAATAGTTGCATTTTTCAGATCATCCTTTAATAGTTGACATCGAGTAAACGGTATGTCGGGGTTTTAGAACCGAACTTACATAAAGATTGTTTGATTCAGGGGGTTCCTCTAGGTTCAAAATCACACAAAGATGGAAACACATGGATTTTTATACAGGTTCAGGCCTTCTCCTGGGAGAATAACAACCCTACTCCTGTGTGTATGTATTGAGTATGCTGGATTACAAGATGGAGCCAAAAGCTAGAGTATTGTGCTTCTAATTGGCTTCTCTTTTTCTTTTCCTCCTTGTCTTGGTGATCCCGCCTTTTATACAGTCCTCGAAGTGTACCGTTGTATCTCTAGTCTAAAGGTTGCCTTAATATTCCAGATCATGGAGCTATTACTGGAAGTTATTATGGGAGTAGTAACGTTCCCATGTTGCCAGACAGTTATCACCATAACAAGGAGTTTAAATCGTGCCATTATTCTAGAGAATAAAAGCGTAGTTTACTACCCCATATCCTTAAATATAGTGCAGAGGATTCCCTGGTCGACTGGGCCCACATGTCTCTAAGCCCTATCGACTAGGAACTGGTCGTAGAAGAGCTTACGACCAGATGGTCGTAGAAGAGCTTACAACCACAGATTGATCGTAGTAGAACTTACGATCATGGTATAGTCGTAGGAAGACTTACGACTATAGGGTGGTCATAGAATACCTTATGACCTCCAGCTTCTCCCTTATGAATAAGGGGTATACTTAAGGACCATTTGACGTCATTATTATCCATAATGTGAATTACAGATAAATAATTAAATGAGGATTATTATATCCTCGTCGTGGTATATTTTCTTCAGTGTTAGAGTGGTCCTCCATTGTTTTGCATAATCTACTAACTAGATCTCGATTCGCTGATGATCTTGCAATAATGTTTACCTTACTACCTTAGAATCCTTTTTATCATAGTAAAGTGCAAATTTAAAATAAAATACATTAGTCTCAATAATAGGCATCAACAGAGGTCGGCCTTTTCCAAACTAAAAGTATGATACTTTGGGTCCTTTAGATGATAAATGATCCGAAATATCTTTGACAAGTGAATGTTGCCCCTGCTGAACACTACTACAAGTAGAGGAAAACGCTGAACTGCTTGATTTCTCCTCTAACAGTTGCTCAAATATCTATCGTAACATTAAGGACTTTCAATGCCAAAATGTTAACCTGTCTAACCATTGCTTATCACTTCATATTAATTGTAAGTTTGAAACTAAGTATAATAGAAATCAAGCTCCTTAATTAGTGCTAGACCCAAAAAGAACGAGTAAGGTATCCACCAGATAAAGAAGTAGGCAATAAAAAAGGATACATAAGCGTGCGTGACGGGTGAACTAAAGACAACTTCATCTCCCCCACTCATGGTAACCTTAGTAGTCTTGTCCAAAGCCTTGCAATTTACACGAACAACTTTGGACTCGTAGACTTCAAAGAGAGCACCTCACTAATAAAAAAAGTCAACATAGAACGAGAAGTAAATAAGAGGTGACACGAGTGCATAACAAGGGCACTACTAAAAACTCCATAATACCTTAACATGCTTCGGTCTACGGACAAGTGAGACAGTAGATGACTCGCCCAGTCTCAAGTCATGATGTGCTCCATAACCAACATTAAAATTGGAGGATTGAATAGGAAGGGAAGGATTCTGCACAAAACCAAGAGAAATGCAGTAAATTAAATGAAGTGATGCCAGTATATGATGAAATTGTTAAAAGTATTTTGTAACCGCTCCTACTTAAAATAATGAAGTTAAAATATCTTAGAGTCAATTAAACTTGACAGATAAGCTTAAATCCTACTTAAATACAATAACAAATACAAAATAGAGTGACTTCCAAATTGCACATGTTAAAGATTACAATTGTTCTATGACTCACTAGAGCAAGAAGTGGGGGTCAAGGCTCAAGAACTAGCAAGAACATATTTGCCAAACATTAAGATAACTGTACATCCACATTAATGGCCCAACAGAAATAGTGGTGCAGGTTTAAGAAAAAACCTCCAAAGAAATTAGCATAAGGATTTAGGCATGATGATTGAAATTGCATATTATACATGTCAAATAGACTCCACTGAGAACATAACACAGAATGTATAAAATTTATCTCGAGTGAGGACTAAAATGCTAAGGAGATTCATATGAAATGCTGCTAAGCACATAATCCTATGCCTGTAGCATACATCCTAAAAAAAGATTAAAAAAGATAATATAATTCAGCACACCACCTTTAACTTGTTACTGATACAAAATAACCTTTCATAGTCTTGGAAGAATATTATTTCAATTATGTTAGAACATAATGATTATATGTTGTAAACTGAATCTTATATATGAAATGAAGTTGTTCACCAATAAGCTCTACAACGCAATTCCCAATTGAAGTGCACAGTGTACATAAATTGGATGGCGCGTTCTTGTTTAAGATTGGAAGAATAGGGGGGCAGAAGGTTAATATAATTCAAGGAAATAAAAGTGTTCTGCTCGACCACTGGGGCTTGCCGCTTATTCAAGATCCCAGCCACCTTGGCTGACAAATCCTTCGCCCTCTTTATCATCGCGGATAAATCCTTATCATTAGCGCCATGCTTATGCCCTGCACCAACGAGAAATATCATCAGACCCCAAGGACCCAACCGGAACTCGACGTCCTAGCCACCATCAACAGAAGAGGCTCCTACCCGCCGAATTGGACACCAATGAAGGGATACGGGTAGGCTACGATAGCAACAAATCAAAAATCTACCACGTAAACCAGGAAGCCAAGCAAGTAGATGATCACAGATTGTTACCACCAGACGCGTAGAGTAGCGAAAGAAGAGTTGGAGCAAGCTGGTCCAACGTAGAGCGCGTCGATGTAGTGGTCGTAGTTGATCGTCCAGTGTTGAGCACGTTGATGCAGTGGTCGTAATCGATCGGCCAGCGTCGAGCACGTCGATGTAGTGATCGTAATTGATCGTCCAACGTCGTCGCGAGTCGATCGTCTCCTCCAGCAACCTCTGAAGTTCCTTATGAAGATCGCGAATCATCCTTAAACGCAATAGAAACTGCAGTAGCGCCTCTACGGTATCCACACGTCCAGGGAAGGAACAACCATATGCCGGTGTGCTAGCACCAAGTCGTACGGTAGAGCTCTCAAGATGATGGCGGCTAGGGTCTCGGTGGAGCAATTCACGCTAACTCATATGTCTCCCAACAACCTCATGCATCTCCTTATATAGTGCCCATAACAGATCCTATCCGAACATGTTTTTTCCAACCCGTTAAGTGTGTGACCCGTTAGGTTTATGCGTAATTGGTTGTGACTCGAAAACCCTTTTCGACCACGAGTCGTTAGCGGTTCTTAGCAGAACATAGCGATTCCCGAATACACACAAATTATATCGGACGAACCTTAATACAATATGATCTACGACCAGATCCATATCACTAATGACCAGCTCGTATCTCTATACGACCAGTTCATATTTGGTCTCAACCAATTCGTAACTCCTTACAACCAGGTTTCGACCACTTAGTGACCATGTTCGACCGGCCTATGACCAATCTGTATCTGATCAAACTAAAAGACCTTCTCGTGTATTCTCCCTTTGTCTCACGATATCTGGTTGAACTCTAGGTGAGATATTGTGTCATCCATGGACTGTTCAATACTTTATTGATCGAGTGTCGGATAACTTCACGTGGTCGAACACTTAGACCACTAGTGGCATGGCCATGCACTTACTTTATCCGAACACAACGAGGGGCCTAGAGACATCTCTCCTGTTATGTTAGGAGGGACAAATCCCATATCCGACCAGTCACATTCCTCCGCATGTTTCATAGCATACCCGAAAGCTACCTTTACAACTATCCAATTACGAGTAGCGATTGGTAACCCCTAAGAGTTCTATTACACATGTAGCAAACCATGCTGATCTCAGGTCTAAGGATTATACATCATCATTGCTTGAGACCAACTAATGACACATAGAATCATAACAATCTCAATAGTGTCTCAAGGTGGGTCAAACCAACACCATGTTCTCTAACATGTGTCCATATTATTGGTTTGATATCTCCATATCTATGACCTGTGAAATATAGTCATCGACCAATACATATGCTAATCTATTCATATATGTTCTCGTATGTTTCCGACTATAGAATGTTTTAAGAATAATTATCGCAGAAATATAGAGTTTCACAATTAAGTCACATACTTGATAATAAATATTAACAATATTATTCTAGGAACAAGATAATATATTATCCAATGTTATGAACATAATGAAATGTAATCATCTCTATGATTGCCTCTAGGACATATTTCCAACAGTCTCCCACTTGCACTAGAGTCAATCATTTAGGTATCTAATACTGATAGCTCTTGTGTGCACCTCATGCTTTGGCTGTGTGAGAGGCTTTGTCAATGGATCAGCAACATTTAAATCCGTATGAACTTTGCATATCTTAACATCTCCTCTATCCACCATTTCGCGAATAAGATGGTAATGCCTGAGTATATGCTTGGACTTCTGATGGGATCTAGGCTCCTTAGCCTACGCAATGGCTCCATTATTGTCACAATAGAGATCCATTAGGCTCAAGGCACTCGAAAACACACCCAACTCAGCAATGAAATTCCTTATCCAAACAGCTTCTTTTGTAGCTTTAGAAGCCGCAATGTACTCGGCTTCCGTCGTAGAATCAACAACCGTTTCTTGCTTGGAACTTTTCCAATTCACTACTCCTCCATTCAAAATGAATACAAAACCATATGCGAAAGATAATTATCTTTGTCGGTTTGGAAGCTTGCATCGGTGTAACCATTTACAACGAGCTCTTCATCACTGCCATAAACTAGGAATGCATCCTTAGTCCTTCTCAAGTACTTAAGAATATTTTTCACAGCTGTCCAGTGACTTTCACCAAGATCAGCTTGGTATCTACTTGTAACACTTAGAGCATATGATACATCTGGTCGAGTACATATCATGGCATACATGATAGATCCAATAGCTAAGCATATGGAATACCATTCATACAGTCTCGCTCATCAGTTGTCAAAGGACACTGACTCTTGCTAAGACTTATGCTATGTGACATAGGCAAGAACCCTTTCATGGCATCCTTCTTGTTGAACTGAATCAACATCTTGTCAACATAAGTACTTTGGCTTAATCCAATTAGCCTTCTTGATCTATCTCTATAGATCTTTATCCCTAAGATATATGCTGCCTCTCCTAGGTCCTTCATAGAAAAACTATTTTTCAATGATGCCTTAACGGATTCCAGGATAGGAATGTCATTCCCAATCAATAATATATCATCTACATATAAGATTAGAATTACAAGTGCGCTCCCACTAACCTCCATGTAAACACAAAGTTCTTCTTTATTTTTGAAGAAACCAAACCTTTTGATCTCCTCATCAAAACGTATATTCCAACTCCAAGATGCTTGCTTCAACCCATAAATGGATTTCTGAAGTTTGTACACTTTACTAGCATTCTTTGGATCGACAAAACCTTCAGGCTGTGTTATGTACACATCCTCACTTAGATTTCCATTAAGGAAAACCGTTTTGACATCCATTTGCTATATCTCATAATTGAAATATGCAGCAATAGCTAGAATGATCCGTACAGATTTAAGCATCGCTACCGGTGAGAAAGTCTCATCGCAGTCAACCCCTTGAACTTGTCAAAACCCTTTTGCGACTAGTCGAGCTTTATGAATGTGAACATTTCCATCCATGTCAATCTTCTTCTTATAGATCCATTTGCATTCAATGGTTTTAACACCATCAAGTGGATCGACCAGGTTCCAAACCTGATTGTCTCTCATAGAGTCTATCTCGGATTTCATGGCTCCAAGCTATTTCTCAGAGTCTGGGTCCATCATCGCTTCCTCATAAGTCTTAGGCTCATCATTATTCAATAATAATACGTCATGCCCACACCTTATAGGCAATTGATGTGGCCTTTTAGATCTACACAGGGCTGATGCCTCATCTACAGGTTCAATAATATTTTGTTCATCCTGTAGAGGTTCAGTAGGAGTTGAAACATTTTCAGATATTTCTTGAATTTCTTCAAGTTGCACCTTTCTCCCACTGACTCTTTTTGAAAGAAACTCCTCCAAAAAAGACAACATTTCGGGCAACAAAAACTTTGCCCTCTTCTCGGTTGTAGAAAAAAATCCTTTGGTTTCCCTAGGATATCCTATAAAGAAGCATTTATCTGACTTATGTGTGAGTTTATCAGATGCCAAACGTTTAACATAGACATCATATCTCCAAATCTTTAGAAAAGACAAACTAGAATTCTTTCCAGTCCATATCTCATATGGTGTCTTATCTGCTGATTTAGATGGTACAATAAAGTGAAAGCGGCAGTTTCTAGAGTGTAACCCCAAAAAGATAATAGCAGATCCGATTGGCTCATCATCGACTGAACCATGTCCAACAAGGTCCAATTACGCCGCTCGAACACCCATTCCATTGTGGAGTGCCCGGTGGTGTAAACTGTGGAACAATTCCACATTGCTTCAAATAATCACCAAATTAATGGCTCAAAAATTCACCTCCACGATCAGATCGTAAAAATTTGATTGTCTTGCCAAGCTTATTCTGTACTTTACTCTGGAACTCTTTGAACTTTTCAAAGGATTTGACTTATGCCTCATTAAATATAAATATATATATATATATATATATATATATATATATATATATATATATATATATATCCATATCTACTAAAGTCATCATAAAAAGTAAAATCTTCAAAACGACCTCTAGTCATCATGCTCATTGGTGCGCATACATCGGTATGTATGAGTGCCGACAAGTTGGGCGCCCTCTCATTCCGACTAGTGAAAGGTGTCTTGGTCATCTTCCCGAGTAGGCAAGATTCACACATTTCAAATGATTCCAAATCAAATGGGTTTAGAATTCCATCATCATGGAGCTTCTTCATACGTTTCTTACTTATGTGACCCAAACGACAATACCAAATAAAAGTGGAATTCATATCATTAGGCCGAAGCCTCTTCGCATTAATATTATAGACAGGTGCATCACCAAGATTTAAAATAAACAACCCATTCATAATAGGAGCATAGCCATAAAAATATTTCATTCAAAAATATGGAACAACCATTGTTCTCAATATTGAATTTATAACCCTCTTCCATCAAACATGAGGCAGAGATGATGTTTCTACTTATGGCTAGAACGTAATAACAATTATTTAATTCCATAATAAATCCTGAGGGCAAAAGTAATGGCAACGTCCCGACGGCTAATGCAGCAAACCTTGCTTTATTCCCGACGTGAAGATCCATCTCGCCCCTTACAATTCTCCTACTCCTTGTTAGACTCTGCATCGAATTACAAATATGAGCAATCGATCCGGTATCAAATACCCAAGAGTTAACAGAAGAATCAGCAAGAAAAACATCTATAACATTAATACCTGAAGTGGAAGGTTTAGTCCCACTATTCTTTTTCAGATCAGCCAAGTATTTCTTACAGTTCCTTTTCCAATGGCCTGGCTCCTTGCAGTAAAAGCATTCATTCTCTTGAGTCGGGCCAGACTTAGTCTTGGGCTTAGGTCTGTTATTCTGGATCCCATCCAAAACTTTAGC
Organism: Phyllostachys edulis; assembly: GCA_036346405.1. Lineage (NCBI taxonomy): Eukaryota > Viridiplantae > Streptophyta > Magnoliopsida > Poales > Poaceae > Phyllostachys > Phyllostachys edulis. The sequence goes on from CM070554.1 coordinate 35,127,638, forward strand.
CTTGCCCTTTCCTTTGACGCAAGTCTTAGCATTCTTCTTGAAGCTTGTACTCTTTTGCACCATCATCACATGATTGTTACTTTTCTTAATGTTGTCCTCTACAGTCTTAAGCATCATATGCAGCTCGGTGAGATTCTTGTCTAAGCTATTCATATGGAAGTTCAGAATGAACTGCCCATAGCTTGCAGGAAGCGAAGCAAGAATCAAATCTGTAGCTAACTCTTGACTAAGTGGAAAACCAAGTTCTTTCAAGCTCTATGTGTAACCAACCATCTTGATTACATATGGGTTCACCGAACTATCCTCAGCTAGCTTACTCCCAAACAACTTCTTTGATATCTCGTATCTCTCAATTCTTTCTTGTGTCTCAAACATGCCTTTGAGCGCCACGATCATATCATAGGCTTCGATGTTCTCAAACTGCTTCTGAAGGTATGAGTTCATCGCAGCAAGTATGAGACAACTAACATCAAGGGACTCATCACATGCCTTTTTATATACGGTTTTAAGAGTAGCAACAACATTTTCAGCAGGCACATCAGGAATTGGTTCATCTAGAACATGTTCCTTTTTATATTGCCTAATAATAATAATTCTTAGGTTGCAAGACCAATCCGCAAAATTTGTTCAATTTAGTTTTTCCTTATCAAGTATCGAACGTAAAGCAAAACTAGAGGTAGGTATAGCAGTTGGTGCCATGATCTACAACATAAAATATGCAAAACTAAGACATATGTTCAAGAAAAGTGTCTTCTATTAAACAATTTAATAAAGATACTCCCACTAAATACCATGTCCCTCTTATGACATTTAGTGATTCAAGACCCATAATTAGTTAATCTACTAGTGAGCTTTGACATCACTGCTAGAAGATTAGTGAAATTGGTAAGCAACCCTTGGATAATCATATCACTATATGCCTCTTGTTGTTGGGTAGCATCTCTATGCTCCGGTATCCAACCCTATACCCAAAGGTCCATAACCGTTATGATGACCTTGTCAAGTTAAACCAATGCTATGCGTGTAACTGTGTGCGCTGTGTGCTATTACTCGTTGATAGCATGTGTTATACTTAACCAACAGGGTAGGAAAGGATTTAGACTGAGGCAAGTGGTGGAAACTCTGTGACATGATGGAGCTAAGTGCTTGGGATTTGAAAAGAATGATTGCTTAGTTAGAAATTAGAAGTCTTGCCTTGGTCAATTAAGGACTTAATTTTGTACACCATTGAACTGAGCCACAACTGTACGTCCACATGTCTGGTATGGGACGAGCCTAACTTAGTAAGTTATGAAGTCTCAACATTGACTACTCAGGTAGTAGGTTAAGCTCTGTGTCAGGGTGGAGGTGTGTTTCTGCCTCCGTGGCGATTCACATCGTGGGACGGTTCGCCGCTTCCTTGCCCAACATTATGCGATGGACTAATTTCCTGTGTGGGCGATAGTGTCGTCAGTAAAACACATCGGGAGTGTCAATGTTTGAGATGAAGTTTCTGAAAAGTTTTGTTATTATTAGTGCTAGCTACACTGGTTATATCTTATGGGTAAAGTGTACAACCTCTGCAGAGTGTTAAACAAACCTATTCGAATAGCCGTGTCCGCGGTCATGGACATGCTCAGGGATTTCATACGAGGGTTAGATTTTCATAAAACATTTGGGAAGAGAGCTGTGTGATCTAAGTCATATGGCTGTGTGAATAATTTGTTTAGGCTTTGTATTCTTTGTGAAAACAATTGATAAATTAATATTGTTTATTTGTTTTGAATTGTGTTTCAATCTATTAATAGTATTCAATTGCAAATGTTACTTTTATGCAAAAACAACACAGAAGTCATTTCCTTTAGAATAAGCCATCATGTATACATTGAATTCTGTGGTATGACTTGTGAGTACGGTTGTATACTCATGCTTGCTATAATCAATCAACAGAAGTGGAGGAGTCTTCGCCCGCTTTTGAGGAGGAGTTCTACAAAGGTGATGATCGCTAGGTCTTGACCCCAGTCGGTTGCCTGTAGTGAATCGATGGGTTTCCGCTAAAGTTTATTTTGTTCCATTGCTGTTTATTTAATTATTGCCAGCCCTGCGAAGCTTAATAAATGTAAACTCGATCATAAGGTCACAACAGTTATTTGTTATTCAAATTACTAATTTATTCTATTATTTCATCTTGTGTGGATCGATATTCATCTATGTTGATACTATGTGTACTAGCATAATCTTGGACTAATGTGTTATACACGAAGGGTTCAGAATTGCATTTTTGGGTCCCGACAATAGGGGTTTGAGAGATGGAGAGGGAGTTATTGATCGATCTGGATGACTGGATCTTGATGGTTGGCTATGCATCCGACGACCCAAAATTCGACTGATTTTTTAAAAAGAAATAAGTAGAAATATGTATAGACGATCCTTTTTTTAATTATATGTTTGTGAAACTATATAACATATATTGGTATGGACATATTAAACAAATCTATCAGTGTCATCTCCTTCTGACATCTAAATACTTTTGTTTATATTATTAATGAAAGTAAAATTGAACTGCACATATTCTAAAATAACGTCTGTTTATAAATGGAATGAGTACAACATATACTCCCTCCGTTTTTAAATACATGACGTTTGATCAAGCGTGCAGTCAGATTTATCTAACTTTGACTAATAATATATGAAAAACTATTTAGATTGATCATGAGTGAATAGCATCATTAGATTTGTCATGATAAATATTTTCATAATATAATAATTTTGTAATTTTTTACCAACAAAATCATATAAAAAGTAATGGTCAAAGTTATATAAGTTTGACTGTACGCTTAGTCAAACGTCATGTATTAAAAAACAGAGAGAGTACTAATTAAGCAAAATTCAGGTGATTTGTCAATCTATCAAGCAGTCTACGCAGAAAGAGATTTTTTATTATTTAACCCTTTTTAAAATTTTATTTTAAAGTTAACCTCTCGCGCACTTTATTTTCAATTCTGACCCCTTTGGTCACGCCACCACCCATAGCATGACCAAACAACACTGTCACGTCAGCCCGTATCTGGGCAATCTCTTGTCACGCCACCACACGTGACGTGACAGTGTTGTTTGGTCACGCCACAACCAGTGGCGTGACAAAAAGTGCTATTTTAGAGACTTATCCTGGCGCGTGACAGTGTTGTTTTGTCACACCAGGGCATGACCAAAGGGGTCAGAATAGGAAATAAAGTGCGCGGGAGATTAACTTTAAAATAAAATTTAAAAAAAGTTAAATAATAAAATAAGTTCGCAGAAAGACAGGTCAACCCAAGCCCTTTTACTTTGACCAAAAGTAGAAAAGAACAAAACAAAAAAGACCCCAAAATTTGAATCCGACCAACCGAACCACTTGTCATTCTTTCTTCTCCCACGCGCTTTTTCGAGACACACAAAGCTCGCACTCCCTCACTCACTCACACCCAAAAATAATCCTTATCACTTGTCAGTTCATTGACCATTGTTCTCCTCAAAATTAACATGAAGCCCCGCCCTCGTCGCCTATAAAATGGCCACTTCACTTCTGTCGATCACCGCCTCAAACACATACAGTACACCACACACACATATATATATTCGACACACAGCTTAGCTACCATGGCGATCTACTACGACACCGCCCTGCCCGCCCTCCTCTTGCTCTCGCTGTTAGTTCTCTCGCTCTCCGACGCGCCGCCGTCCGCGCCGGTGTCGCCGTACACCGCGTGCAACGCTACGACTGACCCCACGTTCTGCCGGACCGTGCTGCCGCCGCACGGCACGAGCGACCTCTACACATACGGCCGCTTCTCGATCGCCAAGTCCCTCGCCAGCGCCAACAAGTTCGTCGGCCTCGTCGACCGCTACCTCGCCCGCCACCGCGGGCTCTCCCGCAGCGCCGTCGGCGCGCTGCAGGACTGCCAGCTCCTCTCGGAGCTCAACGTCGACTTCCTCTCCGCCGCCGGCTCCGCCCTCAAGAGCACGGACACGCTCCTCGACCTGCAGGCCGACGACGTGCAGACGCTTCTCTCGGCGATCCTGACCAACCAGCAGACCTGTCTCGACGGCCTGCAGGCCGCGTCGGCGGCGTGGTCCAAGCGCGACGGCCTCGCCGTGCCGATCGCCAACGGCACCAAGCTGTACAGCCTCTCGCTGTCGCTCTTCACCAGGGCCTGGGTGCCCACGGCGAAGGCGCCCAAGGGCGGAAAGCAGCCTCACCACGGCCACGGCGGCAGCAAGGCGCCGAAGAAGCCGCCGGCTGCCGCGGCGGCGCGCGCGAGGAGGGGCCTGTTCGACGCGACCGACGAGGATATGGTCCGGAGGATGGCGATCGAGGGGCCCGAGAGCACGGTGGCCGTGAACGGGGTGGTGACGGTGGACCAGAGCGGCGCCGGGAACTACACGACGGTCCAGGACGCCGTGGCGGCCGCGCCGACCAACCTCGATGGCAGCGGCGGGTACCACGTGATATACGTTCTCGGCGGCGTGTACGAGGAGAACGTGGTGGTGCCCAAAAACAAGAAGTACATCATGATGGTCGGAGATGGCATCGGCCAGACTGTGATAACCGGCAACCGGAGCGTTGCCGACGGCTGGACGACCTTCAACTCGGCCACCTTCGGTAAGTGCATATGTACAACCCTTTATTTTATAGGCAAAGAAATTACTACAACCATTGACAAATATTGTCACTTTCACCTTTTGTTGTCAAACCTTTTGGATGTTCACCGACCATTTTAATTTAGAAACAGCGGCGTGCATATGATTCTGAAGTATCGTGAAACTACGCTCTCCAATCACAAAAGAAAGTCGTCTTAGAATGCATACAGTCAAATCGTATCAATTTTGACCAAAGATATTATCTATTATATGTAGTTTCGATGTACGAAAATAATTAGAATAAATTTGTCACAAAAAAATACTTTCAGAACATTATACTTTTATAAATTTTTTCAAAAAATTAACGATACAATTTAGTGGTCAAAGTGGCATCTTGTTGACTTTGAAAAGTCAAAATTGATTCCTTTTGTGACTGAATGTAGTATTATTTACGCTGAATCCAATTGTGCTAGTCCCTCTGTTCTTTTCTTAATGGCGGTTCAGAATCAGTGGCTAATTAACCTTTGTAAAGTTTGGCCAACAATATGTTCAAAGTTATCTATATTGGTTATATGAAAACTATATTACTGGATTTGTTAATGGATGTACTTTCATATTATTATAACAAAAACTTATAAAACTAATGGTCAAAGTCGTATCATGGAAACCGTAAGAAGTCAACAACGTAATATTGTAAAGGAAACAAATTAATGGTGCACGATTTTTATTTAGCCATATTAATACTCTTCTATATATTGACAGTCAAAATCACAACAAATATTTGTGAATTGGGGTGGTTAATATTGTAAAAAGTAAGAACCACGACAAATATTTGAGTGGTATTGTTAGTTCTTAGTTGCCTGGATTTTTTTTTATCACTCTGTCACCTAAAATTGGACAGTATTAAGTCTAAAATTGCAGTGCTAAGTAATGTGTAATTTCAACATAACTTTTTTTTTTTGCAACTTCTAGTTCTATTTGGTTTTGTATTTTTAGGGCTCACCTGGGTTTACCTTATTCTTGTTTAGGTTAGAAAGTTTTTTATCTCTGTATTTTGTAGGGGTTCTCCAAACTTCAATCTTTTTTTTTTTGGTTTCGGTTAGAATAAATCTTTGTTCATTCTTTGTTCTGTAGATAGGTGAGGGGGTGGGGACGAACAGACAGCCCCATATTTGAGAATGGGGAGGTAAATGGCTGAGTTAAATATTACCCCATTTAAGCGGTCAGATAACAAATAATTTGTTAAAAATGATGTTATAGGACATGGACCAAACAAGAGCCTAGGTAGAAACTAGTGGCCATTTGTGAGCTTGCACTTTCACTAAAACCTAGCCATGCTTTTGCTGGCAGATGGATAGGGTGGATGAAACCTAAAAACGTCGTTTTTATCAATTTGGTCCCATGCCACAAGCGTTTGCAAGGGAATGAGTTGCTCTGTCTCCAATACTCGACGTTGCAGTCTCGTCATGCTCGTCATCATGCACCATCTAACACAGATACTAACGATTTTACTAGTTCAGCTTCCACTCGGCTCGATCGACCCCCCTTTTTACCTAGTTGGAAAAGCACATCTACATGCACACATCAATACATTACCACTTTGCGATGATTTGTCAACCATGGAGAGCGGTATTGTTAAGGGGATGTCCATTTATAAGGTGGTTTATACTTTTTATGTTTTTAAGTATAAGTCATATTTTCGAACCAATCAATCTAGAACGGGAACACACGCATCTCACAGTCAGAGCTAATCCAAATTAAGGGCAAGAAATTTTGAGTTTCGAACGGTTAAAAAAATTAGGCAGCTTACAAATAGCAAACCCATTAGCGGACAATTCAACTTGTACATCATTAACAAGAAAATAAACTGTATAGGAGGTGCTTAAACTTGTCACGAATGAACTTTGACGTCGAAGATTAATGTTTTGCTTGTATATATACGCATGCAGCTGTATCTGGGCAAGGGTTCGTGGCGATGAACATGACGTTCCGCAACACGGCCGGGCCGTCGAAGCACCAGGCGGTGGCGCTCCGGTCCGGCGCCGACCTGTCGACGTTCTACAGCTGCAGCTTCGAGGCGTACCAGGACACGCTCTACACGCACTCCCTCCGGCAGTTCTACCGCGGCTGCGACGTGTACGGCACCGTCGACTACGTGTTCGGCAACGCCGCCGTGGTGTTCCAGGACTGCACCTTCTACTCCCGCCTCCCCATGCAGGGCCAGAGCAACACCGTCACGGCGCAGGGCCGCTCCGACCCCAACCAGAACACCGGCACCTCCATCCAGGGCTGCGCGCTCCTCCCAGCGCCCGAGCTCGCCGCCAACGCCGCCTTCACGACGCTCACCTACCTCGGCCGGCCCTGGAAGAACTACTCGCTCACGGTGGTCATGGAGTCGTACGTCGGCGCGCTCGTCGACCCCGCCGGCTGGATGCCCTGGTCCGGGGACTTCGCGCTCGGCACGCTCTACTACGCCGAGTACAACAACTCCGGGCCCGGCGCTGACACCAGCCGCCGGGTCACCTGGCCGGGCTACCACGTGCTCGGCAACGGCACCGACGCCGGCAACTTCACCGTCACCAACATGGTGCTCGGGGACAACTGGCTGCCGAGGACCGGCGTGCCCTTCACCAGCGGGTTGAAGTACTGATCACAGCTGCGATTAATTATGTTGAATTATAGACACATCATATATACTTGCATAATTAGTCGAGACTAATTATAAATGAAGTGCAAGTGAAATTAATTATGGTGCATGAATAAGTAGTGGAACTATAGTAGTAGTGTTGTGTGGACCCGACTACTTTTGCTAGCTTTCTTCTTGTGAGTTGTAGCAGGGATGAAATATAAAATTAAGTTGTACTACATGGAAAGCTAATTGTGGTTCACAGCCAAACTCTGCTGTGCATTTGTTGTTTTGCCTTTGTTTTCCATCCCCATCGACTGTGATTCTGCATAACATTCCAGGGGGAAAAATAAGTAGTTATGAAAGTCATTTGTTCAGTTTAACTAGTGGAATTTCCCGCGCAATTGCGTGGCTAGATATTTCAACACATTGTATTCGTTATGTTACATCCCAAAAACCACATTTTGGGAAAATATAATGAAATAAATGGAAGAATAATTTTTAGCATGTCTATGTATGGGAAAAACTATTTTTACCATGATTTTGAACATTTGCATAAACCAGACAGCAAATTTACGTCACTACTACAAAATGGCTAATACTGAACGCCTCATCACAGACGGTTGACCAAAACCGTCTATATTACATGCAATCACAGACGGTTTTGATTTAGAAACCATCTGTGTTACTGGCTACGCTAAAAACCGTATGTTAAGAAGTAATATCAGAGACGGTTCATAACTAAAACCGTCTGTGAAGTATCATAGACGGTTATTAACAATAACCGTTTGTGATAATTCTACATATCACAGACGGTTTTCAACAAACAACCGTCTGTGAAACCTCACAGATGGTTCTTAACAATAACCGTCTGTGCTATAACTACATATCACAGACGGTTTTTTGTTATAACCGTCTGTGATAATATCGCTCTGAGCTCGGCTTGAAGCCCAATGCTCAGCTTTCTTAAATCGCCGTCGTCTCTTCGTCGCATCAATGCAGCTTCGGCTCCTCGATGCGTCTCTTCGTCTCACGCTCCGAATTTATTCCTTGTTTTATAAAACGGATCATCTGCCATCGAAGACGATTATTATCCCTACATATAACTCTTGTACTTATTAAAAAAACAGAAATGGCTGCCTCTTCTATTTCCTTGTCGTCGGCATTGATGGCTTACCTAGCCGTACTGTACAAGCAACTCTCCGGCCGTGCGTTGGTAGATGCTGCGGAAGAACACTGTTTCAATAGTATCTTCACTCTTCTCTCCGAGAATTTGCTGGAGCAGGTGACGGCCACCTTTCGCCGTCTTGACATCCTCCTCCGCCGCGTTTTCCAAGTGATCTCCTACTTTCGGCGAGTTTATCGCGTCATCGACGTGGTCCTCCACAACGACGTTGCACGTCTCCAAGAGGCTTGCCGTGACTTGGACTACTTAATCGAGGTGGCGGGCGACCAAGTCGACTAGGCCGAGGCCCCTCAAGAAAGGGAAGAGGGCCTGTGGGCTCAATTCTTATTGGTTCAATAGTCCGAGGGCCTTTGGAAGACACTCGAATGAGCGCGTCAGCAGGTGGACGCATTTCAGGCTTTGTTCAATCACTAGAAAAACTTTGTTTATTTATAGGTTTCTACTTTTTTTTAAAAATATTTGTAAGAAGCGATCGCCACATTTTGTTTGGCCATCTGAAAATGCCAAAATGAAAAAAAAAACTAGATTGGAGGTGAAGTTACTATATTAATTATATGTTGAATTATTACTATATATATATATATATATATATTAATTATATATATATATATATATATATATATATATATATATATATTAATTATCGAGAGGCAGTTTAGTGGAACAAATATATATATATATATATATATATAGTTAAAGAAAATTTTCAGTAGTATTTAAATGACAAAATTAACATATAAATATGTAATTTCTTCATGTCATGTAAGTGTATATACAAGATAATATATACCATTTCATAGACGGTTCCATATGAATCGTAAAGTGATATGTCCCATATATCACGGACGGTTCTATTATGGAACCGTTTGTGATATGGGACATATCACGGACGGTTTTATTATAGAACCGTCTGTGATAACTATCACTGACGGTTCAAAAATAGAACCGTCTGTGATAAGTCTCTTTATTAGTAGGACCCGGCCGGCCGCTAGGGTTTGCGCCCGCCCTAACTCGTCACTCCCCAGCGCCGCTAGGGTTTGCGCCCGTCCTAACTCGTCACTCCCCAGTGCACTTACTCTCATCTGTTCCCCTCCCTACCTCGACGACGTCACCCGATCCCGTCGCCGTCGCCGACGGTTGTGACACCTCTCTGCATTGCACAAGACACTCGTACGATAGGAGTGTCTTATGTAGTGTTAGGGTCATGCCACAACTACGGTGACGCCGCCACCCAATCCACTACGCCGCCACTTGCACCTACTACCTGCCCGCGTCCATGGCTTAGTTCTCCTGCTCGACCTCCTGCGCTCGGGCCCTGGCCCCCTTAGCTTTGCTTTCCCTATCCTCCCTCTATTCTCCTCTCTATTTGTAAGGACCTACCTCGAGTTGCACCAGGAGAGATCTCCTAGGACCTCCCAGGAGGTCCGACAGGACCACCTGGAGGCCTGGGAGGTCCTCCAAGACCACCCGAGGAGGTCTGCCTCTGTGCTCCCTGAGCTAGTCCCATGATCATTCCTACTAGCTCGCATAGACATACATTGGTGTGATCAATTCCATGCAACAAGATAAAGAAGAAGCAAATGACAACTTAACATATATTAACAAAGACATTTCGGTCAAGCTTCTTATAGGGGTTTTCCGCATGGGCTTACAACAAAAGAAGTCTTTTGCAGCGGAAATAAAACACAAAAGTGCAGAGCCAACCGATCAGCCCACAGGTTATCGAGTGGAGGATGTCCCATAGCACGCAAGGCCTCCAAAGACCTCTTCTTCACATAGCTTTGAGCTCCCTGGAACTCCCTGATATGCTGGTTAAAACAGAGAGCACAAGCCATGAGTACTTTCGAATGTACTCAACAAGTCGTGGGAAGAATGTATGCAATTAATATTCATGCAAGGCTTGCTAAAAGAGAGCTGTAAGGTTAGTTTGCAGAAAGCAACATTGATTGGAAATACAATTAATAGATTGCAAGGCATAAGTTGAAAGATAATACATAAGTAACAAGTTCTCTTGAAAACCAACTGTGAACACCCATTCACAGCACAGACCACCTCGAGGACCACCCAGCCACTCGAGGACCACCCAAGACCTCTCTGGAGCACCCACTCTAGAGCTCCACAAGACCACCCTAGAGCTCCACGACCACCCCAGAGCACCCACTTTGGAGCACCTTGGACCACTCTAGGGCTCACAAGACCTCTTTTTGAAAAGTCTACCCCTCGTTCGAAATCTCCGGGCGTGTCCATAACCGAGGACGCGGCTATTCGAATAGATTTAAACTCTACAGATGTGTATAGCTTTACCCACATAAGATAATCATCTTATATTGTCCGCTCACACACTTCCGAGGTGTGCGACTAAGAGATTATCACAAGGCCTTTACAAAGTTCCGTTCTGAATCAGTTTTGCCCGCTAAGGTTTCGCCATCCTAGGGTGCGTATAGCAGAGCTTGTGGCCCCCTCTTGCGCCGTTCCCAGCCACAACAGAACCGAACCAGAACTTCAATAATTAGTTGGCCAGGTCCACCCAATCGTGGACATGTGGTTGCACGATAAGGCCCAGGTCAATGGCTCACAAGGTGAAGTCCTTAATCGGCTGCTCAGGCGAGACTTACCACGACCCAATGTGACTCCACTGGGGACTAGCCCCTGGAGCACCCACTACTCACTACCAGCCTTCTCGTCTGAGCATAAAACAGTTTTGAGGTTCTTACCGGCCACTGGACCACCGAGTCCTGGCACAACAATAATTAACAGAGGTGGCAAAGCCATGGTTCCATAGTTCATTAAGCAAGTTTAATATTGTTGGGTTCAACCCAGCCAGAGGGCCACCCAGCCCTTGGCACAACAAATTTTTGTTGCAAGGCAACAAATGCCGTGGCTCACACACAGGGCCACACTTCATATTAATCAGCTACACTGATTGCTACTACACAAGCCACAACGAGTGTGCTGGGAGTAAACTAACGTTGAAGACTCTTGGTGAGACCAACGTCTACAAGAGCAGGGCTAAGCAAACACGATACCCAGGTTGGCAATAACAATAAGATACCAACTAACAGTACACATCCTAAGGTGTCCACGGAAAACATGTCAACATGTCTGGCACAAATATTCAAGGAGGCATAAACTCAAGTAGGGAAGTAACTATGCCCAAAACCAGTTTTATACAACTATCAATGCAAGTTTATTAAAACGAAATACTTTTGCAGAAATAGGTTCAAGATGGTCAAAGGTCCACGACTTGCCTCTGTTAATGTCAAAGCTTCGGTTGAGGTAGCTGGATCCACGAACTCCTCAGCAACAATCGGGATCTACACGTTCGCAAAGAAACCAAATAAATAAAGAAACTCCGAGAAATCCAAAAGAACTTACTTAAAGCCAAAAGAGATGAGGTCCACTGAGAGGGGGAGGTCCGAGAGGGAGGTCCATCGGGCGGGAAGCCCAAACCCAAAGGAGGTCCGAACCAAAGGGGCTTGGAGAGCTCACCAGGATAGGGAAAAATGTGAAGGGGGGAAGTTTGAGTGAAGAACAAGGAAGAAGTGGTCGCTCTGGGTGCTCTATTTGTAGAGGAAGGAGAAATAGAGCACCACCAAGATGGAGCGACCAGATTCAAGGTAACAGGGTGATGGTACACTGTTAGTAGGTACGAAAAAGTATCGGAGCAGGTAAGGGAGGTGACAGAATGGTCAAAGGTGGTGGCAACATCATTTAATGCGCATAGACTTTTTGCATTAGAAATGATGTGACAAGAGGTAGAAAAGGTACTAACAGGACTGACAAGTGGGGTCAGTCAAAAACCCCCAAGGAGGAGGTCCTGTGGGAGTCAAAAGAGGAGGTCGAAGGTGAGGTCGTGACCTATGAGGGAGGTCTGACCGCAAAGGGTGGTCTTTGCAAAAAAAAAAAAACCAGGGGTCGTGACCTCAGGGGAGGTCTGACCGCAAAGGTGGTCTTTGCAAAAAGACCACGGGGAGGTCCTAGGGACAAGGAGGCTCAAGGGAGGAGGAGGTCCAAAGGGAAAAGGAGGTCCAGAGGACTAGGGGAAAGTCCTGAAGACAAGGAGGTCTTATGGACAGGAGGTCCTAACCAAAAGGGAAGGTTGTGACCAAGAGGTGGTCGTAACCAACAGGGAGGTCTAAATCCAGAGGGGAGGTCTAAACCACAAAGTAGGTCTAAACTAAAGGAAAGGTCTAGACCAACAGAGAGGTCTACACTCAAAGGAGAGGTCTAAGCACAAAGAGGAGGTCCAGACCAGCAGAGAGGTCTAAACACAAAGGGAAGGTCTAGACCTACATAGAGGTCTAAACACAAAGGGAATCCAGGCCTCACAGGAGGTCTAAATCACAAGGAGATCTAAACCTCACAGGAGGTCTAAATCACAAGGAGATCTAAACCTCATAGGAGGTCTAAATCACAAGGAGACAGCCGAGGGAGACACGGGGTGAGCAGAGAAGGGGAGAGAGAACACTAGAGCTCAAGCAAATCTCCAAATAAAACCAAACTCGGAACAACCAGCAAGGAACAAGAATAAATAACAAGAAACGGGCTCTCAAGAGAGGGGCTCGACTTGTTGGGAGGAGGTCCAACGGGTCGGGAGGAGATCCAGCCACGAGGTTGGTCTTTGCAAAAAGACCAACAAAGACTGAGAGGGTGATCTTTGCAAAAAGGACCCAAAAGGGTGGTTTTTGCAAAAAGACCAGTCGCGACCAACAGGGAGGTCGTGACTCAAGAGGGAGGTCATGACCCAAGGGGGTGGTCTTTGCAAAAAGACCAAGAGAGGTCCTGAGGGCAAGAGGTCGAAGGCACGGTGAAGCAGGGATGTCCGATTTGAATCGGGTGGTCCACAAGGAAGTGGAACGTTCGGACCAGCCGAACGCTACACTCAATCGAGCCATCCAAAAAGGATCAGACGGTCCACGAGTGGGAAGGGCACGAGGCTGGTTCAGACCGCGTGAAGGGAAAGGGAGGTCCGAACCCAAAAAGGAGATCCAACGGAGGGGATCCGAAGGGGAGGTCCTGAATGGTCAAGATCAAACGAGGGGAGGTCCTGACGGTCAGATCAAAACCAAGGGAGCAGAGCGATAGCAAGGAAAACATGGGGAAGGCTGGGGCCATTAGATCTCGATCAAACAGGGCAAATCGATTGGGCCGTCCAACACAGATTGAACGGTACAAAAGCGATAAAGGTCTGGATCAAGCGGAAGGCTCGAACAAACGCGAGGGAGGTCCCAATGGTTAAGATGAACACAAGGGAGGTCTCAACGATCAGGATAAACACAAGGGAGATCCCGATGGTTACGATGAACACAAGGGAGGTCTAAAAGGTTAGGATAAACACAAGGGAGATCCCAACGGTTAAGATGAACACAAGGGATGTCTCAATGGTCAGGATAAACACAAGGGAGATCCCAATGGTTAAGATGAACACAAGGGATGTCTCAACGGTCAGGATAAACACAAGGGAGATCCCGACGGTTAAGATCAGAACAAAGGGAGGTCTTGACGGTTAAGATCTCTCAAGGGGAGGTCCTAACGGTCAAGATCAAAACCAAAGGAGGTCCTGACAGTTAGGATCTCTCAAGGGGAGGTCCTAACGGTCAAGAGCGGAGCGATAGTGAGGAAAAGCACGGGGAAGGCTGGAGCCGCCAGATCTCAATTGAACAGAACCAAACAGTTGGGATGTTCGGACCGAGTGAACATTCCAACAAGAACAAGCCATCCAACACAAATCGGACGGTTCACAAGCGATAGAGGAACAGCACAACCACGATAGAAGAGCAGTGCAACTGCAATAGGATCTGGAGCAAGCGGTAGCACGAAAGGAACGCGAAGGAAAAACCAAAGGAACCAGAGAGAGGTCCAAGTGAACGCTGAGAAGGTTCGTTTGAACCCAAGAAGGTTCAAATGAACTAAGGGACGTTCAAATGAACATGAGGGGGATCCAAATGAACCCGAGAAGGTTCAAATGAGCTCAGAGAGACCCAAATGAACCCAAGGGGTTCAAATGGGCAAGAGGAGGTCCAACTGAACACTGGGAGGTCCGATTGGACACGGGGAGGTCCAATTGGACACAAGGAGGTCCAATCGAACAGAAGGTGAAAGAAGATTAAACAAGAGAGGGATCTAGACGGGAATTCAACCCAAATGAGGATTTCAGAGATCAAGGATATTTGGAACACAAGCCCGAGCTTTGGAACGTCTCGGGGGGTGGTTGTGACCTAAAAGGGGAGGTCAAAACCAAAGGTAAGTTCAACCAAAGAAGAAAGTCTAAGCCTCAAAGAGATTCCAACCAACAAAGGGGGGGGGTCTGGACTAAAGGAAGTCCAAACAAAAGATACAAGGAAAGGTCTAGAGAGGAAAGGAGGTTTGAACCTACAAGGAGATCCAAACAAAGGAAAGTCTGGACCCTTAGATCCGAACAAAGGGAGGTCTGAACAGACAGAGATCTGGACATCAGGAGATGTCCAACAAAAGGAAGATTCTGGACATAGGGGAATGTCTAGCAAGAGGAAGGTCTAGAGGAAGAGAAGCTAGCCCGGAGGACACACAAGGCAAACTGAGAAAAGTGACTAAAATCCAAAGAACACCAACAACTCCAGATCAACCAAAAAGGATTAATTGAAGTTTGATTAGTTCAAGTTAATTCTCCAAATTTCCAAAGTCTTCAAGTTAAGCTTGAGCAATTCAACAAAACCGAATAGTTACTTTTATTTTGAAATCTTTTCAAAACTCTAGACAAACGGGACGTTACACTGTTACCTTAATGTCTTCTGTTGAGTTTGATTTTTATGCTTGAGCCTTAAGTTGTGTCCTCGATGTTTGTGTGATTTATGCAAGGTGAAGGAGATGGATGAGGGTTGTCTTTGGTGGGGGTCGCCATGCGTGGTTCTTATTTATCTTGAGGTACCACCAAGACATCTCATGAGTATAACCCTTGGGGTTCAACTCCCTCCTCTGCAACAATTACATTAAAGCATAGCAAATGAGTACAAAAATTGTACTCGTAAGACTTACATGTAGAGTAACAGGCCTATATAAATAGCTACATGCAAGCTTATTTAAGTGGAGCAGGCTCTAGACTCATTTTCAGCATAGAGCAAATTTTCATTTGCAATAATGTAATAGATTGAAAGCAATTTTACAATCTGATTTTATTTGATAAAAACAGCGATAAAAGAGTAACAATAATAACAAAACATCCTAGAAGTGGCTAACCCAATAGCCACCACAACAATAGCATGAACTCCCCGTTCATACCACCCACATCAAGTTTTAATTAAGAATTCCAAAATGTTGAGTCTAACTCCTGCAAATCCAATCCCAAGCGTGTCCATAACCTAGGACGAGGCTATTCGAATAGTTTATACCCTGCAGGGGTGTACCAATATACCCACACGCCAGACCGCCTTTTCGCCACTAGACTAGCACACTTCCTTAGGTATGCCGGCACGGCTAAGTCCTACGAGACATTTCCCATGAATGATGCTAATTAAGAGCCGCAACCCAACAAAGAGGAAGACACATTAGCCAGCTCAAGCCGATTTGCTAATGTTCCCCTCATATCACAACATTTCCTTTTTCAACCACCAACCAGCTCATAATTAACACCGCCCAAGGTACTTAGTCAAGAGAGGTCCCATATCCCTCTCGCGTGGTTAGCACGCAATTATGCTTGGTTTTGGTGAAATAAGATGTTTGGTCCTTGTTGACATGGGCAAGACATTCACACACCCAATATCCCACCATCCAACCACTTGCCCAAGTCTGAATCATTTCATTTGCACTTTTAGTTTTTAAAGCAATTTAGCACAAGGTGCTGATCATAGAGTAATAAAATGATTTGTGTGATCAAGGTTATCGACTAAGTTGATAACCGCCCAATTCTACTGGTAGCTAAGCATTTCTAAGCATGACACTGTAAAGACAATAAAAGAGTATAAATAAATCACCAGGCTCTAATTCACCAACGATATTATTAACTTATGTTTTGTGGCAGGGGATAACAATTTAAGGGCAACCATGCAATAGGAATAGCTACCTCTAATCGGGAAAATAAACTTTGACACAAAAGCATGCATACATACAATTTGTAAATAAAGTATTAGACTTGAAAGTAATGGGACATTTATGATCAAACTGCTTGCCTTGCTGTGGATTACCCTCTTGCTGCAGAGGAGCACTCTCGCAATCGATAATTTCATTGGAACCTAGCGCAAGAAGATGAAAGCTCAATAAGAACGAATAACACCGAAAAGACTCAAAAATTCAAAGTCATCCAAAAATTATGAAAAAATCACAGAAGATATAGCATGATTTTAGATGAATTAAGCAACAAGAATTAATTTATTTGGATGCTCTATGCAGAAGTTATGACAGTTAGAAGATCAGTTTTCCTGAAAATTCAATTAAATAGAGATCTCTTACTGTTCATCCGAAATAATTGTTTTGGTGAAAATTTTCATAGCAGTGGTGCACTTGAAATTTTTATGGTATGAAGAGCACCACATGAGATGAACAATGGAATTTGATTCACCTCATTTGGAGCTAAGATGAATTTTCTATGATTTTTCAAAGTCATGAAAGTAGTACACAAGTTACATGCAAAATAGGATTTTCAGCAATAGTAACATGCTCATAACCTATTTTAAAATAAACTACACTAACAGAGGATGCTAACAAAATTGAGTTTACTCTATTTGGAGTTACAGAGAAATACTTATGCATTTTTGAAGTTAAAGCAATTTTTAGTGCAACAATAATACTAAACATAAAGTAATTTTACCAAAAGTATTTTCTGCAACAGCAACATGGTTCAATCCATTTTTATATTAAAGTACATTTAAATATGAAACTAACAAAATTTGAATCATCAATTTTGGAGCTAAAATGAATTACTTATGCTATTTTGAAGTTTAAACAATTTTTAGTTCATAAATAATTCATTTCTGAAATTAAACATGCATTAAATACTTTTCTTACCGGCCTAGAGCTAGCCAAAGCCTATGACAGGTGGGGTCTACTAAACAGTACCATTTTCCATTTTCATTTCCGATTTAAAATGCTACTGACATGTGGGACCCAACAGTCATACACACGGCTCATGAAACAGTGCGTAGGCCAATAGTCTACGAAACAGTGCACCGGTCCATGGACCATCCAGTGGTTTACTGTGCACTTAAGGTTTTGGGCCCACCTGTAAGTGACACAAGGAATGGCTAACCCAGGATTTTCTGACAAAGATTGCGTGATTAATACTAATCATTGCTATTAACGCTAACTAATCATCGCTATAGTAAACGGTCGGGAAATTCGACAACGGCCGCGGCATCGCCCCGCTTGCACGGCGGCGCGCTAGTGCTGCGCGCCACGACGGCGCCGACCAAGGCCCGGGATGGGACCCTAATAGCCTAGCGCAGCTAATGCTAAGTGTTTCGGCGACGGGGGATCACTAGACTGCTAGCGAGCCGGAGTGGGGCGGCGAGACCATGCTACGGCAAAAGGGGAAACGAAGCCCCGACGCACAAATCGCACAAGACAAGCTTTCTTAAGCTACAAGAGGGACCAAGGAAGCTCACCCGAGAGTTGGAGAGGTCGGGGGAGCTCGGGGGTGACTCGGCGACGATAATGGCCGCGGCGGCCGACAAAGGGGGATCTTCCAAATTTGAGCGACCTTGAGATGCAAGGAAGAAATTGATAGAGGGGTTTCCTTAGATGTGCAACGAGGCTAGAAATGACGCGCAAAATTTAGGTTGAAACTCACTGAGATGGAAGTTGACACGGGTGTTGACCTCGGGAGCGCGCTCCAACACTTCCCAGAGCGCGAAGATGGAGCAGGCACTACAAAGCAAAGCAGAAGCCCGCATAAGCCAAAATGAAGAGGGCAAGGAAGGTAGAGGGGAGGAGGACCACGTGGTCGAAGCTTACCCTGGCGTGGTGCTCAAACGAGCCTCTTCCTTCTCACCCCCGAGAGAAGTAATGAGCAAAAATGGAGGGTTTGGGGAGGTATTCTTGGGCGAGGACGGAGACGGACGCGGCGTCAAGCAGAGGAGGCTCCGGATAGGTCAGCTTGGGCGGTGGCTACACGGCATGAAGACGGCAGCGGCAGTGCGTGGTAGAGCGGCGCGGGCGCGTGGCGCTTGCGTTCTACGCGACGCGACGTGAGGTGGACGAAGGAGCTGACAGCCCGGGCCCAGCTGCAGTGAGACAATGCGGCACGCGCGCAAGTTGGCTCGGGGCGATGGACTGGGCCAGCGGGGATCGTTCGGTGAGGATCGGACGGCTAATGGCGCACGGGTCCGGCCGATCTGACTAGGCAACTAGACCGAGACAGAAGCGGGTCGGGCTCGAGTCTCAAGCGAGATCGCTCGGGTCAATGAACGATCTTGAGCAGGAAGTTTTCAAACCTGATTTGACCAACAAATGACAGGTTTGACTAGGGCTTTAAAATTAGAAATAAATTTCTAAAAATTCCGAAATAAATCAGGGGGCTTCCTGGGACAACCTAGTTTCCAATAAAATTTAAACCTACTATTCAATGCTTAATTTGTGTAATTCAAATTCAAACTTAGAATAGGCCTTTGACTTGTGTTTGAATTTTCTAGGGGTTGAATTAAGTTCCAAAATTTTGGGAAAAATTATATTAATTTATGATAATTCTTCTAGTATTTGAATAAATTATTTCCAGAGGATTAACATAAGTTTTTGCTCTTGCTTTCGTTTGGAACTCTAATTAGAGTTGTATGTTTTCTTTGTCTTCAATACTTTCAAGTCCAAAAATTTATGCAAAAACTCCATAAAACCAATGCATGTTCAAAAGTTTCAATTTCTCCTTATTTTTATTACATTTGAAACACACACCATTGTTTGGGATGTTACAAATCTCCCCCCCTTACAAAAGATCTCGACCCCGAGATCTGGGTAGGTCGAAAGCTGAATAGGAGAATTCTAAAAGATTACACAACATCTGCTGTCTTTATTTCCTTTAAAGATAGTGCTAGGATATCCTTAACAATATTACAAGGAGAGGTTAATACATTTTCCTTTCCGTTGCTTTGCTTAACCTTTCCTTTCTTGATTCGAAGGCACTTTAAGCAGAAGGAAAAAGATCTGGATATTCCTTTCGGATAAGGTCTTCACGAGTTGCTTTATCCTCGGAATGATTTGCCCACTGAATTTTAAGGAACTTAATGGTACGATTCCTTGTCCTTCTTTCAGCTTCTTCATGGATGCGAAACGAACGCTCATTGTAGGTCAGATCCTCCTGCACATCAAGACCTTCCAAAGGAGTTTGTTCAGAAGGGACACGAAGGCACTTCTTCAGTTGGGACACATGGAATACATTGTGTACCCCGGAAAGTGCAGCGGGTAAGACCAACTTGTAGGCCACAGCTCCTCTCTTCTCAATGATGCAGAAGGGTCTGACATATCGAGGCGCTAACTTGCCTTTGACGCCGAATCGTCGAGTGCCCTTCAAAGGAGTGACTTTGAGATATACAAAATCATTCTGTTTAAAACTCAACTCACGACGACAACGATCTACATAGCTCTTTTGCCGTGACTAAGCCATGCGCAAACGATCTTGTATCAACCGAACATGATCTTCGGCCTCTTGGATCGAGTCCGGGCCAAAGAGTGGTCTTTCACCAGTTTCTGACCAATTCAACGGGGTTCTACACCTTCTCCCGTATAAAGCCTCGAATGGTGCCATGCCGAGACTAGCTTGAAAGCTGTTGTTGTAGGAGAACTCGGCAAAAGGCAAACATTTCTCCCAATTCTTCCCATAGGAAATAACACAAGCGCGGAGCATATCTTCCAAAACTTGATTTACCCTTTCAGTTTGGCCATCAGTTTGAGGGTGGTATGCAGTGCTGAAAGAAAGGCGAGTCCCCATAGCTTCATGCAAGTGTTTCCAAAACCGGGCGGTGAAGAGGGAACCGCGATCTGAAATAATGGTCTTCGGCACCCCATGCAAGCATACAATGCGGGATATGTAGAGGTCCGCCAAACGACTCGCACTGAGATCAGCACGCACAGGAAGAAAATGGGCTACTTTTGTCAACCGATCAATGATAACCTAGATGGCATCTTTCCCTGTGGAGGTACGGGGTAGACCGGTGATGAAATCCATTCTGATGGAATCCCACTTCCACTCCGGAATGGGAAGAGGCTGCAACATGCCTACTGGTCGCTGATGTTCGGCCTTCACTCGGCGACAAACGTCGCACTCGGCAACGAATTTTGCAATCTCCTGCTTCATTCGGGTCCACCAGAATCTCTGACGGAGGTCTTGATACATCTTTGTGGCCCTGGGATGAATGGACAAAGGAGAGTCATGGGCTTCGCGGAGGATTAAGTCCTGCAATTCCACAACCTTCGGAACAACAAGATGTGATCTGAACCATACGACCCCATGGTCATCTTCAGAAAAGCACTTAGCGGATCCGCTCTTGATATTTTGCTTGATTTGATTCACACCTTTATCTGTTTGTTGAGCAACCTTAATCCGATCTTCTAAGGTTGGTTGCACAACCAAAGTAGCGAGAAAACCATGCTCAACCACCTCCAAGTTGAGCCACTGAAATTCTTCATGAAGGGCGGGCTGCTGCTTCATGATCATCAAGGTATTGCAATAAACCTTGCGACTGAGAGCATCGGCAACAACATTAGCTTTGCCCGGATGGTATTGGAGACCCATATCATAATCTTTGATCAATTCCAACCACCTTCTTTGCCTAAGGTTCAGATCCGGTTGGGTGAACAAGTATTTCAAACTCTTTTGATCTGAATACACTTCGTAACGATTACCGATGAGGTAATGTCGCCAAATCTTCAGTGCATGAATCACAGCAGCTAACTCCAAGTCATGGGTTGGATAATTGAGTTCATGAGGCCTCAATTATCTTGATGCATAAGCCACTACCTTGCACTCTTGCATAAGAACACAACCGAGTCCTTGACGAAGCATCGCAATAGATATCGAAGCTTGGTGGGCGTCGGAAGAACAAGAACTGGAGTGTGGTCAATCTCTTCTTGAGCTCTTGAAAACTCTTCTCACAATCAGCGGACCACACATATTTCTTGTCCTTCTTGAGCAATTCTGTCATTGGCTTCGCAATCTTGGAGAAGTTCTCAATAAAGCGACGATAGTATCCCGCTAAACCGAGAAAACTCCTCACGTCAGTCACTCACTTGGGCTGACCCCATGATAGCACATCACTGACCTTGCTAGGATCAACGGTGATGCCTTTTGCTGAAAGAACATGACCCAAGAATGCCACTTCCTTCAACCAAAACTCGCATTTGCTGAACTTCGCATAGAGTTGATGTTCGCGAAGTTTTCCCAATACTAGCTTTAGATGTTCAGCATGCTCTTCATCATTCTTCGAGTAAATGAGAATATCATCAATGAAGACCACCACAAACTTGTCCAAATACTCCATGAATACCATATTCATAAGACTCGTGAAAAGAGCAGGAGCATTGGTCAAGCCAAAAGACATGACTGTACACTCGTATAATCCGTAGCGAGTAGAAAGGCCGTCTTCATGATATCTTCAGGCCTGATTCGGACTTGATGGTAGCCCAATCTCAGATCAATCTTGGAGAATACCCGAGCGCCAGTCAATTGATCGAAAAGGTCATCAATTCGAGGCAACGAGTACTTGTTCTTCACCGTCACTGCATTTAGCGGACGGTAATCAACGCACATACGCAGAGTCTTGTCTTTCTTCTTTACAAAGATTACAGGACAGCCCCACGGTGATGAGCTTGGGCAAATGAAACCCTTCTCCTGAAGCTCACCAAGTTGCTTCTTCAACTCCTCCAATTCATTTGGAGGCATCCGACTGACCTCTTAGAAATCGGGCGATGCAGGGCAGCAACTCGATGACAAATTCAATATCTCGACCGAGGCATTCGGGCAATTCTTGAGAAAAACATCCACAAAGTCACACACCACAGGGACTTTATGAATCTCCATGGTTGGCTTGGCTTCAAGTGCATAAAGATGTGGTTCTTGCAGCACGGAGAAATTCCAACTTGCTCATGGGATGGACTTGTGAGGGTGATGAATTTTACGCTGTCGATTTGCCCCAAGTGCTGGGACAACCAATCCATGCCAAGAATCACATCCAAACTTGCTGAATCGATGATGATGAGGTTTGCCAAAAATCTCACTCCTCCAATCTCAATAGAAACATCCCGACATTCATACTCAGCTCTCATTACTGACCCTGGAGAGTGAATAATCAAAGGAACATGCATAAGTACAATAGGAAGATCACTAAGTGCAGCAAAAGACTTTGATATAAATGAATGAGAAGCTTCGGAATCGAATAAAACTGTAGCAGGCTGAGAGTTGACAAGAAGCGTACCCAACACGACGTCGGGTACCTCCTGAGCCTCCTCGGCCGAGATGTGGTTGACTCGGCCGCTGCCCACATTCTGGGCCTTCTAATGAACCTTCTGATCATGGCCATTTCCTTGCCCGCGCCCTCCATTAGGACGAGGGGCCGCTCCAGTCTTCTTAGGGCATTGATTAGCATAATGCCCCTTGTTGTTGCAGAAGAAGCAAGTAACATCAGCAGCTGGGTTGCGGGGGCCTCCTTGCTGTCCCGTAGGTGCACGTGGTTGAGACACGACCTGCGGTGGGCGAGGTACAAACGCTGGTGCCCTCGGTGGTGGTGGAGTCTGAGAGTGATGCACCGGGGCTTGCTTGCCATAAGATCGAGGAGCATTGGCCCTTGCTGATTTTTGGGCCTCCCACTTGCGCTTGCGAGAGTCACCAAGCGCCCTTGCCTTGTGCTCGGCGACAATAGCCTTGTCGACCAATGACTAGAAGTCGAGGAAGTCAACAATAGACAGCTTGTCCTGAAGCTCCTCAGACAAGCCATCCATAAACTTCTCCTGTTTCGCCTCATCAGTGGGCACGTCCTCAGGGGTGTACCGGGAGAGGTGGTTGAAGTTATGGAGGTACTCGGTCACTGATCTGCGCCCTTGCTTGAGCGCCAAGAACTCCTTCTTCTTGAGCTTCATTAAGCCGGCGGGCACATAAGCCCGACGGAAAGCAGAGCGAAACTCAGCCCAAGTGATAGCCCGGCCCTCGGGCTGCATGGCAAGGAAGTTCTCCCACCATGAGAGTGCTGCCCCCTCCAGCTGATGGGAGGCAAAGAGTGCCTTCTCCTACTCCTGGCACTGGGCAACATCGAGCTTCCGCTCGACAAGGCGCAGCCAATCATCCGCATCAAGTGGGTCCTTGGACCGCGAGAAGGTAGGTGGCTGTGTGTGAAGGAACTCTAAGAGTCCCCCCTCTGATGGTGGCCACCTCCTCCCCCTGATCCAGAGGCACCGGAAATGTTGGAGGTGTTCCTTGCAATCGCCTCTAGGATCCTCGTCTGATCCATGCGATTCCGCTTGATCTGAGCGAGAACCTCGGCCATGGTCAGAGGAGGTGGGAGCTCCTCATCCCGACCATCTGGTGACCACAGCTCTGCATGTTCGTCCGACCATCTGTTTCATCAAGGCGGTTAGCAACAAAAACCCGAAAACTAGAGACGAAAGGTAGTAAAAGACAAGCTATCGACTAGGGAAATGATATATTACCCTAACCCCATTACAACCATATAACCATCAAGGAAATAACTCCAAACATATGCAAAAAGGCATAAGATCCAATGCAAAACTCATAAGACGCAAGAATCAGCTTCTCAGTACGACTAACTTGTATTGAATGAACAAGCAATCGGTTTGAGAAGAAAATTTCAGAACGTAACTCAAGTCTTATTGCATCTAAGGATCATGGTAAAAACCATCTAAGGGCATGTTAGACACTATGTAACATCCCAAATGTGTAATTAGGGTTAATCAAGTATAATTATATGTGTAGAAATTAAAACTTTTTCTCACATCTTGAAAAACCCTAAAATCTCATGTGATTCTTGTCCAAGAGTTGTGTAATCCAAAAACACAAAGCTCTTGTTGACCAAAAGTCAAATTCATATTCCATCCATCTTAAATCTTGTGCCAATCAATTGGAAATATTTTCCCTTGGTCCAAAAACTGATGTGGAACCCCTCTGAAAAATATCATGAGTTATAACACTTGTTGATAATTTTTGGAGGCAAAATGAATCATTGAACAACCTTAATGAATTTCCTGAGAAAAATGCATTGCATAATAACCTCTGGAAATTTTATGTAAGGTTAATCTTCTTGTCAACAAGCTCCTGTAAAAATTTCATGAATTTTGGAGTTGAAATGCTATCCCAAATAATTCCGCTAAGTCCCAGCTGTTGAAAACTAAATTCAAAAGCCTACACTGTTCCTTGGGCTAGCCATGTTCAAAGTTTGGTCCAGCCAGACTGTGTCTGCACCCCAGCCAGACCTCCTCTCCACTTTGATCAGTCAGCCGTTGGATTTACATCCAACACCACGACCTCCTCCATGATCAACACCGCGAAGACCTCCCACCTTGTCTGTGTCTTGGCCCTTGGATTAAGATCCAACCGGCCCTGACCTCCCCTTGTTATCAAACCTCAAAAACCACCTTCCACCTTGTTGAGGTCTTGGCCCTTGGATTCAAGATCCACGGCCCTGACCTCCCCTCACTGTTAAGCTAAGCAAACATCCCACCTACATGAGGTCACAGCCGTTGGATCAAAGATCCACGGTCATGACCTCCCCTGTGTGTCAAACCTCAAAGTCTACATCCCACCTTGGTGAGGTCACAGACCATTGGATCAAAACCCATGGTCACGACCTCCTCCTCTCAATCTAACTAATGACCTCCTTTTAGCGTTTGTTGAGGTCGTGGCCGTTGGATTCAGATCCAAAGGCCACGACCTCCTCTCAAAAACATCACGGCAAGGTCCTCCCGCCTTGGTGAGGTCGTAGCCCTTAGATCTAAATCTAAAGGCCATGACCTCCCTTGTGCGTTCGCAAGCTCGGACCTCCACCTCTTCTCGATCGTAGCCCTTAGATCTAAATCTAAAGGTCCCGACCTCCCTTGCTCGCTGCGCATCATATCGAGACCTCCCGTCATTGTGTGCCCTTGGATTTAAATCCAAAGGCCATGACCTCCTCGTGTCTTTTTGATCGCGTGCGGTTAAGTCCTCACTGGAGGTCCGCACCGTTGGATGGAGATCCAACGCTTTGGACCTCCTGTCCCCTTTCCTCACGTGCGTTTTCGCGATTAAGGAAATCGGAGGGCCACGACCTCCCCATCCTTGATCGTGTGGCTGGGACCTGCTCCCAGTCCTTGAGCGTAACGGTTCAAAAATGACATCGGAGGGCCAGGACCTCTCCCAGGTCTTATCCAACGGTCATAAGGACCTCCCCTGTTCTTCTCCTACCTTGGTCACGCATGCGTGCTCTGAGCGGTGGAGTTAATGCGCGCCAGGCCACTGTGTACCTTTTTGACTCTCTGGACCCGCATTTAATGCAGTCGACTTTCCGCTTTCAGTCAAGACAGCCCTGCCCCTTGTCAACCTCATGTCCTTGCCACCCCATGGACCAACCTGTGGGCTAAGCTCACCATGGAGCTTAGCCCCACTCATAACCATCACCTCAGTATAATTATCCCTTGAAGCCTCCCTTGGCTTCCTTTGCACACAACCGATCTCAGCCTTGCATTCTTGTGCGTGGCTGAGCTCCTCCCTCACTCACCTCCTCACTGGTGGCTGCCATTGTTGAAGTCCTTGGAGCTCCTCTGTGGCACAAGAAGTTCCAGTGGCTCCCTTTTCAAACCCTCGCTCACTTTTGCTCCCAAAACCTCTTGGAAGTTAACCCTAACTTAATTTGTTTGGGCATTTTTCAGAGGTGGACAAAGTTGAGCTTGGAGCTGGTGCCTTGGGCTGTGAAGCTTCACTGCCTTCCCCAACTCCGGTCATCACCTCCACGACCTCCCAAAGACCTTAGGACCTCCTGTACACCTCCCGTTAGTCCTTTAGATGCTTGCACCCGCTGAATGCATGTTGCGGAGCTTAAGTTTTGGCACACGCTGAATGTCGCGCGAGCTTCCTTTTTGCATTTTGTCTTTTGGCCGTCTGGTCATCTCGTCCTCTCCGGCCATTGGCGATTAAGGTCGCCGTCGCCGTCGAGTGAGCTCATGGTGTGCGCAACACTATTGCGCACACGGGATGTCTTTGGTTGTCGCCGGCGAGGTCCGCATTGCCGCAATAACCACTTCTTTGAGCTCGAGATCTTGTCGGACAAGAATCTGCGGCGCTATTGCCGTTTTTGGACAAAGATCCGCCGAGTTAATGCACTAATCATGTGCTCAAATCATTGAAATCATGGGCATGTCTTAGCTGCATTTAATCCTCCGTGTTGCGCATTTAAGACCTCAGACGCGGACCTCCTTGTTGTCCAAATAGCATTTAACCTCTTGTCCAGCGCCGTGCGCGCAAGCACGTGGTTGTGAGCTCGGGACGTCCGCACCTCCTCCAAGGAAATCTGGAGCGTTCAAGACCTCCCTTGCGCAATCGTGGCCGTCCGGACCTCCCTGGAGGTGCTGTGATGTTTAGATCTATCGCTAGGACCTCCTCGAGGTCATCTCACCGCTGAGGACCTCCCTTTAGATCTGGTCCGTTCCGGACCTCCTTTCGTGTTGTGGTCCGTTGGATCTCCCATCTACGGCCACGACCTCCTCACCTCGCAAGATGTGAGTTGCTAAGAGGTCCAGACCTCTGGACTTCACGTCTTGCGTGTGTGATGTTCTCTGGGAGGTCTTGAGCCGTTGGATCTGAGATCTGTGGCTCACGTCCTCCCATACCCTTGTGAGTTTTAGAAATTCGGTGAAGTCTTAGTTATAGACCTGAAATAAGGTATAGACTTTAGAATTTCATATCTTTCTCATTTTAAACCCATTTGAGGTCATTCAAATCGTGTTGGCTCTGTCTTGAACTTAACTTTAATCCAAAAATGATTGTAAGTTGAGTTCAGCTCCGAGCACTGCTTTGCCATTAGATTTTAAAACCAACTTTAAAATATAGACTTAAATCAATGCTTAACTTGTAAAATACAAAACTAATGCTCTGTAGGTTATTTGTGAGTAAACCCAATTTTGTTAGCTTCCTCTAATAATGAACTCACTGTGAGAATTAGTTCGAGCATGTTCTTTGTTATAGAAATGAGGACTTGTGCATTATAATTTTGTTCAAGTTCTTGTTTTTGAAAAATTATATAAAGTGCATAATAGCTCCAAATGAGATGAACTCAATTGTGTTATTCATCTCCTGAGGTGCTGGTTTTACAATAAAAATCTCAGCCTCACCACTTTTCTAGAAAATGTTGCCTCATAATTAAATTAGTGAATAGTGCAGTTTGGTAATTTTTAGGGCTGAGCAGAATTGTTTTGCTCATATCTTTTTCATTGAGAATCCAAATCCATTGGTTCTTGTTGCAAAATTTCCTAAAATCATCCCTTGCTTCTGTAGAAAATTCAGGGTGTTTGGAGTTCGTTTGCTGTGCTGTCTTTGTTGCCTTTAAATCGTTCTTATCGGTTCTTTATCGCTTTTCCGTTAGGTTTCGACATTTGTGGTGATCCCGAGAGCGACCCTCTGCCACAATTTGAGCAACAGCAACAAGGCAAGCAGTTTGACTATTTCCCATCATGTCCCATTACTTTAAAGCTTAATACTTTGTTTTACTTCTATGTATGCATGCTACTTTGTGTTAAATGTCGTTAGTAATCCTATAGTCGCATAATCTGTAGGAATTCCTTATCCTCTACTACCAATGAGCCTAGGTTATTCGCTGTGGTTTGAGCTCGTTGGATGAGCTCTTATCACTTAGTAGTTGCGTTTCCTACTGCTTAGACATGCTTAGCTATCGGTAGTATTGGGCGATCATCGACTTAGTCGATGATCTTGATCACTCAAAAATGATTATTACTCCTATATGTCCAGCACTTGTGCTTTGATTAATTTGTAAAATCAAAAGCTGAAAATAAAAGATTGATTTAGACTTGGGCATATTGGATGGATGGTGCGGTTTTTGGAATGTGGTGGTATGCCCGGTCCCTAAGGACCGAGTACTTGGGTCACTAAGCCAAGCGCTTTAGCGTACTAACCACGCTGAGGGCATATGGAACCCCTCTTGACTAAGTACTCTAGGAGGTGTTAATTATGAGCGAGCTCGGTTGGTGTGTTTTCAAAAACAAATGTATATGTATAGTGTGGGAGGGGAGCATTGGCTTCCGGGTAGGTCGTCTAATGTCTCCTTCTCCCCGTGGGTTGTGCAGCTCGTAATTAGCATTCATCCTTTGGAAAGGTCTCGTAGGACTTAGCTGCAAAGACACCTTCGGAAGTGTGCGTAAAGGAAAGGCGGTCGACGTGGGTATGCAGTGGTACACCCTGCAGGGATAAAACTATTCGAATAGCCTCGTCCTAGGTTATGGACATGCTTGGTAAGGTCGTTCAAGACTAGACTACAACCTTTAATTAAAAACTTGACATGGTTGGTATGAACGGGGAGTTCATGCTATTGTTGTGGTGACTTGGGTTAGTCACTTCCAGGATTGTTCTTGTTGTTGTTATTATGTTATTTATCTCGTTGTTATTTCAACAATTAAAAATGCTTTGTCAAATTGCTTTCAATCTACTATATTATTGCAAATGAAACTTGCTTTATGCTAAAATGAGTCCAAAGCCTCCTCCACTTAAATCAAGCTTGCATGTAGCTAAATTATAGTTCTGTTATCTTACACGTCAGTCTTGCGAGTACAATAAACAAGTTATTGTACTCATTTGCTTTGCTTAACAACTTTGTTGCAGAGAGGTAGAGCCCAAAGGGCTTTACTTTTCTTGTTGTCTTGTGGTTGGGAGAGCGACTAGCTTGGCGGTCCTGGTCGATTGCCTTGTGGGCTAAAGGCACACCGGTTGGCTCTTATTTTGGCCATCTTTATGGCACTTTTGCTTCATTGTTATCTTTTGTAATTATTGTTATTGGGCCTAAGGGCCTCTCTTTTGTAATATCTATTCCATATTAATGTTAACTTCGGTTTGTTGCTTATGTACTATGTGTTGTATGGAATTGATGCATTCTTTTGTTGTGAGGTATGTGTCTTGCATTCAGGAAGTATACATCTCTCGAGACCGAGTTTATTTGGTTGATAATACTAGGGTCAATTGGATGACTAAGTATTATGAGCCTAATAAATCCGGGTGCTCACACACTAGCTATCTAATATCACATCTTGCCCTTTTAACCCCACAAGTTTTAGTTGAATTATCCTCTCATTTTTAGCCCTAACGAAAAACTAGGTGCTTGCTGTCCAAAACTTGTAATTGCTGTCCAGATTCTGTATCTAAGCTCCAAGATGAAATTTCCAACTTCAAATGCTTCTAATCTCCACCAAAAGACAGCCAACACTTCATATTCTCAACACTCACTGAATCCCCAAAACCGAATTTAAACGGTAACACTATCTTTGGAAAGGAGATGAGAGGAAACAACTTTTCAAAACTTAAACAAGAACAAGGTGAGAGGAGCAATCTAAGATAGATAAGGAATAAAATCTGAGAACTTACTTAAGTTTTCATAAACCATTTGACATTTTGAAACTATGTTTTTCAAAATATCCTAAGGACGACCAAGCTAGTGGCTTCTATGGTTAGCATGGCTCTGATACCAACTTTTGTGAGAACCCGGGGTATTTAACTTGTAATACTTAACCATTAAGATGATTCAAGCATTACAAATCAAATATCACGACTCTCGGCGTATATGTACTTCCCAGAATGCAGTACACATACCCCATACAAAAATTATGCATCAATTCCATTCAATCACATAGAATCCAAAGTACGACTACGCAATTCAAAAGACATGCAACATAAAGTTATTACAAAAGGGGCCGACCAGCCAAATAGCAACTAAAGAGTCATAAATAACAGCGGAAGCAAAGTGCCATAAGATGGCGATAAACAAAAGCCAATCAGTGTGCCTTAACCCACAAGGCAACCAACCGGCCACCAACCTAGTCCTCGAAACCGCCAAGACATCTCGCGAAGTATAACCCTTGGGGTTCAACTCCCTCCTCTGCAACAATTACATTAAAGCATAGCAAATGAGTACAAAAATTGTACTCGCAAGACTTACGTGTAGAGTAACAAGCCTATATAAATAGTTACATTCAAGCTTATTTAAGTAGAGCAGGCTCTAGACTCATTTTCAACATAAAGCAAGTTTTCATTTGCAATAATGTAATAGATTGAAAGCAATTTTACAATCTGATTTTATTTGATAAAAACAACGATAAAAGAGTAACAATAATAACAAAACATCCTAGAAGTGGCTAACCCAATAGCCACCACAACAATAGCATGAACTCCCCGTTCATACCACCCACATCAAGTTTTAATTAAGAATTCCAAAATGTTGAGTCTAACTCCTGCAAATCCAATCCCAAGCGTGTCCATAACCTAGGACGAGGCTATTCGAATAGTTTATACCCTGCAGGGGTGTGCCAATGTACCCACACGCCAGACCGCCTTTTCGCCACTAGATTAGCACACTTCCTTAGGTATGCCGGCACGGCTAAGTCCTACGAGACATTTCCCATGAATGACGCTAATTAAGAGCCGCAACCCAACAAAGAGGAAGACACATTAGCCAGCTCAAGCCGATTTGCTAATGTTCCCCTCATATCACAACATTTCCTTTTTTCAACCACCAACTAGCTCATAATTAACACCGCCCAAGGTACTTAGTCAAGAGAGGTCCCATATCCCTCTCGCGTGGTTAGCACGCAATTATGCTTGGTTTTGGTGAAACAAGATGTTCGGTCCATGTTGACCTGGGCAAGACATTCACACACCCAATATCCCACCATCCAACCACTTGCCCAAGTCTGAATCATTTCATTTGCACTTTTAGTTTTTAAAGCAATTTAGCACAAGGTGCTGATCATAGAGTAATAAAATGATTTGTGTGATCAAGGTAACCACCCAATTCTATCGGTAGCTAAGCATTTCTAAGCATGACACCGTAAAGACAATAAAAGAGCATAAATAAATCACCAAGCTCTAATTCACCAGCGATATTATTAACTTATGTTTTGTGGCAGGGGATAACAATTTAAGGGCAACCATGCAATAGGAATAGCTACCTCTAATCGGAAAAATAAACTTTGACACAAAAGCATGCATACATACAATTTGTAAACAAAGTATTAGACTTGAAAGTAATAGGACATTTATGATCAAACTGCTTGCCTTGCTGTGGATTACCCTCTTGCTGCAGAGGAGCACTCTCGCAATCGATAATTTCGTTGGAACCTAGCGCAAGAAGATGAAAGCACAATAAGAACGAATAACACCGAAAAGACTCAAAAATTAAAATTCATCCAAAAATTATAAAAACTTCACAGAAGGTAGAGCATGATTTTATATGAATTAATCAACAAGAATAAATTTATTTGGATGCTCTATGCAGAAGTTATGACAGTTAGAAGATCAGTTTTCCTGAAAATTCAATTAAATAGAGATCTGTTACTGTTCATCCGAAATAATTGTTTTGGTGAAAATTTCCATAGCAGTGGTGGACTTGAAATTTTTATGGTATGAAGAGCACCACATGAGATGAACAATGGAGTTTGATTCACCTCATTTGGAGCTAAGATGAATTTTCTATGATTTTTCAAAGTTATGAAAGTAGTACACATGTTACATGCAAAATAGGATTTTCAGCAATAGTAACATGTCCATAACCTATTTTACAATAAACTACACTAGCAGAGGATGCTAACAAAATTGAGTTTACTCTATTTGGAGTTACAGAGAAATACTTATGCATTTTTGAAGTTAAAGCAATTTTTAGTGCAACAATAATACTAAACATAAAGTAATTTTACCAAAAGTATTTTCTGCAACAGCAACATTGTTCAATCCATTTTATATTAAATTAAATTTAAATATAAAACTAACAAAATTTGAATCGTCAATTTTGGAGCTAAAATGAATTACTTATGCTATTTTGAATTTTAAACAATTTTCAGTTCATAAATAATTCATTTCTGAAAATAAACATGCATTAAATACTTTTCTTACCGGCCTAGAGCTAGCCAAAGCCTATGACAGGTGGGGTCTACTAAACAGAACCGTTTTCCATTTTCATTTCCGACTTAAAATGCTATTGACATGTGGGACCCAACAGTCATACACACGGCTCATGAAACAGTGCGTAGGTCAATAGTCTACGAAACAGTGCACCGGTCCATGGACCATCCAGCGGTTTACTGTGCACTTAAGGTTTTGGGCCCACCTGTAAGTGACACAAGGAACGGCTAACCCAGGATTTTCTGACAAAAATTGCGTCATTAATACTAATCATTGCTATTAACGCTAACTACTCATCGCTACAGTAAACGGTTGGGAAATCCGACAACGGCCGCGGCATCGCCCCGCTTACACGGCGGCGCGCTGGTGCTGCGCGCCACGACGGCGTCGACCAAGGCCCGGGATGGGACCCTAATAGCCTAGCGCAGCTAATGCTAAGTGTTTCACAGGGGAGCACTAGACCGCCATGAGCAGTGGGCGGCGAGACCATGCTACTGACAAAGGGAAGCGGCCCCCGATGCACAAATCGCACAAGACAAGCTTTCTTAAGCTACAAGAGGGACCAAGGAATCTCACCCGAGAGTTGGAGAGGTCGGGGGAGCTCGGGGGTGACTCGGCGACGATAATGGCCGCGGCGGCCGACAAAGGGGGATCTTCCAAATTCGAGCGCCCCTGAGATGCAAGGAAGCAATTGATAGAGGGGTTTCCTTAGATGTGCAACGAGGCTAGAAATGACGCGCAAAATTTAGGTTGAAACTCACCGAGATGGAAGTTGACACGGGTGTTGACCTCGGGAGCGCGCTCCAGCACTTCCCAGAGCGCGAAGATGGAGCAGGCACTACAAAGCAAAGCAGAAGCCCGCATAAGCCAAAATGAAGAGGGCAAGGAAGGTAGAGGGGAGGAGGACCACGCAGTCGAAGCTTACCCCGGCTTGGTGCTCAAACGAGCCTCTTCCTTCTCACTCCCGAGAGAAGGAATGAGCAAAAGAGGAGGGTTCGAGGAGGTATTATCCTCGGGCGAGGACGGAGACGGACGCGACATCAAGTAGAGGAGGCTCCGGATAGGTCAGCTTGGGCGGTGGCTACACGGCGTGAAGACGGCAGCGGCAGTGCGCGGCAGAGCAGCGCGTGGCGCTCGCGTTCTGTGCGACGCGACACGAGGTGGACGAAGGAGCTGACAGCCCGGGCCTAGCTGCAGTGAGACAACGCGGCGCGCGCGCGAGTTGGCTTGGGGCGATGGACTGGGCCAGCGGGGATCGTTCGATGAGGATCAGAGGCTAATGGCGCACGGGTCCAGCGCGGTGAAACTAGGCGGCTCAACCGAGACGGGAAGCGGGGTCGGGCTCGAGTCTGAACAGTAGACTGGCTCGGGTCAATGAATAGTACTGAGCCCGAGTTTTCAAGCCTGATTTGACCAACAAATGACAGGTTTGACTAGGGCTTTAAAATTAGAAATAAATTTCTAAAAATTCTGAAATAAATCAGGGGGCTTCCTGGGACAACCTAGTTTCCAATAAAATATTAAACCTACTATTCAATACTTAATTTGTGTAATTCAAATTCAAACTTAGAATAGGCCTTTGACTTGTGTTTGAATTTTCTAGGGGTTGAATTAAGTTCCAAAAATTTGGGAAAATTATATTAATTTATGATAATTCTTCTAGTATTTGAATAAATTATTTCAAGAGGATTAACATAAGTTTTTGCTCTTGCTTTCTTTTGGAACTCTAATTAGAGTTGTATGTTTTCTTTGTTTTCAATACTTTCAAGTCCAAAATTTATGCAAAAACTCCATAAAACCAGTGCATGTTCAAAAGTTTTAATTTCTCCTCATTTTATTACATTTGAAACACACACCGTTGTTTGGGATGTTACATATCACCGCACCTTACTCCTCTCTGTCTCTACCCCGTGCTCTGTGATGAAAATGGCTAGTGCTCATGCGATGGATGCCGAGGGCTACTACTAGTATAGTGGGTTTGGACACCATTGGTCATCTTGTCTTGCTGTTGAACTGCTCAATGATGTTAATAGTCTTGTGCTGAAATTGAATTGATAATTAGTTCATATTAATAGTCCCCTTGCTCTGTGATGTAATGATGTTAATAGTCTTATGCGGAAATTGAATTGATAATTAGTTCATATTAATAGCCCCCTTGCTCTATGATGTTAATAGTCTTAGGCGGCTCAACCGAGACGGGAAGCGGGGTCGGGCTCGAGTCTCAACAAGAGATGAGGCGGCTCGGGTCAATGAATAATCTTGAGCAGAAGTTTTCAAGCCTGATTTGACCAACAAATGACAGGTTTGACTAGGGCTTTAAAATTAGAAATAAATTTCTAAAAATTCTGAAATAAATCAGGGGGCTTCCTGGGACAACCTAGTTTCCAATAAAATATTAAACCTACTATTCAATACTTAATTTGTGTAATTCAAATTCAAACTTAGAATAGGCCTTTGACTTGTGTTTGAATTTTCTAGGGGTTGAATTAAGTTCCAAAAATTTGGGAAAATTATATTAATTTATGATAATTCTTCTAGTATTTGAATAAATTATTTCAAGAGGATTAACATAAGTTTTTGCTCTTGCTTTCTTTTGGAACTCTAATTAGAGTTGTATGTTTTCTTTGTTTTCAATACTTTCAAGTCCAAAAATTTATGCAAAAACTCCATAAAACCAGTGCATGTTCAAAAGTTTTAATTTCTCCTCATTTTTATTACATTTGAAACACACACCGTTGTTTGGGATGTTACATATCACCGTACCTTACTCCCTCTCTGTCTCTACCCCCCGTGCTCTGTGATGAAAATGGCTAGTGCTCTGCGATGGATGCCGAGGGCTACTACTAGTATAGTGGGTTTGGACACCATTGGTCATCTTGTCTTGCTGTTGAACTGCTCAATGATGTTAATAGTCTTGTGCTGAAATTGAATTGATAATTAGTTCATATTAATAGTCCCCTTGCTCTGTGATGTAATGATGTTAATAGTCTTATGCGGAAATTGAATTGATAATTAGTTCATATTAATAGCCCCCTTGCTCTATGATGTAAACTGAGGGCTATTGGTGTATGTGCATTCTGTGCATCTTGCTTACTTCATGTTGTTAGTTCAGATTGACAAAAATGAATAGGGCAAAATGGTGGGTTTGGTTAATGCTCTCTGCTGGGAACTGAGGGTTATTGATGCTGGTTCTTTGTGCTTGGTTGACTTACATGAGATCGATGTGGTTTGGATGGGGCTTGGCTGCAATTAACTTTTAGATTTGTAAAGGTTATGCTAATTTGTAACCATGTTCATGCTGGTCAAGTTCTCCTCCCTTGTGCCCCAGGTACGTATACGTCCTACCATCCTATTCTGATATCTTCTCTATAAAACCTCCAAGCGTTGGTGCGCTTGTGCCTTTAAAATCGGCTTCATATATATATATATATATATATATATATATATATATATATATATATATATATATATATATATATATATAGTCCCCAAATCTTTCGATGGGTCGTGAGGAGGATGACACATCTGCCACGGGCAACCTCTCATCGAGCCTACAAGTTCAAGAAGTACGGCCGCAAGGAGAGCGCGTGGACATACAATTACCTGGATGTCGTCGATAGGTAATTGGACTTGACATCAAGGAATGGTTGGTTGCTAATACATGATGCCAGGGTGTTACACGAACCACTTGGGCCCTTTCTTTTTGCTCAGGCTACCATCTCCTCGTTGTCTTCCTCAACGCTGATACTGGACTTCGTCGCCGGCACAACTCTGGCAAGCTTTTCCTATCCGGGTCATTCTGGTAAGGTCTTTGTGGCCCACTGATGCTAGTGCGTGCTTTAGATGGCTTAAAGCATGGCCGTATCGACGTTGTCGTTTTTCACGTAGCTTCACCTCCGCTCCACCTCGTTGCACTGCCGTGTAAGATCGTCTCCGGCGATGCTCCGGCCATGGTTGGGTGCGCAATAGTATTAGGAACCCATTTTGACCCTTGGCCGGCACCGTCATGGCCTCCTTCACCGGCGATTGGCCGAAGAAGCTCACGGCCAAAGCGCGCCCTTTTATCAGATTTGGACACACACTGTAGCCCAATCATTAGCCTTTAATCCCTATCCTAATCACGCTTTTCTATGTTAATCTAGTAGTATTGGGTTAATGTATCTCTGACGTGTAGGACCCACTTGTCAGTTCACTTGATTTAAGAGTCCAAACGTAACTTTCGTTTTGGACCGTCCGATTTAGATTCAACGGTCTAGATCAATTGGGCCGTTCGGACCATCTGAACGTCCCATTCCTTTTGGACCGTCTGATTTCAAATCAACCGCTCAGATCTATTGGACCGTTCGGACTGTCCGAACGTCCCTCTCGTTTGAACCATCCGATCTTGATCTAACGGTCAAGATTTGCTCCGCTCGTTAAAACGATCCAGCGCCTCCTTCCCGCTCGCTGACATGTGGGCCCAAAGTCTAGTTGACCGAGTCATGTTAGCTGGGCAGCCCTCACGCGTAGGACCCCCAGTCAGTCGCCGTAGGTAGAGTGGGTTGGTATAAAAAGGTTTATATGCTTTTATGAATTCCGAAATACTTTATTTGCAAACTGTTAATTGTTTGAACTTCAAAAATGCATAAGTATTTCTCTGTAACTCCTTTTTGAGCAAACTCAATTTTGTTGAAATCCTCTGGTAGTGTACTTTATTGTAGAATAGGTTTTGAAGTTTGTTGCTATTTCTAAAAATCTTGTTTTACATATGTTTTGTGCTCTACTTTCTTGACTTTGAAAAATCATAAGAAATTCATTTTAGCTCCAAATGAGGTGAATCAAATTCCATTGTTCATCTCATGAGATGCTCTATCTACCATAAAATTATCATGTTCGCCACTTTTTAAATTTTCACCAAAAATTTAATTTTGGATGAACAGTACCCGAGAGGAATTTTCTAGCATTTATTCAAAAAGCTGTTTTGTTTTAGCTCTAACTTTTGCATGCAAACTCCAAATCAATTGATTTTTGTTGCTAAATTCATTTAAAATCATGCTCTACCATTGTGAATTTTTCATGATTTTTGGATGAATTTAAATTTTTGAGTATTCTCGGTGTTATTCGTTCTTATTGGTCTTCTCAAATTTTTGGATAGGTTTCGACGAATTCGCTGAGTAGGCAAGTGATCCTCTGCAGCAAGAAAGTTATCTCCACCAAGGCAAGCAGTTTTCCATTGATGCACGTTGATCCTATTATTTGCGCATGCTAATATTTCAAATGTTTCAACTATATGTATGCATGCTATGTGACAAGTTATTTCTCAGTCGCGATAGTTTACCTAATTAGTTAAATGAACTGTAGGTAAACATCCATCCTCTACTACTGAGCCTAGGTTTATATTCATTGTGATTTAGAGCTCGATGGATGGGCTCTAGTCACCTTACTTGTAGTATACGAGTTGTGCTGCTAAGCAATGCTTAGAACGGTAGAATGGGAATCATCGCTTCGGCGATGGTTATTATATCATCACTTTAAATTACTTGGGTCAGGGTACCCATGTATGTATTGTATTTGAGAAACTAAAACTGAAAATAAAATGTTTTAGACTTGGACACATTGGTTGGATGGTGTGCTTTTGGGTGTGTTCTTGGTGCCTAAGTCAATAAGGACCGAGTTAGTTGTGTCACTGATCCAAGTGTTATTGCGTGCTAACCACATGAGGGACATATGTGACCCCTCTTGACTTAGTACTTTGGCGTGTGTTGGCTCCGAGTCGCAGGAGGTTGTATGTGTTGTGTGAAAAAGGAAATAATTTGTGTGCGTTGGGCGTAACGGGATGTGTTCTGGGTTTAAGTCCCCTACCCCGAGGAGCATCAGTAAGCTTTTTCTTTGCCGATGACTTCAACACAACGTATGGGTTTCCATCCATACGGGTGACTCGTAGTTAATACACAATATTGGAAATGTCTCGTAGGACTTAGCCGTGCCGGCATACCTAAGGAAGTGTGCTTAATAGCTTGGCAAAAAGCCAGTCTGGCGTGTGGGTACATTGGTACACCCATATAGGGTATAAACTATTCAAATAGCCTCGTCCTAGGTTATGGACATGCTTGGTTAAGTCGTGCAAGAACTAGACTTCAACTTTTTCGATAAAACTTGAGTTCGGGTGGTACAAATGGGTAGTTCGTGCTATGTTGTGGTGTCTGTTGGTAAGTCACCTCTAGGATGTTATTTATGCTTATAATTGTTGTCTTACTATTATTTTAATCAGATAAAAACAGTTTTGTCAAATTGCTTTCAATCTATTATCTATTGCAAATGAAAATTTGCTTTGTGCTGAAAATAAACCCTATGGCTTCCTCCTTTGTTTCAGCTTGCATGTAGTTATGTATATGTTTGTTATATGTAAGTCTTGCGAGTACATTTTTGTACTCAAATGCATTGCTTAATTGTTGCAGAGGAGGTTGAGCCCCAAGGGATCGACTATTGTGAGACTGACTTCGTACACGACGACTAGCTTGGCGGCCCAGTCGGTTGCCTTATGGGTAAGGGCAAACCGGTTGGCTTTTGTTTATCGCCATCTTATGGCTTTTGTTTCCGCTGCTACTCTAGTGTTTTACCTTGTCTTTGGCCGGTCGGCCCCTTTTGTAACAACTCTGTTATGTATGTCCTTTGTGTTGTAATTTGAAGACTCAGTATTGTAATGATTTCTGTATGGAATGGGTGCTATATTTTGTGATGGGGTATATGTGCCGCTATTCTGGGAGGTACATGTACGTCGAGGCACGGGATATTTGGTTTGTGATGCTAGGACCAATTGGATGGTTAAGTGTTACAAGCTATATACCCTGGGTTCTCACACACTTACTCTCGTCCATTCCCCTCCCCACCTCAACGCTGCCGCCCGACCCCATCGCCGTCGCCGCCGGTTGTGACACCACTCTGCATTGCACAAGACACTCGTACGATAGGAGTGTCTTATGTAGTGTTAGGGTCATGCCACAACTACGGTGACACCGCCACCCAATCCACTGCGCCGCCACCTACACCTACTGCCTGCCCGTGTCCATGGCTTGGTCCTCTTACTCGACCTCTTGTGCTCGGGCCCTGGCCCCCCTGGCTTTGCTTTCCCCATCCTCCCTTTATTCTCCTCTCTGCTAGCTTAATGTCTTTTGTTGAGTTTGATTTTTATGCTTGAGCCTTAAGTTGTGTCCTGATGTTTGTGTGATTTATGCAATTTGAAGGAGATGGATGAGGGTTGTGCTGGTGGTTGCCGCCGTGGTTGTGCTGTACTGAGGTATCACCCTACCTTACTCCCTCTCTGTCTCTACCCCCCTTGCTCTGTGATGAAAATGGCTAGTGCTCTACGATGGATGCTGAGGGCTACTACGTACTGGTGTGGTGGGTTTGGACACTCTTGGTCTTGCTGTCTTGTTATTGAACTGCTCAATGATGTTAATAGTCTTATGCTGAAATTGAATTGATAATTAGTTCATATTAATAGTCCCCTTGCTCTATGATGTAATGATGTTAATAGTCTTATGCTGAAATTGAATTGATAATTAGTTCATATTAATAGTCCCCTTGCTCTGTGATGTAAACTGAGGGCTCTTGGTGTATGTGCATTATGTGCATCTTGCTTAGTTCATGGTGTGGTTTCAGATTAACAAAAATGAATAGGGCAAAATGGTGGGTTTGGTTAATGCTCTCTGATGGGTACTGAGGGTTATTGATGCCGGTTCTTTGTGCTTGGTTGGCTTACATGGGATTGATGTGGTTCGGATGGGGCTTAGCTGCAATTAACATTTTAGATTTTAAAGGTTAGGCTAATTTGTAACCGTGTTCATTCTGGTCAAGTTCTCCTCCTTGCGTCCCAGTGCACGATATCGTCCTACCATTCTATTCTGATCTCTTCTCTATAAAACCTCCAGCGTGGTGCTTGTGCCTTTAAAACCGCCTCATATATATATATATATATATATATATATATATATATATATATATATATATATATATATATATATATATATATGTTTGTTGTCCCTACCCTTTCTTGGATTGGGTGGATATAGGAGAGGATGGGGTGCATGAGGAGGATGAGGCAGTGCCACGATGCAACCTCTCTGACAGAACTGCAAGTTCATCCACTTCTATCCAACTTGCAGTGTACATACAATTACGGATATCAACCATTCCTAATTAGACTTGACATCAAGGAATGGTTGGTTGCTAATACATGATGCCACTTCCTATGTCGGATACCTTTCTTGCAAACTTCATCCACTTGAACTGGCATCGATGAGAGGTTGCCATCCAACCTGCCTCATCCTCCTCAATACACCCAATCAAAAGTGGTTAGGGACTACTTAATCTATATATATATATATATATATATATATATATATATATATATATATATATATATATATATATATATATATATATATATATATATATATATATATATATATATATATATATATATATGAGGCCGGTTCTAAAGGCACAAGCTACCATTGCTTGGAGGTTATATATATATATATCACAGACGGTTCGTGTTTAGAAGCATGCGTAATAAAAGTTATCACAGAGCGAGTATTTAGAACCGTCTATGATAATACGATTATCACAGACGGTTCTAAGCAAGAACCGCTCAGTGATAGATAGATATCACAGACGGTTCAAGGCACAAACCGCTCGCATGATAGTCATATATCACAAACGGTTCTGAGTTAATAACCGTCTGTGATAGCATGCATCATAGACGGTTCCAAAACTGTCTGTGATGACCTCATATCATCACTGACCCATAAACTTAGAAGGCTCCGCAAACCATCTGTAATGACGTTTTTGAACCGTCTGTGAAGACCTTTTCTGTAGTAGTGCTAATGTGTTGCTTCTTGTAGCACTCCATTGCCACAAAGCGCTAGCACCGTGAGCCACCTCTGAGCCACCGCTATTCAACATCAACACGCTTCTCGGCATCCCCCAACATCATCTACACCCTTGGTGAGGTTCTAGTAGCCTCCTAGTGCTTCTATACGGTTAGATCGGTAGATTAGCTAGCATAGCATAGAGTTCACTGTGGCCGCCAATGACGTCGCCGCGGGAAAGGGTATCATCGCCGCTCCGATGACCACTGTGTAGGATCGTTAATAGC
This sequence comes from Phyllostachys edulis, assembly GCA_036346405.1. Lineage (NCBI taxonomy): Eukaryota > Viridiplantae > Streptophyta > Magnoliopsida > Poales > Poaceae > Phyllostachys > Phyllostachys edulis. The sequence goes on from CM070554.1 coordinate 35,169,243, forward strand.
AATCAGAAGGGTGAATAATTGTGGAAGATTTTTAACAAGCTAACTCTCTCTTTTTATTTCTGGATCAGCAAGTTTATGGCTATGAAGTGCCCTCACGGCACCACACAATCGAAAATCTGTCCAGCCGCAACTAACACTCCATCTATGCAGTCGCCACTAGCACAGCTTCTATGCAGCCGACGATAGCACCTAATCCCCTCTAGAATTCTGTAGTTGCTGCTGCTAGCAAATCACCACCTAATGAAATTGGCACATGTACAGTTGCTGCTAGCAGTCACTGCCTGCCAAGAGTCAAAACATCATTTGTGCTGCTGCCGCTAGCACCTCAATACAAGCCCTTGTACAGCCGTCGCTTCCCTATTTTCCGTCCTGGACAGCAGCCTCTTGCACCTCACGTGACCCCCAAAGTCTGTACTGCCGAGAGTCCCAAAGCCTCAAGCACAGCCGCCACAACTAGCAACAACCCGATTGCCCTACAGCTGCCAGCACCAAAACCTGCTCACGCCAGACCTAATTGCCTCCGACCGCCAGCACTTAATGCCTTCCAGCATTAGCACCTAATCACCCACGTACAACCCATATGGTCCATGGACTCACTACATAGGCTTAACACCCGATTACAAACTTCAATCCAATCCCAACCAAAGGGACCCGTTACTTTTCCTAACAAGGGTTTTCTAATTTATCCCAGCTTTTCAAGTTTGGACACCCAAAATTATCACGTGTCGTAGCCTCCAAACTACACCTCTATAGTTCCAACATGCATCATCCATCTTTGATCTCCACGCGCCCCAACTCGAGCTCAACCGTCTCCTCCAGCATTCTCCCGATCATCGCTGTAGACCACGATCACCTCCGAGTTCCCCTGCACATGCAAAGACTAAAACACCATATTTTCTCGACACAAATTCTTCCCAATTTGACTGACATAAGTCCACACACACGTCACATGCATCAAATAAAATCAGTAAGCAACATTGTCAATTATTGATCAACAAAATTAGTCTAGACCTAGCCTCCCCCCCCATGAATATATTGACAACACCTCAAGTTTGCATGGTGAGTCATAGAAATAGAAAAATAAAAGAGAAAACATTTTGAGCCACAAATCTCTCCCCCTTCGGCAATGTAAGCATCAAGACTCAAAAGGAAGAGAAATATATAAGAAAGAATAGTTGTTTTTTTTAATTTTATATTTAAAAACACACCATGAAAAATTAAAAGAGTATTTAAACCAATTGAATTGATGTGTACAAAGTCATGCTCTTATAAATCTGGCCCGATCATAAGCATATATAGCAAAGCAGGCCAAAAGAAGCATGTACATGGCAAACTTTCACAAAAATAACCAGTTAAGCTAAAAGTATCACTAAAGGAGATATCCATAAAAAATATAGATTTAAATCAAGATGCTAGAATCAAGAACTAAGTGAGCCACAAGTGCCAGATGAAACACCAAGCTTAACCTAGATTTACATAACACAGCACAAAGCACTTTATTCTTGACACTTTGATTATGGCTTATCCCAGTAAAGCACGTCTTAGACTAGGAGCCATCTACAACGACCTCCTGAGCTTCAGTTCAAATTAATTTCCGCACATTTAAAATGACCTTTTGAGCCAACTTAAATCACATTTCATTTATTGAAGCATCTCAAGCCTTACTTTTTGATCATGCCAAGCCAAAAAGCTTAAGATTTCATGATATCGGTCATACAAAACTCCCCCCAAGTTCATGCCTAGTGTAATGACAAGCCGTCTCGTGGGAAGAATTGTTGAGATGCTACATAAATAGCAATTTCACCAAAATTTGCCACAAGTATTTCTAGAAATGCTAGAAGTGATTCAAGAAGGAACTGAAATGGCTCATACTTAGACTTGACCTAGAATCATAATTTAACTAGGTATTTAAACATGATACATCTCAAGAAGTGATCACTCTAAACAAAACTAGCCAAAGAATTCAGCCTTGCCATGTTGTTTGTTCAAGTTGACAAAATTTATTAAATAGCTAATTATGGCCTTGCTAAGCTACACATGTAAAATGATGATCAAGAAAGCTCAATATACACATCATGACTTGTTCCGTGATTATTGGCTTAAATAATATTTAAAGTTCTAAAAAAATAAAAACAAACTTTTACAAAGACATACAAAAGAAGAAAAAACTCCCCTTTAGAACAATCCCATTGGATTACATACCCCCAACTCACTCCGCAAACGGACAGAACAAGAAGTATCAATCAGCTTAGTGAGATGAGATTTAGGAATCTAGTACCGAGACACACGACATGGATGAACAGCAACAAAACTAGAACCAGAACCATGTGAGTGTGCGCGATCAGAACACCAAAAAGGGATATGTCTGACTGTCCCTCGAAACACGTGCAATACAAAACGTGAATTATTTTAATTATATCCCAAACTAGCACATGAAGTAGATTTAAAGCCATCATAAAAGTCCTATAAAAACCTAGCTTTCGCATTAGTTCTAGGGACAACAAAAGATGTTATCATTTTGTCTTAAGGCATTCAGTGTTTCCTTTTTCTCTTTCTTAGCACGCCTAAAGAAAAATTCATGCAAGTGCCTATCTCTTCCACAATAGGTGCAATGAAATTTAACATAATTAGAGTTCTTTTGAGATGATGAGCTAGTACCTACAGCATTAGCAGAAGAACTTTGTACAAAACCAGCAGATTTAAACATAGTTTTATGAGGCTCGCTTTTTGTTTCAATTAGCCCACTTCCAATGACCTTAACTACCTTAGGTGGATTATTCTTGGCATAATTAGCAGCATTAATTTCTAGACCAGTGTTTTTGACACTCAGGTTTGACTTGTCTAGAATCATATTCAAAATTTTCTTGCCAAAAGAAAATCTCTCTAAAGTGTCCTTAAGGTACTCATTTTCTTTAGCTAAAGTGGAACAAGTTGTGCATTTAACCGGTTCATTCACAACATTCTTAGAAGCACTAGACTGAATCAATCTATCTTTTTTCAGCAAAATCATTAAGTTGTCTAGTTAGTGCTTCTATTTCTGTGCTAAGCTTAGGATAGTTAGTGCAAGAAAATGTCTCACAATGAAGCATCTGTTGAATTGATTCCTGACATGAATTAAGCCTAGCTTCTAGCAATGCACAATTAGAGCAAGCTTTTATATTGAGCATTTGAAATACTTGACTCTAAACATGTAGAAGAACTAAACTTGAGCTTTTCAATTTCATCATTGGCAAGTTTTAACTTTCCATCACAAGAGTCATGTGTCAATCTTAGTTCATCAAGTTTAGCAGTCACATCCCTAAGTTGAACCAAAGTTGATGTATTAATTGTTCTAGCAGTCTCCAACTTAGAATGTAAAACTTTACAAGACTCACAAGATTCATCATCAGGAATAGAAGCTCTAAGTCTATCAATTTCAGAATTTAAGCTCTCAACAACAAGATCATGATTTTTAATTTTCTTTTTATACTTTTTCAGCCCATCTGTCAATCTAAGCACAGCACGAGATAAATCTGTATAAAAAGGTTTTACCTCATCAAGATCACTATAGAGATCATCATTGTTGAGCTCCTCACTGCTTGTCATAAAACACATCCCTGTGAAGTCCACCTCCTTTGCATTCTTACCATTGTCCTCATCGTCGCTTCCATAATTAACATCACTCAAATCAATCACATCAAGTGCTGAAAGTATTTTGTTGACCGCCCTACGATAATCGCCCTTCCTGCTTGGGTCAATCTTGAATTGAGAGTGATGAATTGATGCCTTGTCATCCTTGACCTCCTTGCCCCTTAGTTTAGGGCAATTCATCTTGATGTGGTTTAGCTCACCACACTCACAGCATCTGATTGGGCCTCCTCTTCGACTTGTTCTGATGTTGTTAATTACCTTGGTCACCCTGTTGGAGATGAGTACAAGCTGCTCTTCTAGAATCTCCTCTAGCTGTTCATCTAAAATATAACACAATACAGACAAAGGAAAAATAGAGGAACTAGAAGAACTGTCAGCTTGGTTAGTCACTAAACCCATAGAATTTGACTTATTTACCCTAGCCAAAACATCAATCTCATGTGCTTTCATCTTGGAATAAAGGTCATTCAAAGTGAGTATTTCCATATTAACATAATGATTAATAGTAGTGACTAACGTATTCCAAAAAGATATATCCAAAACATTTAAAATTTGACGAGCATTGTCAGAATCAGAGTATGTAACATCAACATATTGCAAATCACTAACAATTTTATTGAAGCAATCAAAAAGAGCATCTACTGATTCTCCTGATATCATCGCAAATTTAGAATACTCCTTTTTGAATTGGTTCTGACAAACACCTTTAACAGACTTAGAACCTTCATGATAATCAGCTAGAGTAGTTCAAATTTTATTAGCAGATTTAATATTAGCAATTATGACAAACTCGTTTCTACCTAGACCTTGCGACAGAATATTTCTAGACTTAGCATTAGCCTCAACATCAGCAGTAATAACACAAGGTACTTCATATGGACTTTCAACTTTTTGCCAAATAGCATTACCTTGTGCTTATAGAAAAACCTCCATGCGCATTTTCCAGTAGGTATAATTTGGCCCATCGAAAAATGGTGGCTTACCTAAAAAATGATCTGATGTCATTGTAACCTTGCTCTGATACCTCTTGTAGGATCGTTAATGGCAATCAGAGAGGGGCAAATGATTGTGGAAGATTTTTACAAGCTAATTCTCTCTTTTTATTTCTAGATCAGCAAATTTGTGGTTACAAAGTGCCCTCACGGCACCACACAACTGAAAATTTGTCTCGCCCCATCTAGCACTCCATCTATGCATCCGCCACTAGCACAGCTTCTATGTAGCCGACGATAGCACCTAATCCTAGTGGTGGGAATGGGGTGGTTCGGTTCAAACCGAACCTAACCCATAATGCTAGAGGATTGATTGCATGGGACTAACTCGATCCATTTGGCTTACTGCAGTGCCCCTCATGACCCAATGGATATTAAGGTTTAAACCATTTCAACATGTGCATGACTCCTCAAAGGAACACACGATAGACAGACACAAGGAACTACTGTAGATTAGTTCCTTGTAGCACAAAACACAAAACACAAACTACAGATTAGATTAGTTCCGTGAACGCTGATTGAGCACGCAGACACGTAGATTGGACTAGCACACTGGGGAAGGATTGCTCATCAAGGCAAGAACCATATATAACAAGGTCAGCTATACCAAGGAGGATGTCCTTATCTTCTGCAGCAACATGCTACACTACACCTCTTGGGAAACCAACGTTTGAAGCAACAACCTATGATAATCAGAGCTGCACCAAGCAATTAGGTGCAATTTAATTAAAGCTTTATGATCTCTAAATAGTTAATTTAAATAATGAAAGACAGCATGGAGTGGTAAATCATTACCTCAAGGGCCATCCTATGCTTCTCAGTTACATTTCGATCAAGATTCTCACTTTCGATTCGGTGTGTGCTATTTTTAGAATGATATTGCAGTAATAGAGGCCCTACTGCTTGCAAGACAAGTGCCTCTTCCATCAAAAACCCACCGTATGAAAATTGACTACCAACAATAGCAATTACAAAATCTATTGGACCCAAACCCAAGCTGATTCTGACTTCTTGGTAACTTTTGGCAATAAATCTATTAGCTTGAAATGCTACTACAGGAGAACCTGGAATAACAAAATAGTTACCAGAATCAAATGCAGCATACTTCACCTGTAGGAAAGAAATATAATTAAATAATTCAGTTTTAGGTTGGCATGCAATCCAGGCTCAAATTTGCCAAGTGATTCTTTAAACATTACACATCAGCGATAGCAAAACCAATACATCACTGACATTCTCAAGCCATAATGCACCTGTGTGGATAACACTGCATCCTTGATCGATCATACATCTCATCAGGCTAGAGGATAGCAATTTTAAGTATGAATTATTCTATTGACAAATTATCTCCTGACAAAAAAATCCTCCTGCATGACAAGCCTGTGCCTGGTATTTTAGGGAATGCATAGATTGCAACGTGAACAAACAGAATATATGTGATATCCAACATAGTGATTTATCACAAAAGATTACAAATCCCTCGCCCAAGAATCCATAGCATGAACGAATGCAACAAAGTGGCATGACATGCATCATACAAGATTACAAGTACAACATCAATGAACATTTCAGCCGAAAACATTTACCATCCAATTTACAAAGAGAATGTACCTGATCGAATAGCTTATAGTTGAAGATCATCTTCCTCAATGAAGTCATAAATCGAATACATCTTAAGTTGACAGATACCTATGGTTCAAAAGGAAAGAAGAATTATTACATTTAAATTCCATAGTTGTAGCAATCATATGATAGGTTGAGTTCCATCTAGTCGGAACATCAAGGCATGGCCGCAAGACTCGAGATATGCCCTGTTGTGTAACTATCTCTTCGAATCTTTCCTTCCGAGATTGGGAACCCCGAATGTATTTCACACTCTCCCAAATCTTGTTAACAATGGGGTTGATAAATGACAGGCCTGCTTGGCATATCAAATTTAGGGTATGTGCTGCACAACGCTGATGCAAAAACCTGCCGTCGCCAAGCAACACACACTTAGCTAACAAGTTATCCTTCAACAACCTAGCCATTGCACCATTGTTGCTTGCATTGTCCAAAGTGATTGCAAATAACTTGTTTTCACAGTTCCACTCTTGGATGGCCTTCAGGACTGTGTTGAACATAGCTACACCAGTGTGAGGTGTCTCCAACACAAACAATTTTATGATTCTCTTCTGTAACTTCCAATCATCATTGATGTAGTGGACGGTGATGCACATATAGCCCAAGGTCGGATTGGATGTCCACATGTCCATCGTCAAGGAAATCCTTGAGTTTGAATTATTAAGTACCTCCTTAAGAGATTGTTTCTACTCCTCAAATGCTTTGAGGCAATTATTCTTCAATGTTCTTCTTGATACCACCTTGAAGAGTGGATTTAAACTAGAGACAAACTTTTGAAACCCATCATACTCCACAATTGAAAATGGTAACTCATGCAACACAATCATTCTCACCAACTCTCTTCGTGTTACCTCAGGGTCAAAACTCCAATCCCTTAGAGTCACTCCATCTGATGACATAACAATGGTATTCAATTGATCCACAACTCTAAGAGCCTCTTTCCTTTCTTTGCATCTCCTTAAATGATTGCGCAAAGCACTTGTTCCCGCCCCACATTTAGCACCAATCTTTGCATTGCAATACTTGCATTGTCCCTTTATAAGTACTCCATCAACACTGATAGGCACATATTCTCTCCAAGTCTTAGACCTAAACTTTCTTCCACCTTCAACAAGTGAGGTCCCAACATCAACACAATCTCCATCGTCCTCTTCATCACTTTCTTTGTCCTCACGAATTTTGGTATCAATAGCAATGACTACAAAGGAACATTAGGGAAAAAGATTATTTAAAAAGGCTTACGCTTTTACTCAAAAAGATAATAAAAAAGATTAGAACTTTGCAAGAAAAATCTAGCATTAACATTACAGTCATGTACATCAGGACATGTGTTCATCAATTATCGACGGCAATCGTGGCATTAAATTACCATCTTAACCTTGATATATACCCTGGTTTCAGGAAACATGGTATCAAAATGGTCATATGGCAACACTATTCTGTCAAGAGACAATTGAAATGCCACCAAGCTGTGGCTTGTGACTCCATTATGCAATATGAGGACAATGCAGGCACTCAAGTGAACAAATAAGCTAATCATCAAGTATTTAATGGTGGGGCAGGAAAACCACATAGTCTCATCATCTACTCCTAATCTTACGATTGTCTATACACAATAGAAGAAGCAAGCCCCACATAGACAGTGCAGTATATGTATGGTGTGGCACTCTTCAGGCCCTCTCTTCAATACATCATCTAACATTCAATGATCCAATCCATCTCTTGCCCACCTCCCCAAACTTAACTAACCCTCTCAATACATTACTCATTTGATGTCACCAAAGGTGCACCAAGCACTCTCACAATGACACCAAAGTATAAGGTTGACCGCCCTTCATCAACTCTACCATGATGGAGAGCCTGAAGGTCGGCTTACATGCTAGCAACTTTTAGTTTCAGTAATCAGTACTACTAACTACTCAGAACATACTGAACGACCATCATGTAGGTTTTAGCCTGCATTAATCAACTACAAAATACTTATTTTCAGTAACTTCCAAACATGAACCTCCCATTAGGGGTAACTTACATATGTATACATAATAATTCGATATTTAACAGTGCCAGATTAACCACTATTAATCTAGCACTATTTAAACATGATTGTAACAATATATTAACAATGCCATATATTAATCTGGCGCTATTAAACATGGGATATTTAATAGTGCCAGATTAACCACTATTAACAGTTCCAGATTTCTCTAAATAAACATGATTGTCACAACATAGTTCCTAATTGTGCTGCTCTTTGCTTATAATGATAGTGCCATATTATTTACTCCATTCATTCAAATCAGGTGAGTCAATGCCTTCTAGTTAACTAGGAGAAAACGATAAAAACATTCAATAATTCGATATTTAACAGAAGAGGCATGGAAATAATAGGAGAAAAATGATAAAGTGGGATCAAGAAGCCCTGCAATTTTACGCAGAGGAAGTGCATGCTATCTAGTAGTAGTTGATCGAACAAGAGCAAAAGATTAATTAAACTAAGACCATGCATTGCATTCCAACAACATAGTCCATCTGGGAAACTCACCATTAAGGGTACTAACAAGGGCAATCAGTGTAGCCAGCGACCTCATCACGGCAGAGAGCCTTGCCGCCAGAGACATCAACATCGTAGCCCTTGCTACTAGCGACAACAAAGAACAGCCTTGCCGTCCTTCTTGAATCTGGATCTCGCCCCCCGCTACTGCCCTCCTCCTCGTTCCCACCTTCGAAATCACCCCCTCCACCGCCCTCCTCCTCCCTCCCACCTTCGATCCACCTTGATCCCCCACCCCATCCGTCGGCCATCACCCACTTCCTCTCTCACTGTGCGTGTTCGGCCACACGCTTCATGGTCACTTCTTCTTCTGTTCTTGTTTGCGCATGGGTGGAGGGATGGAGATGGGGGCACGATAGAGTGGAGGGATGGAGACGGCGGGTCAGAGGATCGAAGCGGGGTGCGTCGGAGGTGGTAGATCCAGCGATGGCGGGGTGGAGGCAAGAGGCGTGGAAGTCTGGAGGAGACGAACTCGGGGGAGGAGGCTTGCGCGAAGGGTCGATCTGACCGATCCAATGGAGCTTTAGGTTACAGGAGTTTTGACTCGATTTCATTTTGGATCGAACTGGTGGTCCATTGGGCTGACTTTTTTGAAGTGGATCGGTGGTCCATTGGGCCGAATCGCCCCACTCCCACCCCTACCTAATCCCCTCCAGAATTCTGTAGTTTCCACTGCTAGCAAATCACCACCTGATGAAATTAGCACATGTACAGCTACTGCTAGCACTCACCTCCTGCCGAGAGAGAGTCAAAACAACATCTGTGCTGCCACCACTAGCACCTCAATCCAAGCCCTTGTACAGCCACCGCGTCCCTGTTATTCATCCTGGACAGCAACCTCTTGCACCGCATGTGACCCCCAAAGTCTGTACTGCCAAGAGGCCCAAAATCTCAAGCACAGCCACCACAACTAGCAACAACCTGATCGCCCTATAGTCGCAGCACCAAAATCTCCTCACTCCAGACCTAATTGCCTCCAACGGCCGGCACTTAATGCCTTCCAGCATTAGCACCTAATCACCCATGGACATCCCATATGGTCCATGGACCCACTGTAATATTCCAATTTCCTGAGTCATAAAAATCTGTTGATTAGTTAGTAGTTAAAAATTCATCCTTGAGTTTTATTTGAATGTAATTCAAAAGCTTAACATTGACTTTTAGTATCAAAACAATTTAATATGATTAATGTCAACTTCAACAATCGTTAAAACTACTTTATTTGGATTCTATGTGCTTGGATATATTTTCTAGAATTTTTTCGAGTTCATTTGCTATTTTCTAATTGCCATTTGCATTTTCTGCTATTCCTAAAATAGAAAATCTATTAAAATATCGGTACAGTGTCGGGCCAAATCTTCCCGGTCCAGTTCTCCTTTCCACGTGCATGCGCAGCCCGCCGCGTTGCCTCCTACCTCCACCCGTTGCCTTCGCGTGAGCCGCGTCCGACAACGCCATGGCTGTCGTGTCCGAGTTCCATCCGACAACGGTATTCAACCGAAGAATCCTTTGGCGATATGATTTCTGAATCCGTTGTAATCCCTGCAATCGATTCTCTCCTTATCTCCTTCCAAATTCATTTGAATTTCCTTATCTCGTCTCGGATCTGATCTAGACTCTGCCACCAATACGCCCTCTCAGCCTCACCCTCAGCCTATAAATAGCACCCTAGAGATCACCTCAGTGCTCGCATCCGAAACCCCAAGCCGCCACACCCCTCAAGCTCTAGCGTCGGCACAATCAGAGAATTAGGGTTTTCAACCGAAGCTCATTCCTTCAAGTTGCGTCGTCGTCCTTGCCGCCTCGTCATCGTCGACCACACTATCGTCTTCGTCATCACCAGAGCTACCTCCAACACCCCTTCACGACCACGAGACGCCACTAGTGTTCGTCGCCGACAACAACTGCACCTACTCTACCACTTCATCACCAATTCTGGCTGACTTCGATGACCTCCTGTGCCAATACCAATACCAGTATGTGCGCAATAACCTGTTTTACCCAGTGCGCGCATCCGCCGTTCACCGTTGCCGGATGAACCCGAGCCTCGCCGTCGTCTTGTCGACGTGTCGTGCCATCTCATCGGCCACATCTGCTCGTGGGCACATGTGTCCTGCCACATCAACTCGTACCGCCTGCGTGTCTACTTGGTCGGCCACATCAGCACTTCTGTGTCACGTCTGAACCCTACGACCAGTAGTCGTGATCTCCTACGACCAGTAGTCGTAGCCCTCTACTACCACGTGTAGTCGTAACCTCTTATGACCAGTTGGTTGAATCACGCGTGGTCGAAAACATTGAACAGTACTCGATGTACAGTACTCAATGTAAATTGTTCGATGTACAGTGCTTGATAAACAGTACTCGAAACTTCTTTTTGAGTATTTTCTTTAGAATAGATCTTCTAAGTGCTATATCTTCTGCATCCGAACTCCGATTGATACCATTCAAATTTCTAAATTCATCTAAATTCGAGATCCATTTATCTAAGATTTTTATTTAATTTTTGGAGTTTGTTTTCTATCTGTTATTTATTTGTTTTGTTTATTTGCTTTGTTTGCGAGTAGACGTTGATACATCGAGGAACTTTGAAGAAGAATGAGTGCATCAAAATCAAGACCAGTACCTAGATCTATTCCAAGGCAAGTTATACCTTTGATCATATTGAACCTAGTTTTCTAAAATTACTTTGATTTAAATTATTGCATTTACTTTAAGTATTTATTTAAATGTTTTTTGGGTTTAGTTATTAATCCAATTTGTTATATCCACATTATCTATTGTTATGTCAAAATCTTTTGTCGCCCTAGATTGGTTCATTATTTAGTTGGTAATATCGTAGCACCAACGTGGGTTGGTTAGATACGAGTAGATTGGTTAGCCATGCCACGAGTCATCATCTCATGTGAGTTGCAAATATGAATCTGACTAAGTGATTATGGAACTTTCTAATAAAACAGTGTGCACCGTGTGTCATTACTCATTGGTAGCATGTGTTGCACTTAAACAACAGGGTGAGAAAAGGTTTAGACTGAGGAAAGTGGTGGATACTGTGTGAATTGGTGGAGCTGTGTGAATAGAAATGATAATTTGTGTGGCATAGTTAGAAATTGGAAGCCTTGCTTTGGTCAATTAAGGACTTAACTTTGTGTGCTATTGAACTGAGCCTTACTGCGCGACCACATGCCTGATGGAACAGTCCTAACTTAGTAAGTTATGGATTCTCGACATTGACTACTCAGGTTGTAGGTTAGGAGCTCAGTGATGGGTGGAGGTGTGGACTACCACGTAGTACACATTTATGAGCGGTTCACCATCTTCAGGTCCAACGGTGTGTGTTATGCCAAAACACTGTGTTTGGATTGGTATAACGGTAAAGCGCACTGGGAGTGTCAATGTTTGAGATGAAGTCTCTGAAACGTTTTGTTATGATTAGTGCTTGCAACACTAGTTATATTGTGCGGGTAAAGTGTATAACCTCTGCAGAGTGTCAAATCAACCTATTCGAATAGCCGCGTCCGCGGTCATGATCATGCTCAGGGATTTCACACAAGGGGTAGTTTTCAATAAATAATTGGGAAGGGAGCTGTGTTGTCTAAGTCATATGGCCGTATGAGTAACTTGTTTAGGCTTTGTGTTCTTTGTGAAAACAACTAATAAAATTAATATTGTGTATTTGTTTTACTTCATGTTTTAATCTATTATTCATATTCAATTGCAAATATTGCATTTCTGCAAAAGAACCACAGAAGCCATTCCTTTGGAATAAGCCATCATATATATATATATATTGCATTCTGTGGTATGACTTGCGAGTACGGTTGTATACTCATACTTGCTATAATCAATCAAAAGAAGTGGAGGAGTCTTCGCCTGCTTTTGAGGAGGAGTTCTACGAAGGTGCTGATTGTTAGGTCTTGATCCCAGTTGGTTGCCTATGGCGAATTGATGGGATTCCGCTGGAGTTTAGTTTTGTTCCGCTACTGTTATTTACTTCTTGTCTGCCCTACGAGGCTTAATAATGCAAACTCGACCATAAGGTCAAAATTGTTATTCGCTATTCAAATTAGTCTTTTATTCTATTAATCGTCTTGTGTGGATCGATATTCATCTATATTAACACTGTGTACACTAGCGTGATCCTAGACTAGTGTATTATACACAGAGGGTTTAGAATTGCATTTTGGGTCCCGACATTCACTACATGGGCTTAACACCCGATTACAAACTTCAATCCAATCCCGACTATCAAGGGACCCGATATCTTTCCTAACAAGGGTTTTCTAATTTATTTTAGCTTTCTAATTTTGGACACCCCAAAATTGTCACGTGTTGTAGCCTCCGAGCTACACCTTCGTAGCTCCAACATGCATCATCCATCTTTGATCTGCACGCGCCCCAACTCGAGCTCGACAATCTCCTCCCACATCCTCAACCCTCTGGACTATGACTGCGCACCAAGCCATCTCTCAGTCCTCGCCGTAGACCATGATCGCCTCCGAGTTTCCCTATACATGCAAAGACTAAGACACCATATTTTCCAAACACAAGTTTTTCCCAACTTGACTGACATAAGTCCACACGCACATCACATGCCTCAAATAACATCAGTAAGCAACATCGTCAATTATTCATCAACAAAATTTGTCTAGACCTAGCCACATGGTCTAACACATTGGTTCCCGAGCCGCTGCTTGTAGCATCGCAGTCACCCCAATAGACAGTGTGCACCATTTTTCGCCGCTGATTTGCTCCAGGCGCGAAAACCATTTCGGACCCAAGGAGCTCTACCACTTATCGTCGGTGTAGCGCCATTTTCGTTCATCTCTCCGGCTTCCACCACCACCCAGTGAGATCATCGTCGAGAGGGGAACCCATTTTGCCCATCCCCGAGCCAAGTTGCTGTGTTGTTCGTCGCCGACGAGCTCGCCATGTGTAGCTCTTCTCCCTTCTCTTATCTCTCGCTGACAGTGGGTCCCACTCGAGATGAGTATTAGCTTACCACTAATGACATTGGTTAAGTGAAACAAATCAATGACATGTGGGGTCGGCTAAAAACTTAATCAAAAATATAATTTAAAACAAATTTAGTATATGAGTTACTGACATGTGGGACCACGCACTATTCTCGGTTTTAAAAAACCCGAGATACTGACATGTGAACCTGTAATTATGTTCTTAGATAGACATTAGTCTATTCAAGGCATAATGATCCTAAATGATATTTATTTGAGTGCAAAACTAGGGATCATTTGCATATTTCTCAAATCCTAAGTCTGTCCTTGAAATTCCAAGATAATCGGAACTACCGTCGATATAACAATGGTACTACCGCGTTGCGGTACTACCGGCTTCTAAACTGCGGTACTACCGCTGTAGTTGTAAAAAGAGCTTTAACTGCTATCTCTTGGGTTTTTACCCCTTCATTTCTTCACCCGAGCGGTTCTACCGTTTTCATACCGCACTCGTTCGCCTCTCTCTCTCTCCCAAACCGATGAACTCTCATTTCTCCGCAAAAAATCCTCAAATTTCTTCAGGGTTTCTTCGAGTCTTGATGATTCCTTGCATTCATAGGGTTCATCTCCCTCGATTTTCAAGGTAAAATCCATTTTAATCCCTTCTTTACCTTGGTTTAGAACCCTAGGTCTCAAATTAGGGTTAGTTGAAATGTGGATGAATCAATTGGTTTTTTCTTGGGCAAAATGGATCATTTGGTGTCTTATGATGCTTGCGCATCTATTCCGTGGATTCACTCCATAAGAAACACCGCAAAATCCAAGAAGATTCGTGCCCTAGATCTTGTTCAGAGAAAGCGTATCGCCGCTCATTCATGCTAGAACTCATCAAGAAGGCGATCGCATGCGGCGGATAACGGCGATATAAGATCCTAGTAGTACCGGCACTTGAACTGCGGTACTACCGATTTCCCTGACAAGAATAGAAAGATCATTCCATTCGATTTCAAATTAATCTTGATTGATCTTTTATCTTTTCTTTTCTGTCTGAAGATGCCAAGGACAAGGATTGTTACTCGCAAATCCCATGGCCCTCCAAGAGGTCAATCCTCTTCTCAGCAACCTGCAGCTCCTAATCAAAATGAAGAAGTTCCAGAGGTTCGACGCAAAGCAATACAAGACAGGCAAAGGTCCTACAGATAGTGACTTAGAAAATGAGGAGACTTCATCCTAGGCTGGAACAGATTCAGAGGCTGAAACTGAAATTCAAACTGAGTCTGATGAAGAGGTGGGAGAACCTGAGGAGCAACAGGTGGATTTGAGGACAATATCTGCAGATGACTATGCTTTACTTCGACATAGAAATCAGTTTGTGCTTCCACCATCATCTGCAGATTCTAGGTTCCATACTAAGTTCCAGGAATTGGTCTATGAGCAATTGTATGGCCTCCACCAACAGTTTGCAGATCATAAGTGGGGTGAGGTGACAACATATTAATAGCCGGTATTCATGACCTTGTGGCACTGAAAAATAACTACAATGATGAGATTATCAGGCAATTATGTGCCATCTTGTATGTCTCTCCAGATTTCACCAAGTTGGCATGGATGACAGGGGCCAGATATTTCTATAGTAACAAACATGAGTTTGAGCTTGCCTTAAGGTCAAAGTCCAGCGAGTATGAGAAGATATATGATAGGCCAGCTCTTTTGGTCCCTGCCTAGACAGATTTTTATGATCAGAATGTGAGGTATACTCCAGGAAAAATAGGTGGTCTCAAACCTATTCCCAGTTTGATCAACAGGATCATAAATCACACTATTCTTCCTAAGAGTGGAAACTTCGATGCTATAAGAGGACATGCTTGGAACATCATAGATAATATTATGCATGGACGAAAGTTTGATGTGATTGATGTGATCATTAGGGGAATAGCTTCTTCAAAGAATGATCAAGTTAAGAGAATCTACTATGCTCCCTACATCATGGCCATGATCCTCAGAAAGATTGACTACCATGGAGGTTTGGGATCTACCCATAAGCCATATAAGCCACGAGAGGGTCCTCCTATACCTGCAGATGTTTGTTCTCAGGCTCAGCAGAGTGGGGCTGCTCAAGAAGCTGCTCAGGAAGATGCTCCCATGGCAGCTGCTCCAAAAGAGGGACAGGTATCTCTTGCTCAGATTTATTCAGCCACATTGGAGATTAAAAATACTCAGCAAGAGATGAGAACTGCTCGGCAAGAGATAAGAACTTCTCAGCTAGAATTCCAATCTGAAGCCAACAACAGGTTGGCTGCTTTGTCAGAGAGTGTGACTGCTCTTGAGCAAGTTGTTATGACTCCTCAGCAATATGGACGACGTCGCCCCAACACACCTCCTCGACAAGCTTCGACCTCTCAAGCTCTTCCACCTCCTCAGGATCCGGCTGCTTGATGTTTCTTTTTGGTACTTTGATGCCAAAGGGGGAGAAGAAAGGAGAAAGATTAAGGGGGAGTCAAGAAGTTTTAGACTGCTATTATCTACTATATACTCTATGTTGAACATGTATGTTTAATGGTTGGAACTTCTGTGTTTATGTGTGCTTGTAATAGCCTAAGTTTTAAACCTTGTTATGGTATTATGCTATCCTGTCTAAGTGGTATCTTGTTGAACTTGGTGCTTAAATTGTGGTTATATTATTCTCATGAATTGCAACTTTTATCTCTTGATTATTTATAGAATTGCAATTCTCTCAAGTTTCAACAAAGCAAAAGGAACTCCGCCAAAATTTTTAAAAACTCTACATGTGCTTGCAAATCTCTTCTCATTTATATGCACATATTTAGGGGGAGCTTTCTTTGTTATGACTTTAACAAGCAAATAATTCTAAAAACTCTATTGAGCTTATTGCAAGAATTATTTCTTTGTTAAGTCACAATTAGAATATACGACTCGTTTTACAACAAGTGGTATATGCAAAATCTTATCTTTCTCACACATTGATTGGATTGTCATCAATTACCAAAAATGGGGAGATTGAAAGCATCTAGGCCCCTAAAAATTGTTTTGGTAATTAATGACATTATGTGAATATTGGACTAACATGTTTATTGAGTATTTACAAGGTTAAGTCCCAGTGATGAGAATGACAACCTGGATATGCATGCTAAAGGTCAACATGAAGATCAATATGGTTCAAAGACAACGTACAAGCAGTCTAGGATCCTTTTTTAGTTTTACCGGTCTCAGGAGAAATGGATGGAAGACTGGATTGTAGGTTAAATGCCGTACTATTAAGAGGGATCATGACTAGTAGCTTGATAGCATGTTCTTGTGCCTTTTGGATCAATATAGAATCATGCATGCACTTTGAATTTGTTTTGAAAGTCAACTTTGCACTTCTCAGGATAATCGATAGTACCGGCTTGTTGTTGGCGGTACTACCGCTCAGCGGTATGACCGGGATAGTGGTGCGGTACTACCGCAACCCGATCGTACCGAAAATTAGTTGGTGGTACGTATTTTCCAGAGTGACACCGTTTTTGGTTTGGTTGCTCACTCGATGAGCGGTAGTTCCGGATTTACTTGGCGGTACTACCGCATTGCGGTATGACCGCATTCCTTCTGCGGAACTACCGCACCCCGGTGTTACCGAAATGTTGTGGTACATTTTTTCCAGAGAGTACCCTTTTGGATTTCGAAGGGGAGCGGTAGTACCGCTCTTGGATTTCGGTATGACCGCACAGCGGAACTACCACATGTTACATGGCGGTAGTACCGCGCTAAAATTTCCAACGGCTATGTCAGAGCAGTTAATGTATCTGTGCTAGCTATTACTGTGCATTTTGGGAAGGTGCGGTAGTACCAGCCATTGCATGGCGCTACTACCGCATTTGCTGAACAGTTGGTGGTTTTGCCCCCAATGGTAGCATTTGTTTGTGGGCGGTATAAATACCCCTCTACTTGCTCTAGGACAGGGTGAGAGACTTCATTTAACACCTTTGAGCCTTGAGCACACTCTCTACACCTCTAATTCATTAGTTGCATTCATTGTGAGGTGGTTGAGCCAAATTCAAGTGCATTCATTCTAGATTGATCCTTAGCACTTGTTTGCCATCAAGCGAAGATTGGGATTCATTACTCTTGGTGTTTGCCAAACACCTAGACGCCTTGGCGGAAGTTCGCACGATAATCTCTTCAAGAAGATTGTGAAGAGGCCTGGTGCCAATTGTGAGTGGTTCGGTGTTCACCATCTCCGGAGCAGAGGAAGAACAACCAATAGTGATCGAGGGAAGGCTTAATTTGTGGAGCCGGTTTGATTAGTTCAAGCTTCCTCAACGTGGACTAGTGAAGATCGACAAGTCTTCGATACCAGGGGAAAATCCTCATCGTCCCATTTGTGGTTTATTCTTGTCTTTACTATTTCCGCATTTACTTTTCTAGCAATATTCTTGTGTAGAATTGCTTAGTTAGAATTGTATCTAGTTTAGACTTAGCTCGTAATTGTCTTAGTTTGATAATTAGTGAAAATTTTTTAAAACCTCCTATTCACCCCCCTCTAGTCGGTTATCCTTGATCCTACACCAGCAGTCGATTCCCCCAAAAGCCCAGAAGGCCAAACCACAACACCAGCACAAGGCCACTCACTGACCCATCGATCTCGAATAGGATTGCGGCGATGGAGTCTAGCACGTCCACCTCGCCTCGCCGGTGCAACACCAGCTATCTTAGCCGTAGCGACGACCTACCGTCGTCCCAAGTGGTGGCCGTGGGGATCCACCACCTGCTGCTATCCTACGTGGCCAGCACCATTGACGACGCCATCGCGACACTAGTGGCCAACTTGGAGTTCCCCATGTCATCGCTGGACGACCTCCGTGGCGCCGCCATGGAGCTCTAGCTACTGGCCAAGCACAACCCAGACAACCACCTCCGCATCGTGGCCGCAGGGACCCTGCTGCCACTCATGGCATTGCTATCACACGAGGATCTGGTGCTCTAGGAGCATGGCATCACTACGCTGCTCAACCTTTCTCTCTTTGAGAAGAACAAGGTGACCATTGTGGGCGTCGACGTGGTTGGCTCTCTTGTGCGCATGCTCAAGTCAGCCGTGTCCCCGACGGCACAGGAGAACGCCACGTGCACGCTGCTCTGCCTGGCCTAGCTCGATCGTTTGGCGGCGACAGCGACAATCGAAGACGACAGCAAGGAAGGCGAGAGGAGAGGGAGGGGGTTGGTAGGTCACCGTTGGTCGGCTAGGGCGGCGGCTGTGAAGCATGCAGCCAACAAACAATCCACCACAACACCACCCAACAGCCGTGTGGACATTTGCGACGAAGAAGGTGGCCGGAGTCAACGAAGACAAAGGAACCGCAACGGATTTGGAAGCTGGATTTGAGGAAGATCAAGAGGTTATGATGGACGGCTAGATTCGAGAGGCAGGTTGTACTCCATCCCAGCGACGAGGAAGGAACGGCGGCAGCACCAACAACGAGGAAGAGGACATGGCGTCGACGGCAAGGAAGAAGCGACGGTGGTGGTGCCACTAGATCCGGACGGAGATAGGCATGAGAAAGAGAGGAAGCTGGAGGCCGTTACATCCGAATGGTGACAAGCTCGAAAGAGAAAGTTGGCGGTGGTGACCAGCAGGAGCTCGCTGATAATGAGGAAGAGGTGGTGGCGCCGCTAGATCCATATGGCAACGGGTGTGAGAGAGAGGGAGGGGAAGCTGGCGGTGGGAGCGGCCGGAAGGAGCCTGCCACCAGCGAGTTCTTGATCGAGGAGTTGAGGACGACTGGACAGGCGAACACGAACCCAATTCTCCCCACCCCAACCCGATTCTCTCCCCCACAGGTTGAACCCATTGTCAAACTAAAAGTTTTGAACCCAACCCAACCCACTTTTCTAATAAACCCAACCCAACCCAAACCATTAGCCTCATCAACCCACTCCCACTCATCCAAAGCCAACCCACAAGACAACCCAAACCATTAAACCCATTAGAAACCAAACCATTAGTAGGCCTAGTCATGACCAAAGGCTTGCCGATGGCCGCATTTAAGGAATTATGTTCCAACTTGTGCATCCAACCACCGGACGCACAACCTGCGGCGGGGTGTTAGCGAGCTACCCATGAACCATGCATGTCGCTCCACTCTCTGTGCTCTGGATGACTCGCTCCACCTCCATGGCTCTCACTCCAGCTTGTTGAGTGTTTGTTTCACACGATTGTAACGTTGTACATTGTCTATATAAGCCAATCAATACATCGATAAGAACCAAGGTGCATTGCAATCCCTTCTTGCTTCTCTACAATTCACCCTGGCCAGCCTCGATCAGGAGACGTGCAAGAGCGTCGGTGCGCAGGAGGAGCTGTGCGTGGATGCGTTGTCATCTAACCCGTGCTGCTGGCGAAGGCGAACAAGGCGGAGACAGTGGCGCACCTATCTCGCATCTACAACTTGGTGGACCTAGAGAACCAGACCGTGGAGCTGCAGCGGTGCCTGGAGGACTGCAAGGAGCAGTGCGAGGCGATGGTGGACCAGCTGGGGGACACGGGGGTAGCATCACTGAGGAGGTCCAAGTCATCCTCGACATCATTGAAGACTTCTGAGATTTATTTTGAGTGTAGCATGTGAGTACATAAAGTACTCTGCAAATCTTGGGAAATATGCATATGCATAGCTTTAACAAGTGGAGATTACATGGTTCTTTTGCACATAGCAATATTTTAAATTTAAACATATTTCATAAAGCACATTTGACAAATGAAGATTAAATAATTAAAATAATTTAAACACTAGTGGAGGTTCTAGCTACCAACCACTAGTATCAAGGCTCTAGCCGCCAAGGTTCAAAGGATAGGGCTCTAGCTGCCAGAAAAACTACCCGAGAATCCCAACTGCCCCCGGGTTCCCAAAGCTTACTCTATTGAAATCAAAACCAAAATATACCATGTGAAAATGCACCTTGCCCGCATTTGACCATGGGCACAGCTATTCGAATAGTTTTACACTCTACAGAGGTTGTACAGCTTGACCCACACGAGATAATCGACTTATAATGTCGGCCATGACACGCTTCCTTAGGCATGCGACTAAGAGATTATCACAAGGCCTTTACAATACCACACTCTAACACCAACCCGCCTGATGAGTTTAATCCCAAGTCATGGACGTCATTTACCATCGACCCAGAACCTACCGTTGTGGGGGATGACCTACCCAGACATGGATGTCAGTTACCATCGCCCAGAGCAAGCCCCGATAGACATGGGCGTCAATTACCATCGTCTACACAATCCCAAAAAGGAACACCTAACAATTACATCCTGCGGGCATAATGCAAGAACATGGTAAATTAGTTGGCTAGGTCCTTCCCATTTAGAACATGTGGTTGTACAGTATTGCTCGGTTTGGATAGTCACAAGCGTCGATCCTTAATATGACTTGGGTGGAACTTAACACAATACAAGTTCTCGTGCTCTAGCTGCACCCGCCTGACTTACCATCCACCCAAGTCTAAACAGATTTTTACCATTTTATTTTATAAAACAACAGCAATACGTATTGCCATACATTTCTCAAACTATAGCATAACAGGTAATAATGATTTCCCCCCAAAGGTTGATCAAGACCGAAAAACATGTCTAAGCAATTCTATCATGTTTAACTATTCCACAAAGTTGTAATCAAAGTTGTGGAATTACTATGGTAGGGTTACAAAGATATAGGAAGGTATTAACAATTTTAGGTTTAACTAACAAACTACACTTTGAACTTATCATTTTATGAGAAATAGCAATGCATAATACTTTAAAACTGAAAACATAATTTAAAAATTCATAGGTACTGAATGTTCAAAGGAGACTCTCCTTCGTCGTAGGTTGAGGTTGTTGCGTCTGGTTGGTCCAAATTGGTGTCGGTAGTGTCGGACTCTACACGTGCGAAACGAGACAAATAAATAACAAAAAATTAAATAAAATCCAAAAATTATAAAATTAGTACTATTAGAGATATTAGGAATTTAGATGAATTTAGGAGAAAGAATCGATTGATTCGGAGTTCGTATGAAGGAGCACAAATACCCAAAAGATTTACTAAAAAATAAATCCTGAAAATAGAGAGACAAGGAATATTCTAGGAATATGTTGTCTGATTGTTCTCAACAACCATAGCATACGACAACATGCCCCCACTTGCAAGAGAGAGAAAGATGTTTACATGGAGTGGAGAGTGAGTATAACATTGGGCTCCACATGTCATAGAGATGAAGCAAAACAATAGAGAGCTCACAACAGAGAAGAAGTAGAGGAGTTCTGGGCACAGGGGAAGCAGCAACGGCACCGGTGGTGAGCGACGACCCAAAAAATGGGACTCCATGGAGGTAGTGAAGCCACATGTGGTGATGGCGAGGTCGGCGGCAACCACGCACGGGGCTCGTGGTGAAGACGGTGGGACGGCGACGCCCTGGGGAAAGCAGCATGAGCATGGGATGCGCCCGTGGATGGTGAAGGTGCTAGGCCGCTCAGGGAGACAGGAGGCGGTCCGTGGAGGCGATGCGACGAAGACCGGCGACACAATGGAGGTGGCCACAGTGGGTGCTCTCCACGGCGATGAAATTCTGAAATTGAGGTGGGGGGATTGGAAGAGTAGTACCGGGAACACGACGTGACGTAGTTGGTTTGGTCGGAAGATCACTAGAGAGAGAGATCAATGCGATTGCATCGTCGCCAGACTTCGAGAAGAAGGTGGATGGCGTCGGGCGCTCCGGGCAAACGGTGGGGAGTTGGACGATGTGGCATGGGGCGAAACGAAAAGGGGAGATGGGAGCATGCGGTGCTCCTTTTATAATGCGAATGCGACGCTTGAGTCGATGGGGAATGCCCGGGGAAAAAGGGGCAGTTTCGGGTCACAACTGGAGAACAGCGGGGAAACGGTAAAATTAATTGTGATTGATGGAGGAAACGTGCATTTGATTGCTGCAAGACATGGGTGATGGTTGTAGGGTCATAATGCTTCAAACGAAAATGGAATTGATGACTCGAGTGCGAAGAAAAGGAGATGGAGGTGGATGGCATCCATGGTGAGCTGGAGCTCGGGCTAACGGCTGGGCGCGAGTGGCCAGATGAAGGAGAGTGGGAGGTGGGATGCGGTGGCAGTGGCGCTGTACTGGGCCAGGGCGGTGGTGGCCAGCAAGGGTGACACGGCCATGGAGGAGCGACTGGGAAGAAAGAAACAGAGAAGAACCAGGCAAGAGGAAGAGGAAAGAGAAAAGAGAAAACAAAGAAAAGAAAACGGAGAAAAAGAAAAGAAAATCCAAAAAGTAAAATAAATTCCGAAAATTCAAGAAAATTCCACAAAAAATCCTTGGAACCTGAATAGATTGAATAAAATAATTTTGAATTTAATTGAAGTTTATTTTTGTCGGACCTAGGAGTAACACCCCAAATCCTCTGTGTATTTTCTGAACTAGTCTCATGATTAGTAGCTAGTTCACACAGTAAACAGATATGGTAATATCCATAAATCACACAATTATAATAATAATCAACAGAGTTTATTACAAGAAAGGCTTACAAGCCAACAATAAAGAATACAGCGGAAGATGAAGAGGATGTAGTAGAGTCCAGCTGATCTGCCACAGGCAATCGACTGGGGTAGCGGCCTAGTCGTCGCAATCCACACCGAAAGCGAAGTCCTTCTCCTCTTAAATTTATTTGCATTACGCAAGGATGAGCACAACTTCTGTGCTCGCAAGTTACACCCAATAATAGAGTCAATGCATGTATGGATATTAACAAGGAAGGCTTATAGGGTTATTTGTGCAAAAGTAATATTTGACATTTTAAATACAATACTAAGTTCAAAAGCTCAAATTTTACAATAACTAAATTTGAGTTTGAATTAATAAAGATAGTATAGGCACCAACCTAACACTAACTTAAACACGAGCACCAACCTGGGGCTTCAACCCATAACTTTTCTCGTGGACACCTATCCATATCAAAAACTGTTTTACAAAACCTTTTGAAAACAAAATCAAAGTCTAACTTTGAGTGGCTTTGCTCAGCATGTCCACGACCGTGGACACGGCTATTCCAATAGTTCTTAACACTCTGCAGAGGTTGTACAACTTTACCTACATGACATGAATTCTCTAGTTTGTTTGGCATCCGTCGATACCACCGCTCACTACCTTAGGTAAGCAGTCTAGAGCACGTGTCAAGGCCTTTACAATGCGTCACCCCACTGTAGTCTCGCCTTGCTAAGGATTCACCCCCTTTGGATTAACCATCCGTCGGGTTTAGGCCCCTCTTTCGCTAGGTGGGAATACATAAAAGTAGGTCATAAAAGACACCCACGCAACCGGATGATACGACTATGATGAAACATTGCAAATTAGTTAGCCAGGTCCTTCCCACTCAGGAATATGTGGTAGTACGATGTGTCTTAGCAAGATACGGCTCGAAGACCAGTCCTTAACTGACTTGTGCAACTTCGAATAAAAACCTTGGGTCCAACCCTACCCGGATTGAGCCCATGCATAAACCTACACCCACCATCCATCCATTTCGCCCAAGTACAAACCAACTTTATTTTACTTTTCAAATCCTTTTCAAACATCCATGGCACACCAATGTAATGGATACAATTTAAACAACATTTGATTTTTGGCTGAAAGTTCTCAAATCAAATATTTTTGATCTAAGCATGGCTAGGCATAATATTTTTAAATGGTCCTAGTTCATATAATCATATCAACTATATTTTATCTAGGGCAACAATATATTCAATTCAAATATCAACATTGGCCATACAAAGGGTTTAGGCATAACTATAATTTAAAAGTAGGTATTTAAATTACATTGAATAGAAATAAGCATGCAATAATAAGTTAAAACATAATTTAAATAATTTGAAATAATAGGATCAAATATGATCAAAGATGTAACTTGCCTTGCTTAATTAGTCGTTGTTTTCAAACGGTGTCGAAATCTGGTTGTCTGAAGTCGTCGAAATCTATACGCGTAAATGATCCAAATTCAAATAATATTCTAATAAAATCCAAATAAAATTCAAAAAAATTATAAAATAAATACTGGAAGGAAGATATCAACTTTATATGAATTTATGAATTTTAATCGATGGAATCGGAGTTCGTATGAGGGAGAACGAATTTCCGAAAGGTTGAAAGTCACATGAAATAATGAATTCCAAAAATACACTATTCACTGGGAATGGCTGATTCGGTTGCTTTCAGGGAAGATCAAATAGATGTGTATGTGTGTATGACATCAATGGCCCACATGCTAGTGAGAGAATAATGTTTAGTTGGAATAAGAATGTGAGTATGACACATGGGGCCCGGCTGTCATTAACCTAAGGCTCGGGAGGACTAACTTGGCCCAACTAACTAAGTGAGCCATTGCACTTATGTGACAAATGCTCAAGGAAAATTAGTTGAAGCAAAGGAACAAACTACTCACAGAAATGAATAAAGCAGAGAAACATCTAGACCTTTGGGCATGGCCATGGCGATGGAAGTATGACGTAGAACGCGTCGAGGCGAACTCAACGGTGTAGACGGCTCGGTGAGAGGACCTTCGATGGCGACGCAGTCCGACAGAGAAGACCTTCGGCGGGCGATGGCTGACGTCGGTGTTCCAGGAAAATGGAGAGGAGTTAGCGGGTGAGGTTTGCAGTGAAATGAAGAGGGAAATGCGGGAAACACAATGCTCACCTCGGTTGTGGTGGAACACGCAAGGTCAGCCGGTGGCGAGGAGAGAACCGACAGCGCGTCGCGGGCTCACGGTGGCAGCGATGCTCTGGCGATGTCCAGCGAAGGCGAGGGGAGCACGGCGTAGAACGTCACAAGGCGAAGCTAGCGGTGGTGGAGATGGTGACCGAGCTCCACCGTAGGAGGCGCAATTGACCGATGAACGGCGTTTGGCCTACGGGCTTCAACTCCAAAATTCGGCCGAACTATGGGGAAAGGGGAGGAGAGGTTTTGAGAGTGGGTTGAGGATGGAGAGGGGCTCCTGTTGCTCCCTTTATATAGGGGAGGAGGTGTTTGAATCAACGGGAATTCACTTGAGACATTGCAATAATTTTGGGCGCAATGAAGAACGAATGAAAACTGTCAAATTGATTGAATGTAAAGGAGGAAACGTCCAATTGATGGTATGGTAACGTGCGCGAGGTTAATGCGGACATTCCTCTTCAAACGGAATCGCTTTTAATGCGTTGAGTGCGGAGAAAAGAGGAAAGAGGTGGTGGCAGCCATTAATGGCTGGTGGAGCTCGGCTCTCGGTTTTGCATGGGCAGCAAGGGGAGAGAGGGGAGGGAGGTGGCGCGGGTGGTGGAGATGGCCGACAGCGCGGCAAGGGGCGGTGCCGGCGGTGGTGGCTGAAGCCGGTGAGGTGGCGCATGAGAGCAAGGAGGTGCGGCGTTGCCATGGAGAGGCTTCGGCCGGAAGAACACAGAGAAAGAACCGCTTCGAGAAGAAGATGAGTTAGGAAAGGAAAGAAAGGAATAAAGAGAAGTATTAGTCAATTGAAACAAAATGGAAAGATGGCAATGCATTGGGAAGGCCTTGCAGTTAACAATGCGCGGGCTGGAGCAGCGCTCAGATGAGTGACCGATTGGGAACTCTGATTTTTTATTTTATTTTCGTATTACAAATTAAGCAATAAATCTAATAGATTTTTAGAACATCGCAAATAGAGTCCAAAAATTCAGAAAAATTCCTCAAATTATTTTGAACTTAATAAAAATAATTCCAACTTAAAGTTGGCTTTTATTTTTGCACATAATTTATTTATATTTTCTGGAAAAATAGGAAAAACCTTTTTAAATACCAGAAAATTCCAGAAATTAATTAAAATTTTACTTTCACTTTCAATCCAATAAAATCTCAAAAACTCAATAAATTTTTATTTTTACTTTAAAACCAAGAAATTAAATAATTGATTTTCTTTTATATTTTTTAACCAAGATAACTCTTTTAAATTACAAAAATCAAGAAAATTCCTTGACAACCAGAAAATCCAATAAAATAATAACTTTATTAATTTTTATTTTGGTAATGTAACTTTGGGATGTTATAATTTTAATCATTTAAAATGTTTTTCATTTTCTAAAATTTTAAATTAAGCTTTAAATTAATCCAATAAATTGCAAATGGTTCCTTATGTTTTTAAATTTTCAAAAGACTCTAAAAATTAAGATGTTACGTGGAGGAATCGAGACTACGTGTAGGCCTGCTAATTGTTTGGTTTCAAATGGGTTTAATGGTTTGGGTTGTCTTGTGGGTTGGCTTTAGATGGGTGGGAGTGGGTTGATGAGGCTAATGGTTTGGGTTGGGTTGGGTTTATTAGAAAAGTGGGTTGGGTTGGTTTGAGTTGGGTTCAAAAGTTTCAGTTTGACAGTGGGTTAAACCCGTGGTGGAGAGAATCGGGTTGGGGTGGGGAGAACTGGGTTCGCATTTGCTTGTCCAGTCCTCCTCAACTCCTCGATAAAGAACTCACTAGCGGCGGGCTCCTTCCAGCCACTGCCGCCGCCAGCTTCCCCTTCCTCTCTCTCACACCCGTTGCCATATGGATCTAGCGCCGCCACTGCCTCTTCCTCGTTATCGGCGAGCTCCTGCTGGTTACCACCGCTAGCTTTCTCTTCCGAGCTTGTCACCATTCGGATGTAACGGCCTCCAGCTAACTCTCTTTCTCATGCCTATCTCCGTCTCACAAAACCTTTACTTTGTATTTCTTCAATTTGTTGCTTTAGCTCAACTAGGTCATTAACAGGCAACCTATATGGACTTTTGGAAATAGGTGCTGTCCCAGGGACTAGATTAATGACAAACTCCAAATCTCTATCCGGAGGCATTCTAGGTAGCTCACTAGGAAACACATCAGGGTACTCCCTTACCACAGGGAGGTCTTCAAGTTTCACTTCTCTTAAGCAGGACAACCTAGGACCTGCCTTAGGAGAGGTCTCGGGGCTGAATTCCACTTGCACCCCTTGCTTATTGGTGAGCACAATGGACTTGTTGGCACAATCTATTTGGCCCTGGTTCTTAGATAACCAGTCCATTCCAAGAATCACATCTAATCCTTGGGAGTGCAGGACTATCAAGTCAGCATAGAAAGGTACTCCCAAGATTTCCAAGGAAAGATTTGGGCACAAGGAGTTAGTCCTCATTTCCAAGCCCGGGGAATGGATTAGCATAGGGTTTACTAAAAGAGTTATAGCTAACCCATTATTACCCACAAACTTTGAAGAGATAAATGAATGTGAAGCTCCGGAATAAAAAAGAATTGAGGCTGGTATGGTATTAACAAGGAACATACCAAGGACCACATCCGAAGCTTGTTGAGCTTCCTCGGCGGTGAGATGGTTCACCCGCCCTTTATTGTATTGCACTGGAGGCCTGGGATGGGTGTGGCTGCCATGAGCTGAGGACCCTTGAGCCGATCGGGTGGGAGTTGGAGCTGGAGCTTGAAGTTTCTTCGGACATTTGTTTGCATAGTGCCCCACTTCATGACAATTGAAACAAGTCACCCTTGCTGCAGAGTTTGTGGCTGGCCTTGCCTGAGATTGACCTCCTGGGAAGGTCTTATGTGAGCTGGAGGTGCCAGACCGCTTGACTTGCATTGAAGTCCTGATGGGGGAGGAGGTCGCAGACCTCATAGGCTGGAATTGGGAGGTCTTTGGCCTGGAGAATCCCTCTGACCTGAACTGCTGGGCCGCTTTCCTCTTTTTGTGGTTTTCTATTTCAACATGCTTGCCCTCTTGCCGAAGGGACTTGCTCACTAAGTGCTGGAAATCTGGGTAATCATGAGCAAGAAGCTGGACTGAGAGATCAACATTAAGTCCATCCAAGAACCGTTCTTGCTTGGACTCATCTGTGGCCACATCCTCAGGTGCATACCTTGCCAACTGGTTGAACTTGTGTAGATATTCACTAACCGTGTAGTTCCCTTGGCGCAAGGCTCTAAACTCCTTCTTTAGTACCATCATTCCATGAGGAATATGTGCACGTCTAAAAGCCTGAGTGAATTCCTCCCAGGTGATTTCTTGAGCGTCGAGATGGGATTGAGTAAAGTTTTCCCACCATTCCGAGGCTGGTCCTTGGAGTTGATGAGAGGCAAATAGAACTCTCTCTCTGTCTGTGCAGTGGATCATGTCCAGTTTTCTACTCACAACCCTGAGCCAGTCGTTCGCTTCTAGAGGTTCTGTGGTGCTGGAAAAAGTAGGTGGCCTCATCCTCATAAACTCAGAAATGTTGGCTCTAGGAGGAGGTGGAACATGTACAGGAGGCTAAGCTGCTGCTGCTGCTGCTTGGAGGTTCTGAGTATTGGTGATGGACTGAGCTAATAGGTTGATCAACTGTGCTTGATTGGTCATCATTTGGTTCCAGTCTGGGCCTTGGGCTGGAGGAGGAGGTGGCTGCTGCACTGGAGTCTCTGGATCATTCCCAGGGGCTCTACCTTGGCTACTTGTGCTACCGCTACCCCTTGTGGTCACCATCTGCTAGGGTCCAAGAGGTAAGAAGAGACAAGAGAACTAAGGGGGAAAGGTTTAAGACTTAAAGCAACTAAACCCATGATAACCCCAAAAGCCAGAACTTCAGTAATTAAACTCAACACTTTCTACGCGAGGCTTGCTGCCCTCAGGGCTGCAAGTAATGAGGTCAAGACAAGAGGGGTGGTCTTTTGCAAAGTTACCCCAGAAGTAACCTTTACAAATGACTGTCGCTCATTGCCTCAACAGAGAAGTCCTTAATGCTGCCACAACAACCTTGATCGGTCCTATAGATATTCCAAGGAAAGAAATCCATTTAATTTTATAAAACGTTGAGGCAAGCAAAAAGATAAGGAGGAGATAAGGTGAGATAAGACACAGAAGAGGGGTAAGAATAGATAGATGACTCAGGTAAGGAGAGAACAATTTCTGAATCACTATCATCAATAAATAAATATATTCTTGACCAAGTTATCCTTAGAGATAATCTATCTCACAAAGGGTTACTTACTGAGGCCGAGTCATACTTAATAATAACTCAACCATCCTTGCTATCCCATTAATTAACACGATTATTAGATTCCTCTATACTGCTACTCTCATTAAACTACACCATCACAAATCTTCTACACAATCTTACCGAGTACCCAAAATGCGATACTCTAAGAAACTGATCAAGATTTTCATACTTGCTAATTCTAATATTCTATCAAAATGAACACAAGATCTTGGACCACATCTCGCTATAGGTCCTACTAGTTGCGACCACGAAGCCTGTTAACTCCAAAGATAAACATTCTATTTAAATCAAATCCTTTCCAAGGATTATTCTAATAAATCGATTTATTATGCCATACATCTCGCATATCTTGACACCAAGCCTCACGTAATCATCTACTCGACCACCACTATCCGATTGCCAACATTCATCTTTAAAGGCTTTGCAATAAGAATCGCTTAATCCTTTCTCGGAAGAAGAGGCCAATAAGAATAATAATAATAATTTCAGCATCAGATAAACGCTTTACCAATCACGGTAAACACAAGACCAAGAGGAACAGTCAATTGGCAATGAACTCGAAAACATAAGGAGTCCACAATGGAAGGCACAATCCCCAAGAAGAGGATATCAAACCGCAAGATACGAAACTTGACTTCAGACCTCAAATACTCCTAATACGCTCTTTCCGTTAACACGTAAAACAATTCTTTGACTACAACAACACTTGGTCACTCAAACAAGATAAGTTCTTAAGACCAAACCACAAGAACCATTTAAGAACCAATAAGATCTTTCACACATCATTTTGCTCTAATAGTTCAACTACCATATAAATCATGAGATCCAAATGATCTCCGCCAAAAAACTCAAACATTTTCATTTACGGAATATCACGAAAGGCAATCAAATTAATCTCCTCTTAAAGGAATCAACATCCCTCTAGCAACCATAACTGTTAGTCTTTCTAACATCACATCATGCACTCCTGGCATGAACCAACATAACTCACTATCCCATCATTAACCTTTCCAAGGAGACACAATAACCTATTTCATACTTTTTTTCTATAAGGTTGCAATACTCAACCTGGTCAAGAGGATAACTAATGCACAAACCCCACTATCGAAGTAAACCGTCTTTTAACTAGGGCATGCTGCCCAAGTCATCCTCATGAGACACACATGAATAAATCATATTTTTTTCAACCCTTCACCTATTAGCAATGCTCATACTAATTTTGTACACAAATTCAATCTAGCGGTTATCGTAGACATTTAACGAATTATACAGTCATGGAAGAATTTATGGTCCATTCTCTATCTGCATTCCCACTAGCAAAAATGAGACCAACAAGCAACCAATTAAAAGAAATTTCCAGATTATTATCCACTAGGACAACAGTCAATTACATCATCATCTCCCCCTTCCTACACAATTAAATTTATCCATTGAGGTCAAGTAATCCAACCGGTTTAGCAACCTAAACAATTTTAATGATCAACCTTCTCATCAAAGATATACCGTTATCCTACCACTCCTCCATCAAGTAAACAAAGATCGCCAACTACATCCCATCACCATCTATTAGTGATGCTCAACACCCTACTTCAATACATTATAATTGCACCTTGCCATTACATATGATCAAGACTTATCCATAAAAGATAACTTTCAAGATGAATATCCACTATGACACTAATCTAACACCTTCTGGACTTATCCATCCCAATGGATTAGATTAATCCGTTGAGTCCAGCAAATCCAGTCTGCTAGAGAAGCTTACCAAAATTATCACCCATAGTGATCAAACTAGTTTCATCAACGTTCCATACTTCTTAATAACTCTTCTAACCCCAATTAGGTATGGACAATCTTTTATCGCTGCCCATCGTAATTACTCTATGACAACATCACATTAATCAACTCCGGTTCCAAAGATCCGGTTAAAACCAATCATGCACCACACTGCAGATCCGACTTGATTACTCAAACCTTATCAATGCACCTCTATGTTTAACACCTCTCGCTTAAACATAACAAGACCTCACAAAAGGATTTTAACTCCCTTCAAAAAAAAAAGGCATTAACTTCAAAACTCGAAATAATCCAAAAGAAATACCTAAAGCCAAAGCTTTCACACGATAAAGAACTTGCAATGGAGATCTTTCAGTATCCCGAATACCAAGTGAATAAATGAATCAGATTTTCCAATAAGAAGGGCAGAACTCCCAAGACACAAATAGAGACCAAGTGAAATCCCAACAAATTTCACCGTCCGCATCCATACCCAGAATTGGTCTAAATCAAGCTCAAGAAGAGAACAAATTTTCTAAAGGAATTCACCCACAGTACCTGTAACTATGGTACTCGGGGTAATCACTTCGCTAACCTCATACTACGAACGGTGGTGTAACCTGGTAAAGCCCAGGGCCACAACCACGACCTCAACCTCTCAACAGTAACTATAGTTGCATAGCTATCATAATAATCAAATAATAATCCTTCATAATCAATTCATAACAACAATGATCAAAGCGACATAACGGAAACGTAAATGCAATGCTTGACCCATTCCCCACCTACTATGCTTAGTGTGTCAAAATTAATGTTTTCATTAACCACGGACCTACAGCCCGCTCTGATATCAACTGTAACACCCCAGCCAACCTAAGGTCTGGAATGCTACTAAATTAAATAAACCAAACATGAATAAACTAAAACACCTTACAAAATTTCGGCAGAACCTCCTTTGTATAGCTACCTATACCGGAGGTTCCGACAGACAGTTATAACATATAAAGATAATCCAAATTACTTAATGATTAAGATCGAATCAAGACTGGCTATTCAATACTATGACATCCATAACAACTCAAAGTCTAAGTAATAGATCAAGAACATCCAAAACATCTATTCATTTATTACAGATTACTCCAAGTAAGCAATATTTAATAAGAGATCATTAAACAATTCATTCATCTCCTAGTTAATTATTCTTTCATTTGATTGTGGGTAGTTCGTGCAAAAGTGCCAAAAATATAATCCTTCCTTTCCCCCATGCATGCCGATCTCGTAGAGGTACCTAAAACACGACAAACAACAAGAGGTGAGTCCAACGACTCAGCAAATGTAATAAATGGCATCAACGGCATATAAGCATAAAATTCATCAACTATACTTCTCAAAATCACATATCGAATGCTTTACACACACATGCTATGCAATATGCTCAAAAATGACCTTTATCCTTCTCTTTCCCTTTTGCATTTTACCGGTAATGCAAAGTGCGTATCCGTCGATGTACACCCATGCATGCTATCCGCACGAGGACCATTGCCCATACTCCGCAAGTATGGGGACCAAAGCCCATGCTTTATAAGCATGGGGATTTTTAGCCGTCATTAACATGACGGGGACCTCAAGAGATGCTTGGTCACCACGTGACCAAGACTTCAATAAGCCAACATGATGCATATGTATGAATTCTCAAATTAATACAAACATGCATCCACAACTACATTGCATATGAATACTCTATTCATACTACAAAAGTTCATAATCAGGTACTTCACAACTTTCAAACATTCATACTTAATACATAACTCAACATACTAGAATCATGACCAGTACCAATCATATCACCATATCAATCATGAACAATACAAATTAATCATAAAACTAGCAATCAATGCCATTTGAATATGACTATTAGATCCATAATCACACTTGCCTTAACCGCGAGAGAACGAGGCACGTGCAGAAGGTGCTGCCCCCGGGACCCGTCGACCACCTGAATAAATAATGATATTGCAAGCTAAGATGACAGTAGTGGACCAAAACAAACTATATAACAACACTCTCTAACTCGCAAAAACGTCTACTCGATCCCAACCCCAATTCCTAAACGTCGATCTGTCCCCTTAGTGGACAGTCAACTTATAAAATTCATAACTTTCACTACAGGGGTCCAAATAAGGTGTTCTTGGATTTTATGGAAATATAATTAAATTACCTAAATAAACTTAGTTGGGGAGCCCTTCTGATTCTTCCATTTACTGCCCCTACCAAGCCAATCTACAGAACATCAATTATCACGTCGGGTTCTCTGGACAGTACACTAAAATTATCATAACTTTTTCTAAGAAAGTCCAATTCTTAAGTTCTTTATCTTTCTGGAAAGGTGAGGAAATTACCCATCTTTTTAATTATAACGAGATCCTCTGATTTCGTCTTTAACTAATAGATTAACTCAGATTTCTACAGACTGTTAGGATGTTGACAGATTAACAGGACAGCGGCACTAAACAATTCATATCTCCCTGAACGTTAATCGGATTTGAGTGTTCTTGGTGGCCACGTAAAGCTAAGGACATGACGCAGATATCTCTAAGAGAGTGGATCCCCAGATTCTGCTTCTAAATATATGAAAACCGTCGCGCAAGGTTCTGGACAGAATCGATCTAATTCCCGCAGAACAACCAATTTTACTAACCGCAACGAATTCGCATCTAAAACGAAACCAACAGTGAAGAAACCCATCGTTACCCTTGGAGAACCGATGTAGATCACAAAGAACACCACGCGATCTCACTTCCCCTCCCTTCTCTCTTCTTCCCTTCCTTCTTCTTCTTCTTCTTCTTCTTCTTGGCCGGCCACCACAACAGAGAGGCACCGGAGGAGAGGGGGCACCACCATGGAGAGGGGTGTGCTACAGTAGCTGTGCTACAGTAGCTGTGCTACAGTAACAACGGTGGTACTGTAGCTGCCCTAGGGTTCCCCCTTCTTCTTTAGTTGGTGGTCTGGGCCATGGGCCACTATGCCTGTTTTTCCCCCACTTGACTATGGGCTGCGTGGCCTATTCCTCCCACAATTTCTGAATTTTCTATTTTAATTCTCTTAATTCCCTATCTAATTTTTTATTGCATCCACTAACGGCAAACGGGATATTACACCACCACACGTCCTGTATGGCCAGGACCTGGCTTATTAATTTGGGATACCTTGTAGATATTCATGCCACTTTGTATGAGTGGGTGTCGGTTAGACTATAGTCCCACCTGGCGCAAGAGGGGGCCCTGACCTGCGGATGGTTAGTCCAAAGGGGGTGAAACCTTAGCGGGCATGAGTACTTTGAGGTAGATCATTGTAACGGCCTTGTGATAATTGCTTTGTCACACGCCTTAGGAAGCGTGGATTGGCCGACTCAAAGAGCAAATTATCTCGTGTGGGTAAAGCTGTACAAACTCTGCAGAGTAGAAAACTATTCAATAGCGGCGTCATGATCATGGACATGCTAGCAAAGCCACTTTGAGTTAGGCTTGATTTTGGTTTTAAAATGATTTCAACAGATGTTTTCGGGATGGTTAGTCTGTGGGGAAATTAAGGCGGTTAGCCAATGTGATTGGAGGTTATCCATCACCTTTCTTGGAGGTTATCCACATTATACATTTGTCATTTAAATTATGATTTTAAATACTGTATGAAAATGGCCTTGCAATCTAATATGATTATTTAAACTAAAACTGCTGCTTTACGCAAAATAACCCTGCCAATGTCCTTTGTTCACTTTATGCATGCATTACAATTCCATATTGGGTGTAACTTGCGAGCACGGTAGTTGTGCTCATGCTTGCTTTATGCAAAAAAATTTCAGAGGAGAAGGACTTTACCATCGGTGTGGATATCGACGACTAGGCCGCTACCCCAGTCGATTGCCTGTGGCAGACTAACTGGACTCTACAACATCTTTGTCTTCCGCTGTGTTATTATTTGTTTGGCTTGTAAACCTTTCTTGTAATAAACTCTGTTGTTAATTATTAATAAAGTTATGCGAGATATGTTTATGTTATCATTTTTGTAACTGTGTACACCGGAAATCCTGGACTGGTGTATGAACATAGAGGGTTCGGGATCTTTCGCTCCCGGGTCCGACAAAAGTGGTATCAGAGCCATGTCGACTGTAGGTTGTGACCTAGTTAGAATGGTCGTTAGTTGAAAATTTCAAAACTTATTTTCCACAACAAGCAAAATAATTTGTTCTCTCCTCATCTTGGTCATCTTTCCATTCTTACCTCTCTCTTGGTATTCTTTCTTACCTTATTCTCGCTTCACCATTTTATAATGTCAAATGGATCCTCTTTCCTTGAAATCTCTATAGGACCGAGCCCTTCCTGATCAAGCGCTGGATGCACTGGGATGATGGTGCAGATGGTTCAAGCCCTACAACACGCCAGGCCCTTAGGAGCTGCTCTTGTAAGAATAACTAGTGCGTTTGGTTGCCAAGCTAGGTAGCCTTGAAGAATCATTGATGAGTCTGATATTGAGAATTAAAGATTTTAGGATTCGGTGAGGATTATAAGGAGTTCTGGTGGATACAAGAGTATGTTGGTGGATATGCCCTGATTTTGAATGGTTTAAAGAAGAGCAGTTCGGTGGAATGTATAGATTATGCAATTAGGAGATGATCGTAAGGAAAATGTTGATGGATTTTTAAGGATATAGAAATCGCAAGTGATTTGATTTTTAGGAAAAATTCGATTTTATCCAAGTCTTGAATTGTTGGTAATGTTGGTTGGAAACTTGAAATTTGATATACCTAAATAGAGAAGTTGGATTTGAAAGGAAACTTGATCGGATTATAGAGATATGTTTTGATCAGATTATAGAATTGCATAATTGTTGGATATTGGAGTATACAAACTTATGATTGTTGGATGTTGGAATGAATGATTAAGGGATATCTTGCTGATTGAAGTTGGTCAAAATATTTGCCGGTTAAATGGTGATAAAATAATTGGCGGATTGAATTGGAATTTGTGGATCTCAAACAGTCATTTGGAGAATTCTATAATGAAAGTATTAGAGTTATATGAGGGAATCCTAGAAGTTGCAACTGATGAATAAGCTTGAGAAAGGTAAGTGAATCATGTCGTGAATCGAGTTGAGAATTTTGGAGAAAGCAATTGTGTAATAGAATTTTTGTTTCAAGAATGGATATAGTTAATTTTAGCGTGATCTTGGAGTATATCAGATTTGAAGATGTGAACCATTGCTTCTGGATTCGTGCAGTGAAAAAAAAATCTGGCAATCAAAGTGGTGAACTTGTTGGATTATTTAAGCTTATGCTAGGAAAGATTCGTGAGTTATGTTGTCTATCAATAGAATGAGAGATTGATTGAATGAGTGGATCTTTTAATTGGGGGAAACTTTCAGATGTGTGGTTTGGTGGATCTCAATAACAATAAGTTTTCGATCTAGCAAAGTTGGGAAGACAGGATCATGGCTTCTAGCTAGCACCCCAGCACTTGGTTGTGACAAGTAGCTCATAAAGAGAGCCGGATGGAAGAAAAGGAGTGTCGTCATCTCTACCCTTCAAGGACAACATGCTGGACTTTCTGAAGACCGTGATTTGAAGATCGTCTCGTCAGCCCAACCATATAGCTTTAATTGCCCAGACTCATTCTCAGGAATTCATTAAACTACCGACTTATTAGTATCAATCGAGTAGAACATTATATTGTTGCTTGATTTGCATAGTATATTTTCTTTTGGTACGTCGTACATAGATCTTTTGATCTTGTGTACATCGTTTGCTTAAGGGGGGTAGATTTCTCTCCTCATAGTTTTCTTCTCATCCCTTGCTTTTCCCTCTTCTCTATCAATCGATTGGACAACTCAAACCGGTCGATGCACAAAGGACTTGAAGGATGAATTGACACTCCAAAAATTCGGACAACTCAAGATCAATGGATATGAAGCCAACTTAAAGATAAACTCTCCTTATCTCTTTCTAGCCTACCAATACAATCATCCAATATCAGTCTTTCTTTCTAGTTAATTCAATCTCGAGGACGAGATTCCTTTTATGGGTAGTTTGTAATGACCAAAGTTCTCATTACCAATTTAATTTAATTAAAGTTATTATGTTGTTGGAATTTCGAAAATTGAAAGGGTTTGATTGCTTTATTTGAATTTACGAAATTTGAAAAGTCAAAAAAAAGAGGTTAATTAATTTTTTTAAGTTGTATTTGAGCTAAAGTTGAAAAAATGAGAATTAAATTAATTTCTGGAATTTTAAAAACTTTTACCTCATTATTTTAAATCCAAAATAATTTATTTTCAAAATTAAAAGCTAACTTTAAGTGAAAATAATTTTTGTTAAGTCTAAAATAATTCTAGGAATTTTTATGAATTTTTCTAGAATTTTTGGACTCTATTTGCTATGTTCTAAAAACATTTGATTTATTGCTTAATCTTTATTTCGAAAATAAATATATATTAAAAAAATTCGGACCAATCAACATACGCATTCACCTATTCGGACTGTCCATCACCGGTGAACAGTGATTCAAAAAAACAAATTAAAAAAAATATTTTCCTAACGCACAGTGCCCAAGTTCCCATCGGGTCACCCATCCCATTTTACTCCCGTGACCAGCACGCTCCACATTCCAAGTCTAAGCAATGAGCTGCCACTTGCCACTTTTGGTTTCAAATCAATGTCTACTTCCTTTTCCCGTTTTGTTCCTTCTCTCCCCTCCTTTCTTCTTCAACAAACCGAATCGGTTTCCTGGACAGCAAACAAACACAGTACCGACAGCCATTAGAGGCCACATGGAGCTTTCAAAACCCAGGATTTCCTCCCCATCTCTTCCCCGAATCACACGCATTCAAACCGCCACTCCCCACCTCCCCCATTTCCGCCTTCTCCTCCTCCCTTCTTCTCCGCACGAACCGCACCGAGCCGCCATTTTTGAGCGGGTGAGCTTCTCAACCGCCGCCCCAACCGCTCCGCTCCCTTCAAGCGGTTGTGCACGACCCGCGCCCTCAACCGCCTCCACTCCCCCGTCCTCCCTCTTCTCCACGCTGGTTCGCCCATGCGCCAACCGCCGCGCCGCCACGCCGCCCACGACGAACTCCTCGCTCGGCCTCCTCGCCTCTATAAAGGGAGCACGGTGAGCCCTTCTCACCGCATCAAAACCCTCAAGGATCTCTCCTCTCTCCACTCAATCGACGGAATTGAAGTTTTTCTCGCGCCACCGAGCTTCCTTCGTTCATCATCTCCGCGCCGTCAAGGCTCCCCGTCGACCAGACTACACCCACGGCCGCCACATCGCCGCCACTGGTGCTCACCTCCGCTTAGCTAGGCGCCGCTGACTTCGTCGCCGCCGTCAAGCCGCACGACGCCGCCGCCATCGCTGTGTGCTCGCCGCCACCATCGCCGGCCGCCTCGCCGCCGCCACCTCCTACGCCCGTCTCATGGTGAGTAAACCATTTTCCACATCGCCGACCACCCCTTCCATTCCCTCTCACCATGGCCCTTGCCGCTCTCCACTGCTAGCGCAAGCACCGAAGCTCCCCTTCCACTTCTGCCAAACCAGCCAGCAGCTCCCATGCATCTCCACCGAAGCCCATGGAGCTCCCTCTCTCAACATCGCTCTGTTCTTGTGCCGAGCCAACCAAGCTGCATGCACACGCATCATACTAGCTATCCTCAGAAAGCATGCAACCCATGCACACGTCCACTTCACTTCACTAGATAATACATACTCATGTAGTAGTGCTTGCATTAATGTGTTAGATGCATGCACGTAGCTGGAAGTAGTTTGCATGTAGCACTAGTATGGTCTGCATGCATATAGCTTTGTATTAGCAAGTTGAGGGAGAGTTTTTGCTTGTGTTGTGCTTCATCCGAAAAGGTCCAGTCGGCATATAGCTTTCAGTTCAGTGAGCTCCAGTGTGCTGAGTTCGGTGTGGCTGCATGGACATGAGATTAGGAGTTAGTAGCTGCATGAGATTAGGAGTTAGTAGTTTGCACGTCTACATCCACATGCACATACTCATACACCAAGCTTCACCATCTCTGTTCTCCCTCCTCAGTCACTCATTTCTCGAGCCGACCGCATCGCGGCGTGCCCCTCGGCTTCCTCTTCATATCCCTAGAATTCGCCCCTCTATC
Source organism: Phyllostachys edulis (assembly GCA_036346405.1). Taxonomy (NCBI): domain Eukaryota; kingdom Viridiplantae; phylum Streptophyta; class Magnoliopsida; order Poales; family Poaceae; genus Phyllostachys; species Phyllostachys edulis. The sequence goes on from CM070554.1 coordinate 35,208,957, forward strand.
TTGCCGCAAGCAAAATTTTTCCGTCGGCGGCCGAACCATCTTCTGTTATCGTTTTCGGTGCCGTCTTTGATCCCCCGATGACATCGTCACCACCGTTGGATTCTCTTTACGACATTCTATGTCGTGCTCCCTTTCTTTTCTCCGAAGCATCGTCGGTTCACCGACGCTACTATTCTTCCGACACTATTTTGCGCGCCGCCGCAGCACCGGACCTTCGCCGGCGACGCGACCATCACCAGTGAGTCCGTCTCGCTCCCAGGATTCTATTTTGTTAGCTCGCCGGCCGCCCCTCCCTTTCTCTCACTCGCACCATCATTTTTGTCCAAGGCTGCACTATTCATGCCTGATGTTATTCTATATTTCATGCGAAGGCAGACTTTCGGATGTTCGTTCTCCTTCATACGAAATCCGACTCGGTCGATTCTTGGTTCTAAATTCATCTAAATTCAGCCTCTTCCTATCACTACTAATTTTGTAATTTTTAGATTTTATTTGGATTTTTTGTATTTATTTGGCTCTTTTTCGCGCGTGTAGATTCCGGCTTTCGCGAAGAATTCCTGGAACTGTCCGCCAAAGCAACTCAACCCTTCAACAGAGGCAAGTCATAGATCTTTGATCATATTGAACCCATTTTTATAAAAAGTATATTGTTTGATACAAACATGCATGGCTAATTTTATAATAAATGGTTTCGGGTTTAGTTAATTACCTAATTGTCATATGCCTCCTTGATAAATTGCAATCGACATGTATCCTTGAATGACATAAATCCTTGGACACCCTAGGATGGCTAATTATTAGTTGGACATTATTGTACTACCAACATGGGCGCGCTTTATTGCTTAGTCATGCTCTAGTAGACGTTAGTCTCGATCTCATGATTCAATAAATGTTGATTTGCCCTAGCGCACATAGTTTGTGGCTTGTGTAGTAACGACCTGTGTTGCTAATAATGCGAAGTGTGGTCCTGTGTGAGACCACGACATTTGTTGTCACCTTACTAAAATTTGTGGTGCGGGACTAGGGTGGTCCTCGGCCGGGTTGAACCCAACATGATGAATTTGACTAAAGGAAATTATGGAACCGTGGCGAGCCACTTTAAAAGATGTTGTGCCATGACTAGGGTGGTCATTTGGCCAGGTTGAACGAAAATGATTTATGCTCGGACGAGTGGGTGGTGGAAAAGGTGGGTGCCGTAACGCACACTTGGAACGTGGAACCGTCTCGTCTGAGCAACCAACTAAGGACTTAACCTTGAACCATTGATCTGGGCCTCAACCGTATAACCACATGTCTAGATTGGGATAGACCTGGCTGACTAATTAGTAATGTCTTGATTCGGTTCTGTTTGGGTTGGGAACGGCGCAAGAGGGGGCCAGATAGAGGCGAAACCTTAGCGAACAGAACTGAGTCAAAACAGAACTTTGTAAAAGCCTTGTCACGTGCTCTAGACTGCTTACCTAAGGTAGTGAGCAGTGGTATCGACGGATGCCAAACCAACTAGAGAATTCGTGTCTTGTGGGTAAAGCCGCATAACCTCTAGAGAGTGTAAAACTATTCAATAGCCGTGTCCCGGTTATGGACATGCCTGGTGATTTCACGCAAGGGGTAGATTTTCATGAAAAGTTGGAATGGTTTGGATGGATCTGAGTATTTGATGTTGGTTGATGGTTGGGAAGTGAACGGGGTGTTCACTATTTGTTTCAAAGAAACTTGTTTACTTATGTATTAATCTTTTAAATTATGCTTTTCAATCTAGTTACTGTATTTTCTGTCAATACTGCTTTCTGCAAAATAACCATAAAGCTATCCTTGCTAAGCCTTGCATAAATACTATTTGCATTCATTTCCCTATGACTTGCTGAGTACATTCAAAGTACTCACGGCTTTGCGCCCTCTGGTTGATCAGTCACAGAAGAAGAACCAGGGAACACTATGTTCCACGCGGAAGATTACTTTGAAGACCATGTGAACTAGGATGCGTTCTCCACTCGATTGCCTGTGGGCATGTCGGATGGCTTCCATGAGTTTGTTTATTTACCGCTGCAGGTTTACTCTGTTATCTTTAGCCCTGGGTGGCACCCTTTGTAAGACTTGACCATAAGGTCCTTTTGCTATTAAATATTAATTTATCTGCTTCATCTATAGTTTGGTGTACGGTCTTTGATTACACCAATGTTGCAACTGTGTGCACTAGCTACTGATCTAGGGAATAGTGCAGATATACACAGAGGGTCCTGGATCCGAAGATCCGGGGTCCCGACAAAGGTGGTATCAGAGCTGTGTCGACTGTAGAACGCAACCATAGTTAGCATGGTCGTTTAGTCAAAAGTTTCAAAATTTTATTTTATAAATCAAACCAACCCTGTAACTTGAATAGTTGTTCTTCTCTCATCTTATTCTATTCTTTCTCATCTTGTTCTATTCTTTACTCATCTTATTCTAATATCTTCTCATCTCATTCTTAGGTTCTTACATCTTACCTTTTCTGAAACTTTGTTTTCAAATTTAAAGTGATCCTCTCACCTCAGTAATCTCTATAGGATCGATTCCTCGACGATCAAAGCGCTGGATGGCCTGGAAGTTCCAAGACTTGCCGTTTGTATCAAGCCGACCGTCCATATAAGCTAGATTAGAAATGCTTTAGGAAAGTGACCCTTTTTCAGTTTTAGTCTCATTTAGTCCGCGTAATAGGATCTTTTTGCCTAGTGTCGCGTTTTATTGCTTCTTAATAGCTTTTCGGCTATTTGTTCTTTGGGTTTAACCGACTTGCCCTAGTTAGGATGCTTCTGTCTTCCTTCCTTATTCTCTCTCGTCTAGTGTGCTTTTCCCTATTACTTGTTGTGCTTTCTCCTTCTCGTCTATGAAACCCGTGAAGGATTGTTGAAGAATGTTCAAAATACGCAAGTCTCTTGGAAGCTACTCTTGTTGGGGATAACTAGTGTGTTTGGATGCCAAGCTAGGCAGCTCTAGAGAATCGTTGATAAGAGTACGATGACGGATAAGCCTTGATTATGAGTGGTTTAAGATCGGTGGATTATATAGGTTATGCAGAAAGAAAATGATCATGGAGGAAAATTTTGGTTGATCATGAAGGATATAGGAATCTGAAGTACTGATTTGATTATTAGGAAAAATTGGATTTTCATATCGATTCCGGATAATAATTTTGGAAGAGTTGGTTGAATCTTGATTTGGATTATAAAAATATAATTGCTGAAGATTGGATTATAGAAATATAATTGTTGGGTGTTGGATTATAGAAATAAATTATTGTTGATATGGGATTATTGGATATTGGAATATTAGAGATTGGATTGTAGAAAATATATCTTGGATGAATTATGGAAATACGTCTTGATTGGCACTTAGAAATATATCTTTGATGGATTAAAGTGATATATCTCGGATGGATTACTGGAATAAATCTTTGGTGGATTATAGAAATAAAGCTTGTCGGAGTATAGAAACTATTGGATGTTAGATTATAGAAATATATTACTGTTGGATTTTTTATTAAAGAATTATATGACTGTTGAAGGTTGGATCATAGGATTACCAATTCATGATGTTTGTTTTGGTGGATTAGGTTGAATCAAGAAGGATGGAATTAATTGGATGTATTGGTCATGCTGGACTTAATTGAATATGATTGAATACAGAAGTTAGATTTAAAAGAAATCTTGGTTGATTATAAAATACGTCTTGATTGGATTTCAGAAATATATCTTGGACGGATTATAAAAGTATAAATATTTGGTGAATTATAGAAATAACTCTTATGGGATTATAGAAATAGATTATTATCAGATTGTTGTTGTTGGAAAGCATGATTCTAATATGGGCGGATATCTTACTGATATTGGAGTTGGTCCAAATAATTGATTGTATTGATGAATATCTTACTGGTGTTGAAGTTAGACTAAATAATTGTGGCATAGATGGTGATAAATAAAAATTTGGTGGATTAAATTTAAATTTATGGATTACAAGCGGTCTTTTGGAAGGTTCTGTAATGGAGATATTGGATTTATATATAAAAAAAATCTGGAGGGTTGCAATTGATAAATATGCTTGAGAAATTAAGTGAATAATATCGTGGATTTAGTTAGGAATTTTGGTGGAAGTAGTTACGCGATTATAATATTTGCAGGATTTCGTTCCAAAAAAGGATAAAATGAATTTAGCATGATCTTGGAGTTTATCGGTTTGGAAGATGTGATTATTGCTACTAGATTTTGCGGAATTATGTAGAGAAGAAATCATGCAATCAAAATGGTGAATTTGTTGGATTATTTAAGAATATGTCCAAGAAGGGTTGTGGAATATATTGTCTTACGGATAAAATGTGAGATTGATTGAATGACTGGATTTTTAATTGGGTGACTTTATGCTAGAAGGGTGGATTTCAATAATAGTGAGAATTGGATCCAACAAATTGGAAGACAAATTGATATCTTTTTAGTTGGCACTCCAGTACATGGTTGGGAACCACTAGTTTGGCCTCAGTTTACCGTATTGAAGCTACCACCACAGCTGTTAGAGGTGCACGACGTCTTTACTCTGAGCCGCAGCAGAAGAAATGCCTCAGGGTACCAGAAAAGCGGATGTCCCCGAAGAAAGTCGAATAAAAGGGTGCCCTCACCAACAAGGGTTACCTAATCAAAAATTTCGAAGAAGTTGGAAGTCCTACCGGGAGCAAGACTTTGCGATTCTGCAAGGAACCATGAAGCAATCGATCGAAGAAGGAAGCAACATGGAAAGCCAAGAGCCAAGTTTCCCAATCCTTCTTTCTAGTCTCTCCGAATCTCGGGGTCGAGATTCCCTTTAAGGGGTATAGGTTTGTAACATCCCAAATTTCCAAAGTTTTTGAAAATTTTCAAAGTTAAAAAGTGACCATTTGATTTTATTAATTTGCTAAAGCTTAACTGGAAATTTTAAAATTCAAAAGCAATTTAATTGAATTAATTAAACATCAATTAACAAAAGTTGGTTTATTTAAAAAGTTTTTTGGATTTTAAAATTTGGTTTTTCCTGCCTTTCAAAAACTAAAAATAGTTATGTGCAAAATAAAAAGCCAACTTTAAGTTGGAAGTAATTTTGATTATTTTGAAGCTAATTTATTTTCAGGCCTTTTCGAAGTTTTTCAAATAAAAATCACCATTTGATTTTCCTAAATTCGTCAAAGCTTAAATTGAGATTTCAAAAATAAAAATGATTTAAACATGAGTAAAATAAACTTCAATTAAATAAAATTATTTTATTTTATTTGCAGAGCCTTTTTGAAGCTTTAAAAATAAAAATAATCGTTTGGATTTTGTCGATTTAATTTAAAGCTCAAAATTGGATTTCTGAAGGAAAATTATTTTATTTGGCCAAAATAAACTTCAAAAAAAAAGAAATCTAAAACTATTTTATTTGGCCTATTCAATTTCCATAGTATTTTATAAAATTTTCCTGCATTTTCGGATTTTCCAAAATCTTTTTCTTTTTCCCTTTTCTTTTCTCTCTCTTCCTAGTCATCTTCTTCCCATTGGTTTTCTTCTTGTTTCTCTCTCCCACGTCGTGCAAACCTCTTGTGGCCACTGCTCCATGCCCTGGCACCACCTCCTGCTCCCACCAGCTCCCATCCCATCGGCCTGCCTCCCCCATGCCACCCTAGCCCATGCCCTAGCCACCCTCTCCCCTCCACCATGTTGCTCCCATGTGCGTCACGCTTCTTTGCCGCGCTGCTGTGCCAAGACCGCTTCTCCCCATGCTACTCTCCCTGCTCTGCCCCCTTTTGACCGGCTGCTCTCACCTAGCTCCTGCCGAGCTCCCTCTCCCCTCCCTCCTCCAGCTCCACCATGCCCTCTCTTTCTTCTTCCTCCAAAACCAAGAATTTGATCTTTCTGCTTGCCAATCCCCTCCATTGCCGCCACCACCCCCCCATCCCTCATCGCTTTCTTCTTCCTTCCTCCCTATAAACCGAAACCACCAAGCTCCTCCTCATTCATTTTCTCCAAAGTGCAGCACCCCATGCCCCCATGCCGAGCAAGCTCCCTCACCCCTTTTCCTCACCCTCCCACAAGCTCCGAACGCCTGCCATGCATGCTAGCGTGCCATCTTTGCTTCCATGCGCGCGCCGCCTCCTCCAAGTCCTAGCCTCCCCATGTCGCCCGCCCTATAGCCCATTCTTGCTCATCCGAAAGCCACCCCATGGCTGCTGTCGGCTCCTCGGTCCCCACAGTGCCCATGCCCCTAGCAGCTCTCCGTTGCTAAGCAAAGCACCAAGCTCCCTTCCACTTCGCCAAACCAGCCAAGCTCCCATGCATCTCCACCGGCCCATGGAGCTCCCTCTCTCAACACTTGCTCGCTTTCTTGTGCCGAGCCAACCAACCAAGTGCATGCACACGCATCATACTAGCTATCCTCGTAAAGCATGCAACCCATGCACACGCCCACTTCACTTCACTAGATAATACATACTCATGTAGTAGTGCTTGCATTAATGTGTTAGATGCATGCACGTAGCTGGAAGTAGTTTGCATGTAGCACTAGTATGGTCTGCATGCATATAGCTTTGTATTAGCAAGTTGAGGGAGAGTTTTTGCTTGTGCTGTGCTTCATCCGAAAAGGTCCAGTCGGCATATAGCTTTCAGTTCAGTGAGCTCCAGCAGTCTTTGAGTTCGTGTGGCTGCATGGACATGAGATTAGGAGTTAGTAGCTGCATGAGATTAGGAGTTGGATTTGATATACCTAAATAGAGAAGTTGGATTTGAAAGGAAACTTGATCGGATTATAGAGATATGTTTTGATCAGATTATAGAATTGCATAATTGTTGGATATTGGAGTATACAAACTTATGATTGTTGGATGTTGGAATGAATGATTAAGGGATATCTTGCTGATTGAAGTTGGTCAAAATATTTGCCGGTTAAATGGTGATAAAATAATTGGCGGATTGAATTGGAATTTGTGGATCTCAAATACTATTTGGAGAATTCTATAATGAAAGTATTAGAGTTATATGAGGGAATCCTAGAAGTTGCAATTGATGAATAAGCTTGAGAAAGGTAAGTGAATCATGTCGTGAATCGAGTTGAGAATTTTGGAGAAAGCAATTGTGTAATAGAATTTTTGTTTCAAGAATGGATATAGTTAATTTTAGCGTGATCTTGGAGTATATCAGATTTGAAGATGTGAACTTTTGCTTCTGGATTCGTGCAGTGAAAAAAAAATCTGGCAATCAAAGTGGTGAACTTGTTGGATTATTTAAGCTTATGCTAGGAAAGATTTGTGAGTTATGTTGTCTATCAATAGAATGAGAGATTGATTGAATGAGTGGATCTTTTAATTGGGGGAAACTTTCAGATGTGTGGTTTGGTGGATCTCAATAACAATAAGTTTTCGATCTAGCAAAGTTGGGAAGACAGGATCATGGCTTCTAGCTAGCACCCCAGCACTTGGTTGTGACAAGTAGCTCATAAAGAGAGCCAGATGGAAGAAAAGGAGTGTCGTCATCTCTACCCTTCAAGGACAACATGCTGGACTTTCTGAAGACCGTGATTTGAAGATCGTCTCGTCAGCCCAACCATATAGCTTTAATTGCCCAGACTCATTCTGTGAATTCAGTCGCTTCACCAGCTTATTAGTATCAATCGAGTAGAACATTATATTGTTGCTTCATTTGCAAAGTATATTTTCTTTTGGTACGTCGTACATAGATCTTTTGATCTTGTGTACAACGTTTGCTTAAGGGGGGTAGATTTCTCTCCTCATAGTTTTCTTCTCATCCCTTGCTTTTCCCTCTTCTCTATCAATCGATTGGACAACTCAAACCGTCGATGCACAAAGGACTTGAAGGATGAATTGACACTCCAAAAATTCGACAACTCAAGATCAATGGATATGAAGCTAATCGTAATACCCTAATATCAAATAGAGAGAATATTATTCGAGAGGGAATTTATTCAATTTCGAATTTCTCCTAACAAAGAAAGTATCCAACAGCGTTATGTAATATCCTGTTTAACATTAGAGAATTAATTGAAATGAGAAAGATATTTAACAGGAATTAAAAAGAGAAATCAGATTTTTAGAGGAGAAATAATCTTGGGCCTTCGGCCCACGTTGTTTGGCCCAAGTGGGAAGTTGGTTTAAGAAGGGGGCAACCAAACCCTAGGCACCTTTACTGTAGCACGGGTACTGTAGTGCCACCGCCACTGTAGCACGGCGCTACTGTAGCACGCCCCTCCCCTCCGGTGCTTCTCCATTGTTGCCGGCCATAAGGAAGAGGAAGGAGAGGGAAGAAGAGAGGAGAGGAAGAAGAAGAAGGTGGGGGTGATCTTCGCGAGGACTTCGTGAAGGTTTTTGTGGCATCTCGCGTCGTTCTTGTGGGTAAATTCGTGATCCCAATTAGTTTTGATAGATAATTCGTATACGATTCGTATTCATTAGATGTTCTGAGATTTCTGTAGTAGATCGGTTGAATCTGTCTTCCTGTTGACGCGCTGTTCTGGGTTAGATCCGAGCAGATTCAGGGATTAGTATCTCCTGGAGATAGATGGAAATTTTCGTTATCTTTCCAGAAAGTTATAATTCATAATTTTTGGATAAACGGTTAATTAGTTATGAATTTCGCAAGACAGAGTGCTAAATCAGTCTCAGGACTTGTGCAACGAACATAGATCTGTAAATTTGATATAGGAGACGGCCAAATTGGATCAGTTGGTCTCCTTGAGAGTTGTAGGTATTTTCATTATGATTCCAGAAAGGTAAATTTCATAATTTTTGGATTTATAGATAAAAAGTTATGAATTTTAGAAGCTCAGGCTGTAATCTGCCTCTCTGTTGTGGACAGAAGAGTTTTACTTGACTATTTACAATATTTGTTGCATAATAGAAATATTTGAGATAATTTTATTGAGATAGTTGGTTTCCTGTAGTTTCTAGAGAGTATTAGAACAATGTGTTTGGTTGAGCCAAACAAAAGTTATGAAATTCACAATTTAGTAGTACCGGAGATGCTAGATCGTTTTTCGGGATTAAAAACAAAGACTTAGATGAACTAGTTTGATCTTTTGGTCACCTGAGAAGTTTTAGCTAGTCTTGTGTAGGTTCTAGTAAAATTGGATTCATGGATTTTGGAGTTTTGACTCAAAAGTTAAGAATTTTTCCTTAACAGCTGTTCGTTTGGACAGATTTGAGAATTTGAGAGAGTTTTGATTAATTGTTGGGATTGCTTAGGACGCTTGTTCTCTTCTGTTTCGCTGCATTGCTGTACACTTTTGTGTGGTATACTTAGTTATTTACGGTTGCCAGGTGGTGGTGAACAACGGGGCTAGAGTGTTCCATCGTTGTCTTCCGTCTCATGGTTGAGGCAAGTACATTTGATTTGTCTTGCTTGCCTTTTTGTTCCACTTTGTTGATTAATAAGCATTGGGTAATTCCGGTATTACTTGTTTCCCTTCATGATTGATATACCATGTTTCTTCGATGATATGTTTCGTTCAATGTAACCTTTCGTTCGTTTAGTCATGTTTCACCCACTGGAGTGGGTAGTGAAGTCTCATCATTCCAACATGGGCAAGTACCTCAATGTTCCTATAATCATGAAATGTTGAATGCATGTTGTTGATTTTGTATTTCTAAGAGCCACGTTAATATTTAATTGTTCGTGTTCAATCCATTTGTGCTACCTCCATGAATAGAGAGCATGTATTTTCAATGTTCATATGTCATACCATGCATCCATAATACATGTTTCAATCCACGGAGTGGATCAATAAATAAGACCCATCAATTCCAAGATGGGCACGTAAGACCCACCATTCCAATGTGGGCGGTTTGGGACACCCAGACGAAACGCGTTCTTCAGACGGGGCTTGGGTCCCCGTATTTTGTTAAATGCGGCTTAGGTGAACACCGACGGTGTGTCACCAAATACCCGTATATGCATGTGTGTAGTCCCTTCATTCATCCACATCATTCATTCCATTCATTCAAGTGTTCGGTTCTGTGCTTATTTCATACACTTTAATGATGTTCACATGATCATGGTTGTTATGTATTATTCATTTACTGTACTTGCTGAGTCTCGGACTCACTCTTGCTTTGTTTGTTGTTTTTTTTAGGTGATCTTTGAGGTTGGCTCCATGGGGAGGGAATGGACACACACTACCTTTTCACTTCACCTTAATCAAGTCCAGGATTTCATTTTAGTTCAATTTAATCATTCATTATTGATGAACTGTAATAATAAATGTTGGCTGTGGCTGATAACTCTTCTCCATTAAGATTGGTTAAGAACTATGCGTGAACTTAGTTCATCCTTTGATATAGTTGCTTGAGATCAGATTATACTTCTGCGATGATTCTGATATTTGTTGATTTCACTATTGTCTTGATATTAATGATTGTTGGAACCTCCGGTATAGCTAACTATACAGGGAGGTTCTCATTAAATTTAGAATTTTATCGCCTATTTTAGCTTTGTTAACATGTTAGTTTAGTAGCATTCCACCTCAGAGGATCTGGGTGTTACACCAACTTAAAGATAAACTCTCCTTATCTCTTTCTAGCCTACCAATACAATCATCCAATATCAATCTTTCTTTCTACCCACTCCGAATCTCGGGGACGAGATTCCTTTTAAGGGGGGTAGTTTGTAACAGCCCAAAGTTCTGTTACCAATTTAATTTAATTTAATTAAAGTTATTATGTTGTTGGAATTTCTGAAATTTGAAAGGGTTTGATTGCTTTATTTGAATTTCTGAAATTTGAAAAGTCAAAAAAAGAGGTTAATTAAAATTTTTTAAGTTGTATTTGAGCTAAAGTTGAAAAATGAGAATTAAATTAATTTATGGAATTTTAAAAGCTTTTACCTAATTATTTTAAATCCAAAATAATTTATTTTCAAAATTAAAAGCTAACTTTAAGCTAAAAATAATTTTATTAACTCTAAAATAATTCTAGGAATTTTTATGAATTTTTCTAGAATTTTTGGACTCTATTTGCTATGTTCTAAAACATCGATTTATTGCTTAATCTTTATTTTGAAAATAAATATATATTAAAAAAGGGTCGGACCAGTCCGAACATACGCATTCACCTGTTCGGACTGTCCATCACCGGTGAACAGTGATTCAAAAAAACAAATTAAAAAATATATTTTTCTAACGCACAGTGCCCAAGTTCCCATCGGGTCACCCATCCCATTTTACTCCCGTGACCAGCACGCTCCACATTCCAAGTCTAAGCAATGAGCTGCCACTTGCCACTTTTGGTTTCAAATCAATGTCTGCTTCCTTTTCCCGTTTTGTTCCTTCTCTCCCCTCCTTTCTTCTTCAACAAACCGAATCGGTTTCCTGGACAGCAAACAAACACAGTACCGACAACCATTAGAGGCCACATGGAGCTTTCAAAACCCAGGATTTCCTCCCCATCTCTTCCCCGAATCACGCGCATTCAAACCGCCACTCCCCACCTCCCCCATTTCCGCCCACCTTCTCCCTCCTCCCCTTCTTCTCCGCACGGAACCGCACCGAGCCGGCTGCCATTTTTGAGCGGGTGAGCTTCTCAACCGCCGCTTCTAACCGCTCCCGCCTTCAGCGCAGTTGCGCACGACCCGCGCCCTCAACCGCCTCCACTCCCCCGCCCTCCCTCTTCTCCACGCTGGTTCGCCCACGCCCCAACCGCCATGCCACCACGCCGCCCACGCGACGAACTCCTCGCTCGGCCTCCTCCACCTCTATAAAGGGAGCACGGTGAGCCCTTCTCACCGCATCAAAACCCTCAAGGATCTCTCTCTCTCCCACTCAATCGACGGAATTGAAGTTTTTCTCCGCGCCACCGAGCTTCCTTCGTTCATCATCTCCGCGCCAAAGCCTCCCCGGCGACTTCGACTACACCCACGGCCGCCACATCGCCGCTTACCCGGTGCTCACCTCCGCTGCCAGGCGCCCATTGCCGTCAAGCCACTGCTGCCATCGCTGTGTGCTCATTGCCACCACCACCGCTGCGCCCTGCCGTGCCGCCACCTCCTACAAATTGCCTCATGGTGAGTAAACCATTTTCCTCATCGCCACCACCCTTCCATTCCTCTCACCATGGCGAAGCTCCATACATCCTTGCTGCTCGGCCGAACATGAAGATGAACAGTGCACAAAATTATCTAGTCATGGCTTCAAGTTTGTACATACACATTTTAATCATTCCAAAATTTCGTTCTTGCACATACAAAGTCCAAATCCATTGATTCTTCCTCCTAAAATCATCTAAATTCATCTACTATTTTTAGTATTTATTTCATAATTTTTAGATTTTATTTAATTTCTGTTAATTATTCGGTTCATTTTATGCTGTCATGCCACCGCCGACGGCCGACCTTGCGCATTCCACGACAACCGGGGAGAGCGTTGTGTTTCCCGCGGTACCATCTTCAAATCGCCGCCAACCTCACTCGCTAAATCCTCCGCTTGTCCGAACGCCGATGTTCGCCGTCGAAGGTCTTCTCCGTCGGATCAAGGTCACCATCGAAGGTCATCTCGCCAAGCCAACCGTGTCGCCGCGTACTCCTCGGCTTTATCTTCATATACCTAGAATTCGGCCCTCAATCTCGCCACAAGCAAAAATTTTCCGCAAACGGTCCAACTACCTTCTGTCGCTATTTTCAGCGCCGTTTTTGATTTCCTGACAACATCGTCCACGCCATTGGCTTCCTCACAATGTTCTACGCAAAGGTCCTCCTTTTCCCTCAAACACTCCGCCTCATCGGTGCTACTATTCATCCGACACTATTTTACGCCACAACAAAGATCAACCTTTGCCGCTGACGCGACCACCACCATTAGGCCCGCCTCGCTCCCGGATTCCATTTTTGTGCTTCACGGCCGCCTCTCTGTCCCTTTCACCACCGCCATTTCTCTGCTACCATGCTTTTGTCTAAATCTTGGTTATCGTTCACGTGCATGGCATGAACAGTGCCATGCAAGCTACACATACATCCCATTTTTGAGATTTAAACTTCTACAATTTCGTTCGTTGCCATACGAACTCCAAATCCATCGATTCTTTCTCCTAAAACTCATCTAAATTCATTATCTACTTCTAGTATTTATTTTATAATTTTTGGATTTTTATTTCGATTTTATTTGAATATTATTTGAATTCGGATCGTTACGCGTATAGATTTCAGCGACTTTCGCATTTAATCGGATTTCAACACCATTTGAGAACATCGGATAATTTAGCAAGGCAAGTTACACTTTGACCATGTTGCACCTACTATTTTAAAGTTATTTAATTCAGTTTTTAAAATTATTATTGCATGCATATTTCTATTCAAGTATTTCAAATTCATATTTTAACAATTAGATATTCCAACTGTCATTGTATGGCCAATTTGGATATTGACATGTCATTCCTTTGTCACCACTAGATAAACTAGTATGGTAAAACCGGATGCTTAGCAAATGCTTAGACCATGATTACCAATTTTGGGGAGTTTAGCCAAATCATTTCAAATGGATTTAAAATCCTAATCTATGGTATTGTTTTACCATGGAAGCTTATTAAAGGTGGTTTTACTAAATAAAATTAAAAATGGTTTAGACTTGGGCTAAACGGATGAATGGTGGGTGCGGGTTTATGCACGGGTTTAATCTGTTAGGATTAAAACCTGTGGTTTGTTTTGAAAGACGCCTAAGTCAATTAAGGACCGCCTTTGAGCGTGCCTTTGCTATGCCTTATCAGACCACCACACGCCCCGTATGGGCAGGACTCGCTTATTAATTTGGGATACCTTGTAGATATTCGTGCCATTTTGTATGAGTGGGTGTCGGTTAGACTATAGTCCCACTGGCGCAAGAGGGGCCCCGAACTCATGGATGGTTAGTCCAAAGGGGGCGAAACCTTAGCGGGCATGAGTACTTTGAGGTAGATCATTGTAACGGCCTTGTGATAATTGCTTTGTCACACGCCTTAGGAAGCGTGGATTGGCCGACTCAAAGAGCAAATTATCTCGTGTGGGTAAAGCTGTACAAACTCTGCAGAGTAGAAAACTATTCGAATAGCCGCGTCCGCGGTCATGGACATGCTAGCAAAGCCACTTTGAGTTAGACTTGATTTTGGTTTTAAAATGATTTCAACAGATGTTTTCAGGATGGTTAGTCCTGTGGGGAAATTGGGCGGTTAGCCAATGTGATTGGAGGTTATCCATCACCTTTCTTGGAGGTTATCCACATTATACATTTGTCATTTAAATTATGATTTTAAATACTGTATGAAAATGGCCTTGCAATCTAATATGATTATTTAAACTAAAACTGCTGCTTTACGCAAAATAACCCTGCCAATATCCTTTGTTCACTTTATGCATGCATTACAATTCCATATTGGGTGTAACTTGCGAGCACGGTAGTTGTGCTCATGCTTGCTTTATGCAAAAAAAATTCAGAGGAGATGGACTTTACCATCGGTGTGGATATCGACGACTAGGCCGCTACTGATCGATTGCTCGTGGCGATTAATCGACTCTACTACATCTTCGTCTTCCGCTGTGTTATTATTTGTTTGGCTTGTAAGCCTTTCTTGTAATAAACTATGTTGTTAATTATTAATAAAGTTATGTGAGATATGTTTATGTTATCATTTTTGTAACTGTGTACACCGGAAATCCTGGACTGGTGTATGAACACAGAGGGTTCGGGATCTTTCGCTCCCGGGTCCGACAACTTGTCACGACCCGGCCCAGGGCGCACCCGGAAGGTCCCTTAGGACCTCTTGGGAGGTCCAAAAAGGAACCCCCAGGACGTCCCGGGAGGGCATCCCGCTAGGACCTCCAGACCTCCCGAGAGGTCCGATAGACCACCCGGAGGTCTGGGGTCCCGACCCGAGGAGGTCGTTGGACCTCAGACCTCCTCAAGCACCACGCACCACTCGAGGGAGGCCCGAGAGGAGCCCACCCGAGGAGGTCGTGGGGCTTGAGGACAAGCCTAAAGTCCACTGCAATCCGAACTAGTCCCCAGGGATCATCAACCAATTCTTACAGCAAGCAAGTGACAACAAAAGCATCGACAGAACTTTATTAACAACAAAAGGAGGTTTGATTACAAGGGTTGCTTGCAAGCTCCAGCAACCGAGAGCACACAAACGCAGCGGAAAACAAAAGACATGGTCCACCCATTACACCACAGGTGACTGGCTGGAGGGCGCGGCCTAATTGAGTTGATCATCTTCATCATCAAAGGAGTCTTCATCTGCTCAATTCATGAATCAAGCAAGAGTGAGCACAACAACCGTGCTCGCAAGTTACACCCGTCAATTAACAGAATGACATGCATAGGGATACATCAATGGAAAGCATATTAGGGTTGATTTGCATAAAGCCAATTTTATTTCAAATACAAGTATTAAGTTTCAAGGCAGGTTACAATAGATAAAATTCATTTTTGTGGAATCCATTTTCAGTTGGATAGCATTCATCATTGAAAATGGTGAAGGATACCCTCCTGCACAAGGCTCCCCGCCCAAACCCAAATTGGTTAAGCCACCAAAACCAGCGCCAATATTCCTTTTGAAAACCAAAACCAAGAGCTAACTTTGAGTGACATTGCCAGCATGTCCATGACCGTAGACACGGCTATTCGAATAGATTTACACTCTACAGAGGTTGTACACTTTACCCACATGACATGAATTCTCTAGTTTGCTTGGCATCCGTCGATACCACCTCACACTTCCTTTGGTGAGAGGTCTAGAGCACATGACAAGGCCTTTACAATGCATTGCTCCAACGCAGTCCACCCCCATTAAGGTTTCGTAGATCCCCCCTTTGGATAGAAACCCGCCAGGTTAATGGGGTGCCCCCTCTTATGCCAGGTGGGACTACAACAGTCGTAACATGACAACCCACCGCATCAACAGGATGAACCACGATAGAGCTTTGCAAATTAATTAGCTAGGTCCCACTCCCCACACTAGAGACATGTGGTTGCACAATTTTGGCATAGCCCATTATAGGCTTAGCAAGTGGTGTCTCAAAGACCGGTCCTTAACCGACTTGGGCGACAAACCTCAACCCTGGGGCATCGGATCACACGACCCCCGTGCATAGACATGCACCAACCAAACAACTAGCTTCGCCCAAGTCAAATCCATTTTTCATTTACTTTGCTTTTCAAACCTCCATGGCACACCAATGCCATGGCCATTTGTAAAACCCCATGACACACCAATGTCATGGCCGGAGTCTCCATGGCACACCAATGCCACGGCCCAAATTCTTTGATTAAGTGATATTTTTGGTCAAAACTCCCCAAATCAAGATTTTGGTCTAAGCAATACTAAGCATTCTATTTTTCAAGAGCTACGGGTCCTCACTATTGCAAGAACCAGGTTTTATCTAGGGTGACAATGGGGTTGATTCAACATGGACAGTGGTCACACCAAGCAGTAGGCATAGCTATGAATTTAAAGGTAGGCATTAAAATATCTTAGTGAAATAAGCATGCATATATCTTTGAGAACGACATAAGTAACTTGAAGTATTGGGTGCAACATGATCAAGAGTGTAACTTGCCTTGCTCAAAGTCTTGAGCTGCTCCCTCTCCCTCACTGAACTCAGGCTCCCCACGGTCTTGATAATCTACACGTGAAAACCAAATAACTCAAACAAAGTTCAAACAAGATCCAAAGAACTCTAAATAAGCTTAGATACAAAACCAACAGAGAGGATGGAAGGTCAAGAGGAGGTCCAACGAGCTTGTTGGAGGAGGTCCAGAGAGTCAAGAGAGGAGGTCCATGAACTTGTTGGAGGAGGTCTAAGGTAGACTCGGTTGAGACAGAGAGGAGAAATAGAGAAGAAAGTGAGAAAGGAGGGCTTCCCAAACTATATATAGTGGAAGCCAAAGCACATGACCCAGGATAGGGTCAACAGGAGTTGGTAAATAGGACAGTGGGAGTAGGCAAGGAATGTGACAATCGGTATGACATGAGTACGGCAAAGGTGAGATCATTTAATGTGATACAACATGCATTAAATGCTATGGAGACTTCCTTGCCCAAGGACACAATCAAAGGTAAAGGAAACTGGGTGTGTGACTGGCCAGTGGGGTAGCCAAGACCCGCAGAGGAGGTCCTGCAATGGCCTAGAGGAGGTCTTGCAGTGAATCAAGGGGAGATCCTCACCCACCGGGAGGTCCTGACGGTTGGATCTCCAAAGGGGGGGTCCAAACGGCCAAGATTAAGCGCACCAGAGGAGGTCCGCAAGGGCAAGGAGGAGGTCCTCACCATAAGGGAGGTCTGACAGTTGGATCTCCAAAGGGAGGTCCAACGGTCAAGATTAAGCGCACTGAGGAGGTCCGCAAGGGCAAGGAGGAGGTCCTCACCCGCAAGGGAGGTCCTGGCAGTTGGATCTCCAAAGGGGAGGTCCAACGGTCAAGATTAAGCGCACCAGAGGAGATCCGCAAAGGTAAGAGGAAAACCTCACCCGCAAGGGAGGTCTAGAACCGTAGGATCAAATCCAGGGAGGTCCGAACGGTTAGGATTTCCAAGGGAGGTCCTAACGACGGATCTGCCAAAAAGGGAGGTCTCGACGGCCAAGATTTCCAAAGGGAGGTCTTGACGGTCTAGATCCACAAGGAGGAGGTCCGACGGTTAAGATCTCCAAGGGGAGGTCTTAACGGTCCCGATTTACAAGGAGGAGGTCTCGGCATTGGATTTCGATCGACCGCCCAAAATGGTTGGGACGTTCGACCGCCCGAACGCCATAGCAAATCGGACCATCCAATGAAGATCTAAGGGCTCAGAGAGGTGGGACGTTCGGACCATCCGAACGTCCGACCAAGATCAAACCGTCCAATGCAAATCAGACGACTCACATTCGATAGGGGTGGAAATAGATAGGGAGGAGATCCTGGAGGACCTGGGGAGCTCCTGAAGGACACGGAGAGGTCCAATAAAGGTAAGGGGAGGTCCGAAGAAGTGGTAGTACCGCATGGTGCGGGTGGTACTACCGGGCTGGTACTGAAGGGAACCTCCAGAGAAGGTTTCAAGGTTACAAGCAACGAATGAGGTCCAAGCATTTGGGAGGTCTGGACCAGAGGAGGACAACACAAAGGAGGTCCGGACCTTTGGATCCAAACGAAGGAGAGGTCTGGGCCATTAGATCCCAGACAAAGGGAGGTCTAGGCTAGAGGTGGGTAAAAGATGGACAGAGAAGGGAAGATCTTCAAAACTCCAACAACTCAACAAACCAACAAGGAACTTTAGTTGAAGTTTGAGTTAGTCAACTTAAATCCATTATGAAATTTCAGGTTAAACTTTGAATTCTCATCAAAACAAAATGGTTCTTTTTATTTTGAAAATTTTTCAAAAAGACTCTGAAAATCAGGGTGTCACACGCCGTCACTTCTTCCTTGCCGTCGGCACCGCATCCTCTTCTTCATCGCTGGTGCTACTGCCGTTCCTTCCTCGTCGCTGGGATGGAGTACAGCCTACCTCTCGAATCCGGCTGCCCATCATAACCCCTTCATCTTCCTCAAATCCAGCTTCTAAATCCGTTGCGGTTCCTTTGTCTTCTGTAACACCCCAATTTTTCTGAGCCTTTTTGAAGATTTTCAAAAATAAAAAGAACCATTCGGTTTTGTTGAAGTTCCAAAGCTTAACCTGAGATTTTCAGAATTTGAGTGTTTAAAATGACTAAGCTAAACTTCAACTAATCCAAAGTTGGTTCCCTTTGTGTTTGCTTGGCCTCTAGTGTTGCTCTCCTTCTTTTGTCTGCTCAGACCTCCCATTCTCTCTGGAATTCCTCTCTGTACAGATCTCCTCTTTCGTTTTGCGATGCCTACGCCCTCCTCTCTTTTGTACCGCCCGATTTGTATCAGATGGCTCTGCTTAGCTGCGCCTCTCCTTGCCCTTTGGATCTCCTCCCTTGGATCTCCCCGTGGTCTTTTGTAAAGACCACCTCTTCTGGTCTTTTGCGAAGACCACCCCTTTTTGGTCGAGACCACCTTTTGTGGTCACGACCTCCCCCTTTTGCTCAGACCACCCTGTTGGTCACCCTTGGGGGTCTTTTGTAAAGACCATCCTCCTGGTCCAGATCACCCTTTGGATCAGGACATCATTTAAACTCCCCTTTGTGGTTTAGACTCCCTCTGAGGTTTAGACCTTTTTCTTGTTTGGTTATCTCTTGTTTGGACATGCCCTTATGTCCAGACCTCCTTTTGGTTTTGACCTCTCTCTCGGTCACAACCACCCCCGAGATGTCCTAAGCTCGGGTTTGTGTTTCAAATATCCTTGATCTATGAAATCCAAATTTTGGGTTGAATTCCTCTCTTCTGGATCTCTCTGGTCCAACCTTCTTTCCTCCCTATGTTCCATTGGATCTCCTTGAGTCCATTTGAACCTCCTCTGTGTTCAATTGGACCTCCCTGTGTTCTTTTGGACCCCCTTTTGGTCCAGACTTTACTTTGGGAATCTCCTTTCGTTTGGACCTCCCTTTGGTTCAAACTCTCCTTGGAAACTCTCCTTTGTTTGGACCTCCCTCGGGTTCAAATGTCCCTTGAAAACTTCCTTCCTCGCTGGACCGTCCGATTTTTATCGGACCGTCCGTAGCGATTGGGCCGTTCGGACCATCCGAACTTCCCACTCGTTCTGGACCCTTCAATCTAGATCGGACAGCCCCACTCCTCCGTGCCTTTCCTATCTATTTCTCCATCTCCCTTTGATTCTATCTTGACCATCAGAACCTCCCTCAGGCTCATCCTGGTCGTCAACATCTCCCTTTTAGTTCCATCTTGACCGTTGAGACCTTCCCCGTGTTGGTCTTGACCATTGAGATCTCTCTTGGTTCCATCTTGACCATTGAGAACTTCCCCGTGTTGGTCTTGACCGTCGAGATCTCCTTTGGCTTCCATCTTGACCGTTGAGACTTGAGACCTTCCCTGTGTCGGTCTTGACCGTCGAGATCTCCTTTGGTTCCATCTTGACAGTTGAGACCTTCCCTGTGTTGGTCTTGACCGTTGAGATCCTCTTTGGCTTCATTTTGACCGTTGAGACTTCCCCGTGTTCGTCTTGACCGTCGAGATCTCCCTTTGCTTTCATCTTGACCGCCAAGACCTCCTTGATCTCCTCTTAACCGTCAAGATCTCCTTTGAGTTTATCTTGGCCGTTGAGACCTCCTTTGATTTCATCTTAACCGTCAAGACCTCCCCTTGATCTATCTCCACTGTTGGATCCTCCCTTTGTTTGGATCTGATGGACCAGACCTCCACGCCTTCGTTTGAAACCATCCGATCTGTATCGGACGGCCCGATCTTGTTGGCACGTTCGGCTGATCCGAACGTCCCATCCCTTTTGAGACCTCCTTTGATCTCATCTGATCGTCAGGACCTCTCTCTGGGTTGATCTGACCGTCAAGACCTCCCTCGAGTTGATCTTGACCTTGAGGTCCTCTCCTGGTCCTTTTGCAAAGACCACCTTTGCGGGTGAGACCACCCTTGTGGTCTGGACCTCATGGTCTTTTTGCAAAGACCACCCTTGTGGTCTTTTTGTGAAGACCACCCTCCTGGTCACGACCACCTCTTGTGGTCAGGACCTCCCCTTGGAGTCGCGACCTCCTCTTTTGTCCTTTAGCCGCGACCTCCCCTTGAGGCCGCGACCTCCTCTCTTTTGTCCTTTAGCCGCGACCTCCTCCTATTTTGTCGTTTTGCCATGACCTCCTTTGGTCATGACCACCCTATTGGTTTGACCACCTCACCCATGTAGTTGACTGGTCCCACCTGCTAGCTCAGCTCGTTTCCTCCTTCTCCCCACCATAGAAGTCTATGCGCATTGAATGCGGTCACTGCTATGGTACCGTGTGTTCCCCTTTTTGTCTTTTCCTTTACCTGCCCCATCTTTTCCTTCTTTTCAGGCCATGCCCTGTCTTGTCCCTCACCAGCCTTTGATTTGTGTGTCATTGGGCTACTTAGTGACACTCTCTCTTTCTCTCATGGCTATAAATAGCCTGAACAGCCCTCATTTCCTCACCTTTGGCCACTTAGCTCTCCATCTCTTTTCTATCTTGCTCAGTGCTTGAATCTTCACCAAGGAGTCCGTTGAGGCAGTGACGTCGCCTCCTCATCGATAAGGAGCTCGCCGGAGTTTGCACCACCACTTCGCCACCAAAGGAGTTCGCCAGAGCGCCACGCCATCCTCAACCATCGCCACCGAGCCCTCGACCTCCCCCTCCTCTTCTATCTCCCTCTCGGCCTTGGTGAGTACCTCCGTATCCTTTTTGCATTCCTTGCATGACTATGTTGCGTAGTTGTATTTGTCTTACGACCACGCAGCATAGTTGTGTCCTTTGTTGAACCTCCTCCTTTGGATCTCTCGAGGATCTCCTCTTTGCAAAGATGACCGTCTTGGTCTTTTTGCAAAGATGACCCTCTAAGGACCTCCTAAGGATCTCTTCCTCAAAGACCTCCTTGACCTCCACGGGACATCCTCCTCAAGACGTCCCTTGAGCTCCTCTAAGATCTCCCTTGGCAAAGACCACCCTCTCGGTCTTTGCTGATCTTTTTGCAAAGACCACCCTCTCGGTCCTTGCAGGTCTCTTTGCAAGGACGACCCTCTTGGTCTTCTTGCAGAGACAACCCTCTTAGGTCCTCCTCTGGACCTCCTCCTCTGAGACCTCCCTTTTGCCCTCTCGGGACTCTCTCAGGACCTCCCTTTTTGCAAAGATCACCCTTTTGGTCTTAGCTGGCTTCTTTGCAAAAGACCACCCTCTTCGGTCATTTGCAAAGACCACCCTCCCGCGGACCTCCTCCTTTCCATTGGACCTCCTCTTGAGAGCCATTTCTTAGTTCTTCTTATTCTGTTCTTTGCTATTTGGGTTTGTTTGAAGTTCATTTGGATCTTATTTGGCTGTTATTTGATTTTGCTTTACTTTGTCTCGTGTAGATTACGACTCTTCGGGGAGCCCAAGTTCTTCCAATTAGTTCCTCAAAGCTTTTAAGTCAGGCAAGTTACACTATTGATCATGTTGCGCTCAGTATCTCAAATTATTTAAGTTCTGTTTCAAAATTACTGCATGCTTATTTATACTAAGTATTTCAATACCTGTTTTAAATTCATAGCTATGCCGAATCCTTTGTATGGCCCATATTGATATTGAATCCACTCTGTTGTCACCCTAATTAAAATCTAGTTGATGCAATAGTGTGAACCAGGATCTCTTCAAAACTATATGCTTAGTCATACTTAGACCAGAATCTTGTTTTGGGAGTTTTACTGCCAAAAAACCAATGTCGTGTGGAGCGACATCGAGCGGATCCGGAGGCGGTGGCGCCAAGAGTCGACCGAGAGAGAGAGACGGAGCCATGGCGCATTCGTTCGGCCAAGGCATGAACCAGGATGGACCAAGCTCGAAAACGGGAGGAGAGAGGGATGGCGCCGACGCAGCGGCTGCGTAGGAAGCTCAAGGGGGCGGGAGGGAGGAAGAGGGAGGCCGTTGCAGCGGCAGGTGAGGGAGACCGGGGAGGAAAGGGGGAGAGATATGCGTGAATGGGGAAAAGGCAGACCCTTCGCGATGCACGTGACGTGGGACGCCCTTGACCGCGGAAACGCAGCAAGCGCAGGCACGTGGATCAGACGGATGCGCGCGAGGATGGGCGCGATCGGGCGGCTCGTGATTTTGGGGCAACGTGGGTGGGGCAGGAGGGTGGGCTCACGGTGGTGGTTGGGCAATTACGAGTGTGTAAGCGTGATCGCGTTCGCTGGTTATGGTTGTTCCAAGGAGAGGGAAAACGGCATGGTGTTCTTATTATCTTATATGACGCAGCGGCAGGACGGTACGTGGCATTTTTAGGGGCCATGTGCTAAATTTCAAAATAGACCATACACTTAATAAAAACTATTCTTTATTTAATGTTACAATTGTTTTTGTTCTTACGATACAATGGATTATGTCCCGCTAAGAAACAAGTTAAACTGGTACCATAACTTTTGTCTGAAAAGCATCGTTCTAGCATTCCTTGAAACGAAATCTTCAATTATCTTGGTAATTAGTTTTCAACAAATTAAACATCAACCACAAGTGCTATCGATAAGTTTTTCCTAAGTCATTGTAGAATACAAGTAGAACTTTTACAACTTCATTTTGTATAAGCTCTTTTTTGCTAATGCAATATTAGCTGGGATAGTCAACAAAATTTTATATGCAACCATTGCATTACAAAAATAATTTAGCTGTTTTATAAACTTTTAAATATTGACGGCCCGTACTTTTCCTTAGGAATGAATTTTTAGAGTAAAAATTTAGCAAAAGAAAAAAAAGGCGTAGAAATGGGGAAACGGGTGTGAATCACTGTTAATTTTCAGGTAAAAGTGAGTAAAAGAGATACTTACTCGCTTATTAGTCCTTGGTCTTACTATTTCAATTAGCAAGGAGTCCCTCAATAATGGAAGAGAATTGGGAAAATTGGGAGTGTGTGTGTCGGTGGGTGGGTGGGAGGGGGGCTATCCTTTCAAATGCGCATGCCTCCCGTAAAGCCCTGCTCGGCAACACTGAGAGAGAAAAGATACAGAAAAAATGTAGGAATGCAAGTGCAAAGGTAGAGATCGCCCTATCATGCGCGTAAGCACGTTGTTATCATACAACAGATAGAGACGAGTATAGACGTCTTTCTTTGTCCACGGATATAAAAACAGATACAATTTCTTACCCAGCAAACGGGCGAAGGTATGAGTAAGCTTCATCCATACCCACTTCGTCCGATTACCCGCTAAGCTACCGTACCACCTCAGTCTCCTGTTCCGGCTGTACTTCCGGTACACACCGGTCGGATGGCTCAAGTAGTGTTCCGTTCATCTCGGCAACGGAAGAAACCATGCATGAAGAAGAGGGTCTCGACTTTGCAATCACCAACTACATTGCAGCCTGAAAAGTGACGTTGGGGCCTGTTTCATGTTACTGCACTGAGTAATGGAATAGTGGGTCCATGTTGTACGAATGGAAATTGAATAAGTAGCACAACTCAACACTCGTTTCAGAAACGGAGGTACAGAACACAACCCCCCTGTTCTAAAGATTCACATTTCCTTGCTGCCTTGCTCTCTTTCTCATTTCATTTGCCATCAACTCTTTTGTTTCAGTATATACCTCTGCCATACAGCTATGACTAACAATATTCGTACCATTACTTATCAGAAGAAGACAACCATACTACTAATTCATCGTGGGTGAACCGGCATGCCTGCGGATGACGAGTACCCGCGGGCGACAAGTATGGACGAAGTTCTTCGCCCGTCGTCCTTCACGGGCATACTCGTGAGGGGTAATCGGGGTCGCATGTATAAGTATGGACGAATCTCTGCTGTAGATCCATCTCTCAGCCACCCAAACCCCATTGTGGGCACTTGTCACCTCCAACGCATGCCGCCCATATACACATTTGCCTTTCATCCCCTTACCCTTTCAACTTTTAAAAAAACCAACTTTTAACTCAGAAGATTCAAACTTTCAAGTCGGAAATTTCAAAACTTTCAAATTGGATTTAAAAACTTCCAATTCAAAAATTTATACTTTCAACACAAGATTTGAAGAGCTTTCACTTAGGGTCAGAGGAGGAACAAGTCGATGCCTCCTCGCCCGCAACGGAGAGCGGCACAGGCGACGAGCTTCGATGGCGGCGGGCGTAGATGGCCTCGGCATTGGATTGTTGTAGAGTTGCAGGGTGCAGGGCATTGTGTTACCTGATGCCTCACTGAGAAGAAGATTTGGGGGAAGAATTAGCGGATAGGGAGGGTGGACTTGGTATCCGCATCCAATGGCTGCGGGCACGTAAAAGGAAGATCGGACGGTATAATGTCCGCTGGAAGGGGATAGAACCAGTGCGATCGAGAACACAAATGCTTGCTTGGCGCAAGGAAATGTATGAGCTGCTAATCGCCGGATTTACTGGTGGGTCCAGATGGAAATATAAAGTGGCCAGAAAAATTCGGTAATTAAGGAGGGAATGGGCCGACATTTGAGTTAAAATTTGAATAGGTGTGCACGTATCATCCACACTTTCCTCTCTATTCTTATATATTTCAATATCTAGTTAATCCTTGCAATTTTTCAGATTCTTCATACAAAAAAACATGAAATTTGATAATTGAATTTCAAACAATTTCGGGCGGTAACCGTGCAACTCTGGTTTTTTTTTCAAACCGATAGCATTTCCCCTGCTTGGATGCATTGAACGGGTAAGCTAATTCCTCAATAGTCATTTTACCTTCGATTCACGGTAGGTTTCACCTTGTTTACTCCTAATTCGACTCGATCAATGGTTAACTCGATAAGAAGTGACAACTGGAGAAGATACCAGTTGATGTAAAATCTTCCACATTCCAAAGAAGATGGTATACCTTCAAAAAAAAATGGTAAAAAGGATCTTTGCTTATCATGGGAGACAACTGCGGTGCAGTGAGCCAAATGCCCAAATCCCATCAGGATGGATTTGCCGGCGCCCAGACTGGCATGGCAGCCTATCGAGCACCGGTGTCGAGCCACGCCAAATGTCGTGTTGCCCATCATGTCCGATTGCGACCATGGGCAAAAAGGATATGCCAACACATTTAACGATTCTCGTTATGGAGAAAGTCTCGTAGTTTATAGATAGCTAGGTATAGCTCACAAACCTCATCGCTATGTGCTACCTTATACATGGCCGGATCAAGTGAGCCTTACGGGTATATAAGACATTAGGTCCGATTTTATTTCACTTTATTAGAACCCATATATACATAGGTGATGTACCCTATAATCTAAGCTCATTGATTTTATACACATATGATGATATGTATGAGGACAATTGGTTGTTTCGCTTCTAGATCCGCCACCGCCTATGTACTAAGGTTGCTACATTTTACCATAATTTTTTTTATCAAACTTGCTTAATGTTGTGACCTCAAAATTAGAGCAACACTTTAGCTAGTAAAAAAGAATCTTGCCACACTTTTTTGAGGCATTGACGCGTGGGACCCAAGCAGCAGAAAAATAATCTTACCACAGTTATGGCTACGAACCAAAGTGACGTCTAACTTGATCAAACTTGCCTAACTTAGAGTGTGGCAAGGTTTAGGTAGGTTTCCTAAAAAGACCTTCGCAATCTAAGCGGAGAAAATCGAAGCTTGACAATGACACGGCCAGTTGGACCGGCCAGATTATCGTTTTGCTTGTTTTTATAGTCTTACTATAACAAACCTAGTGCTCCATAGTTCATGTTAACTGTGAATTATCCTATAGCCCACGATCGAGTTAAAACCATTCGATCTAACGGTGGCTGCAAGCTTCCTCAGCCTTGATTCGGCGGTAGCAAGCAAATCTTAGGGTGCAGGTATATTGGCATCGACAACGTTTACGATCGGTGGCCGACCAACGGCGGCATCTGAAGAATCGCTTTTTGCTTAATGGAACCGGTTCTAGTCACAGCTCCTGCAAAATCCTAGCCAGTGCTGTGAACTCTCTCCCCTCTCCCTTGGCGCCGACTTGTTGGCGCATCGTGGATGCTAGCTCGTGCAATCCAATCATGCATGCCAGCACCATCCACCCCGAAATTAATCAAAGATTGTTATGCTGCGTCTCGTGGCTAATCAAGCTAACTAACTCTTCCTTTCCATTGTCGTATGTACAGAAAGTATATACAATGTACACAAACTGATCAATCCACGCAGATGCTGCTCTGCTGTACCTGATCGTACAATCACACGACAAATTAGGACAAAGCTAGCTAGAAGACGACATGCTGCCGTTTTGGCTCAGGATGTGAATCACACCAGCTAGTCACAGTCACAGTGTGTGACACGGTAGCGCTATTCAGAGCTCGCGCGCTAAATAGTTATTCTGTGTGTGGGCCGTTGTCTAGGCTATGTTACACGCGGCACACAAGGCCACGCTCCCCCACGCTACGCGAGGCTCGCCAACTCGTGGACTTCCCGCGTAGGATCGGCGGAAAAACACACACACGTGTGTTCCAATCGGCGGTAAAAGTCTCAGTATCGTCTAATTTGGCAGTAAAACCCACGTGTATCCTTGTTAGGAATGTTTCTTCTCTTGTTTTAGCAATATCTTTTGATTAGAAGCTCTGATACATGAACGGTCTACATCGGTAGCTTGCTGACGTCGAGGGTAACATAATAATATAAGTCTCGCAAATAAAAACCTCTATGTGTGTTTACTAAAAAAGATTTACTACCATCTTCACATGATTTTACTGTCATCTTTGAAAAACTAGTACAGACAAATAGACAATCAACTATAAAACAATCGGTACCTTATTTTATACGTAAATATTTCTTTATCTTGTTTTAGCAATAATTTTTGATTAGAAGCTCCAATTCACGAACAGTTTTCACCGATAACTTGGTGATGATGAGGGTAACAGAATGATACAAGTCAAACCTCTCTGTGTGTTTACTAAAAAAGATTTACTGCATCGCTAAAAGAGATTTACTACCGCCTTCACGTGGCTTTACTGCTTTGTTACAAAAAGATTTACTGCAACCTCGACGTGACTTTACTGTTTTGTTACCCAAAAAAAAAGATTTACTAAAACCTCTACGTGACTTTACTGCTCTGTTACAAACAGATTTACTGCAACCTCCACATGACTTTATTACCATCTTAGTCAACAAGTACAGACAAGTAGACAACCAACTAGCAAACAATCGGTTCTTTGTTTTGTACACGATTGTTTCTTTTCTTGTTTTCGCAATAACTTTTGATTGAAAGCTCTGATTCACAAACGGTTTTCACCAGTAGCTTAGTGACGACGGGTGTAACAGAATGATATAAGTCTCATAAATAAAAATCTCTCTGTGCGTTTACTAAAAAAGATTTACTGCATCGCTAGAAGAGATTTACTACAACATCCACATGACTTTACTGCCACCTTGGCCAACTAGTATAGACAAGTAGACAACTAACTAGCAAACAATCAGTTCCTTGTTTTGTACATGAATGTTTCTTTTCTTGCTTTCGCAAATAACTTTTGATTGGAAGCTCCGATTTATGAACAATTTTCACTGGTAGCTTGGTGACAACGAGGTAACAGAACGATATTAATCTCGCAAATAAAAATCTCTATGTGTGTTTACTAAAATAGATTTACTATATCGCTAAAAGAGATTTACCACCGCCTCCACATGACTTTACTGCTCTGTTACAAAAAGATTTACTGTAACCTCCACATGATTTTACTGCTCTATTACAAAAAAAAAAGATTTACTAAAACCTCCACGTGATTTTATTGCTATGTTACAAAAAGATTTACTGCAACCTCTACATGACTTTATTGCCATCTAAGCCAACTAGTACAGACAAGTAGACAACCAACTAGCAAACAATCGGTTACTTGTTGTGTACGAATGTTTTTTTCTTGTTTTCGTAATAACTTTTGATTGGAAGCTCTAATTCACGAATGGTTTTCTCTGGTGGCTTAGTGACGACGAGGGTTACAGAATGATATAAGTATCACAAATAAAAACCTCCTTGTGTGTTTACTAAAAAAGATTTGTTTGGCCCCACTTGTAGTTTACTAGCACATCCAGCCATGCGCGTATGAAACAATCGTAAAAAATATATAAACGCGATGATACATGCAGCAGTAAAATTGCCATCACAATTACTTTTAACCTTGTCATAGCGCGTATTGGACGCATGACGTCACGCGTGGGGGTCGTGGGTTAGTGGGCCAAAATGGCCTGTTTTGCACTCTATAAGGGTGGCTCGGTCGGCGCGCGGTGGGTTGGCCTAAGCGTAGAATAACTAATTCTACGCTCAGGCGCAAATTTGTGTATGTGTGTGTGAAGCCTTTTCTCTACTCCCGGGAGTAGTTACTTCCTATTTCGTATCTCACAACGTAGGGAGTATCTTGTGCAACTGAGGATATGTATGTGTAGTATACGGGTATATAAGACCACCTAGGTAGTTACTCCTACCTCTGATATACCATATGTCAACTTCAGCAGCTAGCGGTCAAGTAGACTATAATTTTGCTCGTAGCTTTCCTGCCTCCGCGCGCGGCTGGTCTCCTTGTGTTAGAGCATACATCTTGTGTAACAAGACTATTAGAGATAGAATAGAATTAGTTATGATTTGTATCCAATTCGTTCCTTATCTCTAGTAGATTAACTTGATCTCCAAGTCACCACATACTCTATATATATGCCTCTGAGACTCAAGCAATACATTAACAATTATTCCGACTATTCTATCTTCCTTCATGGTATCAGAGGAGTTCATAGCCACCACCAAAATTCCACTGCACGCTGCTCCTAGGAGAGAGATCCAATCTCCATGATCTAATATCCTAGGCCTGCGCAAGATGTTTCTTTTTGTTTTTTCTCCGATCAATAGATTGGTTTACCTCCCCCTCCGAACAATAGATCGGTGCTGTCCTATAATCAATTTGATCGGTTCCATTCTAAGACCTTGAGCGCCGATGATTCTGCTGGTACCCTGTCCATCACCCGCCTTGTCCTCAACAGTCGAATATGTCGCGATCTGTTGTCGCTCGACGCTCATCGGTGTGGTCGTACCACCTACGACCAGGTGGTTAGAACTCTTCGACCAATCCAAGCTTCTCTCGGCCAGGATGTAGTCAATCCTCCTCTTACAACCAGGTGTGGTCAAAAAACTGTTTCCGATCACAAGCACTCGTAACCCTTCGACTGGATACTTGGATGAATAGTACTCAGATGAACAGTGGTCGTAATGAACAGTGCTCGATTTGAAAACACGCGATTGGTTTCGGGAGCAATTGCTCCTCTTTTTTTTTGGTTTTACTGCTTTTCTCAACTCATGACTTCTTCCATCGATACAAGACTCAATGGTGACTTATATAGGCTTAAGTACGAGGACTCAACACCAGACACAGACATATTTTCTACGAGTACGACTCGGACTCATATTCTACGAGTACGACTCGGACTCATTTTCTAATTGACTCCAACTCAAACTAGGATAAACTATTATAGGAAGGATTAATTCCAACACTCCCCCTAATCCTGACTATCATCAGTGAGAACATGGACACCAATTAAATCACACATCCTCTAAAATTGCACTCGCGGCAAAGCTTTTGTCAGGATATCGGCCTTCTGTTGTTCTAACGGTACATGATGTACATCGACTAGTCCTTCCTCAACACATTCTCTTATAAAATGAAACCGTGTATCAATATGTTTACTCCTGTGGAATACTGGGTTCTTCATTAACGCCAGTGTTGCCTTGTTGTCGACTTGCAACTCAAATGGTCCAGAATCTTCTCCTTGCAATTCTTGCAACAACCTCTTTAGCTAGATTTCTTGACAAGCTGCCGAGGTCGCTGCCATGAATTCAACTTTGCAATTGGATAACGCTACACTTTTGTTTCTGAGAACACCACGTTACCATGTTGCCATACAGAAAGAAGATTGTTCTTGTGGTGCTTCTTCTGTCAACTAAGTCTCCAGCCAAGTCACTGTCGCTATATCCAACTAGCAACAGTGCCTGTTCCTTCATTGAATAAATCAACCCGTGATCAATAGAGCCAGCCACATACCTCATAATATGCTTCAACGCCTGCTCATGTGTTTTGGTTGGCCTTTCCATAAATCTACTTGCAACTCTGACTACATAACTTAGGTCTGGTCGGGTGTGCAGCAAATAGCACAAACAACCAATCAAGCTTCTATAATTAGAAGCATCGACTAGTTCTACATTATCATCTTTTTCCAATCTGATTTTTGGTTCCATTGGATATTTGCATGAATTGCAATCTACCATCCCAGCTTTACCAAGGATCTTCCTTGCATAAGCTGATTGTTTTATCAAAATGTTGTGACTTCTTTGTTCTACCTCATGTCCTATATAGAAATTGAGAAGTCCTAAATCACTCATTTCGAACTCTCTCATCATCTGATGTTTGAACGACTGAACTTTTGCAATATCAGTGCCCGTGACAATCAAGTCATCCACGTAGACACCAATTATGGTTATGTCTGTGCCTTCCTGTTTCTTATAAAGAGCTTGCTCCTGATTGCATCTCTCAAAACCAAGTTTCTTCAAACTATCATCTTGTTTGTGGTTCTAGGCCCTAGGCGCTTGTTTGAGCCCGTATAATGCTTTTGACAACTTGTAAACCTTGTCTTCTTGGCCCTTTATAGTATAACCTTCAGGTTGATTGACATATATTTCCTTGGTGAGATCACCATTTAAGAATGCCGACTTGACATCCATGTTATGAACTTCCCAACCACAATGTGCAGCAAGTGCAAGAAGTACTCTCATCGTTTCAATTCTTGTTACAGGTGCAAAGACCTCTTCATAGTCAACTCCTTGTTTTTGAACATATCCCTTAGCATCCAATCTCACCTTATAGCGCACAACATTACCTTCAGTGTCTCTTTTCAGTTTATATACCCACTTCAATCCTATGGGTTTATGACCATGTGGGAGAGGGGTCAACTTCCAAGTGTTATTTTTCTCAATTGCTTCTAACTCAACTTCCATTGCACTTCTCCAGTGCTCCCCCTTCGATGCTTCTTGGAAGTCAGCAGGCTCTTCCACATCCATCATATACAGATCTCCCATATGATCCATGGGCTCAGTGTGGTCATATATGTCCCTCAAACTTCTGTATTTAGGTGCTACAGTTTCTGGAGTAGACTCAGCCAAGCTTTTAGATGCCCCAATATCATTGTCGGTGTCTGCAATAGTTGTATCCAGAATTTTTTATTGCGGCGCAGTTGGTGTTGTAGAGGCAATAGGTGAAGCAAGTTCATCATTGTCCTCTCCATCGACAATGAAAGAAACCCAACTTCGCTTTTCTTGACTAGATACTTGATTATCTTCCCACTGCCATTGTTGATCTTCTTGAAAAACAACATCTCTAGAGACAACAATCTTATTGTCAATAGGGTTAAACAATCGGTGAGCTTTGCTGCCCAGCTCAATGCCCAAGTATATCAATTTTTGGCTTCTGTCGTCGAGTTTCTTCAAGTATGTGGTCACCTTAGCATATGCTAAGCAACCAAATACTTTTAAGTGCTCTAGGTTTGGTTTTCTTCCACTCTATGCTTCATATGGTGTGATTCCATCTAATGCTTTTGTTGGAACTCGATTGAGAATGTACACCGCGTGTCTTACTGCCTCAGCCCAGAATTTGCATGGCATGGACTTGCTTTTTAATAGGCTTCGTGCCATGTCCATCACCGTCCTGATTCTCCGTTCCACCACTCCATTTTGCTAGGGGCTGTAAGGAGCAGTGCAGAACCGGGTGATGCCCCTTGTCTCACAAATTGACTCAAATTCACTAGACAAGAATTCTCCTCCTCGTTCTAATCTCAACGCTTTTAACTTGTGTTTAGTCTCAGTTTCAGCAAGATTGACAAACTTTTGGAACACATCTTTAGCCTCATTCTTCTTCTTAAGCATGTAAACCCACATTACTCTTGAATAATCGTCAACCAGAAGAACAAAATACCTATTTCCAGCATCAGTAGAGGGATTAATTGGCCCACAGATATCAATGTACACTAGCTCCAATGGTCATGAGGCTCTGTGAGTCGCATGTGCTGGGAAAGGTAACCTTGTCTGCTTAGCAATGATACAACCTTCACAAATTTGAGTATGATGATCAATATGTGGCAGACCAAGGACCATCTTCTTGTCTGATATCTGTTTCAAAGACTGAAAGTTCACATGCCCCAATCTCGCATGCCATAGCCACGCTGGGTTTTCAAGACTTGCATTCAAACATATCGATTTGCATATATCCAGTTGAATCTTATATAGCCTATTTAGTGTACGAGGAACTTTCATGAGTAGCTTTCCATCTTGATCATGTAGAAGTAGCAAAGAGCCTCGTAATGCTATATCACAACCATCTTCAGTTAATTGACCAAATCTGATTATATTATTGCAAAGTCTTGGGATGTAGTAAACATCTGATAATAGTCTTTGCTCTCCATTCTTGCATTGGAGTAGAATTGAGCCTTTTCCTTCTATGAATACAACAGAACTATCTCCGAATTTAACTTTCCCATGAAACTCCTTGTTGAGTTCCCTGAATTTTCCCAATTGTCCAGTCATGTAATTGGAAGCTCCATTGTCAAGGTACCAAATATCTGTGTCGATTACCTCTTCACCAATTTTCAGTAGTTTTGGGTGAATCCCTTCATCAAGCATGACCAGCCCAGACGATTTCCCTTTGCCAATAGTAAGCAACTGAGCCAGATCCTTCTCCTCTTGAGCTTGTGACAGGTTTGCTTCCACCTTATCTTTGTTGTTTCGATAGTGAGAAGCATAATGCCAAACTTTTGACACTCATAGCATTTAATATGACTTCGGTACTCAAAGGCATAATGTCCAAATTTATCACACTCAAAGTATTTAATTTTTGACTTATCTTGCTTGTACTCACCGTTGCCACGACCAGGCTTATAGCCGTGTCCGGCAGAGTCTCCATGACCACCTTGGCCACGACCTCCTCGGCCGTGCCAAGTAGAGCCACGACCACCCTGATTTGATGAATAATCTCGTTGAGTCTGCTTGTTCTCTGCCTTAGGCTCAGCTTTCACAAATAAGGCTTGATCGTTGCGAGCTTTGCAACCTTTCAGTAGCCCATCATGTGCTTTAAGAGACCCAGTTACCTCTTCCAGCTTCATGCTTTCAAGATCGCTAGAATACAAAAGAGTTCTGACCACTAGCACATACCTCTAGGGCAGTACTTGCAGGTATTTCTCGACCACCTCGATTTCCTCCAATTTATCGCCAAGAGCTCAAAGTTCGTTGACCACCGCTGTTAATTTTCCTGCGAACTCATCCACCGATTGAGTTTCGCCCATATGCCGTGCCTCATATTCCCCTCGGAGAGTTTGTAGACGAACTTTCTTCACTCGATCTACACCTTTGTGCATAGTACGAAGAGCAATCCAAGCCTCCCGAGCTGTATCTTTCCCAACAAGTTGATTGAGCATTGAGTTGGGTATCGCAGCATAGATCAGCGACAATACCGTTTGATCAGTCTTCAAGTCGATCTCCTCAGCCTTTCCTTTTGGATCGATCTTTCCCTTTTGATCGACCGAATCGGCTACTGCGTCCCAGACCCCCTGGGCACGCATATTCACTCGCATCTTCATAGCCCAAGTCGGATAATTCCCTAAAGTGAGAACTAGATACGGCAGTGAATTTGGTCCATCCTTTGTTGTCGACGAAAATCCGTTGGGAGCCATCTGTCTCTTCTTCTCTGGAGTTGGAGGACCAATTTTCATACACTGCTCTGATACCACGTGTGGTCGTACCAACTACGACCGGGTAGTCAGAACTCTCCGACCAGTCCAAGCTTCTCGATCAAGATGTAGTCGATCCTCCTCTTACGACCAGGTGTGATCAAAAAACTGTTTCCGATCACAAGCACTCGTAACCCTTCGACCGGATACTCAGATGAACAGTACTCAGATGAACAGTGCTCGAATGAACAGTGGTCGTAATGAATAGTGCCTGAGTCGAAAACACGCGATTGGTTTCGGGAGCAATTGCTCCTCTTTTTTTTTGGTTTTATTGCTTTTCTCAACTCACGACTTCTTCCATCGATACAAGACTCAATGGTGACTTATATAGGCTTGAGTACGAGGACTCAACACCAGACATGGACATATTTTCTACGATTACGACTCGGACTCATCTTCTACGAGTACGACTCGAACTCATTTTCTAATTGACTCCAACTTAAACTAGGATAAACTATTACAGGAAGGATTAATTCCAACAATCGGCTCCTTTGGAGCCAATTGTATTCTTCTGCTCCTGTCCGCCATGCTTGAGGTGACCAATTATTCTATGTCAGCTTTCTTTTGTTCCAAGCCGATCTGATCCACCACCATTGCCCGTGACTGCCTCCCTTTGTGTCAGCCCCCACGTGCATACCTTGCGCCATGCACCGCCATGGCCCCATGCATGCATGGGCGCCTACTTACCAGCTGCTGCTTCTTTGCTGCCTTCGATCTACATGGCTGCATCTGCATGTGCATGCCATCTATTTCCATTACGCTCACGACCTCTATGTTTTCTTCTTCCTCCTCAATGGTTGCCCTTCTGTTGGCTGCCTAACTCATCTGTCTCTCCCGCTGCCGGTTGCCACGCACTACAGCAGTGGCTGCCATGCTTTCTGATCTACTGCTTGTGCTTCTTGATCTATGCCTTCCGCAACCGTCGCCCCATCCACCAGCTTCCTCCTTAACGCCGATGCGGTCTTGTGTTGCGTGGTGTCATGTCAGTACTGTAACTCATTCAGTCTTCAGGTCGTATCTATTCAGGCGAAGGTGACGATGGCCCAGTTAGGAAAACATTTCGGCATTATGAAGATCCGACGGCTGAGAACATGGTCCGATCAGCCCATGGAAGATCTGACGCTGGATAACGTGGTCTGAACGTCTCCAGGAGGATCTGACGCTCCAAATGACTTCACTCAGTCAATGGTTTCAGCCGTGAGATGAAATTCAGTTTTACTGTTACTTTTGTCGTTCCCTTTCCAATGTAATTCTGGATTCTCCTTTGGTAATTCTTCGGAACCCAAGTTGTATTAACTCAGTTAATGTTGGATGAAAAGGACATCATTAATGCCAAAATATCTGTTCTTAGCTAGGGTTTAGCGGTAGCTTTGTTCCTCTTTCTGTCGAGTTCCCGATTCATATATTTTATTCCCAAGTCCTCTATTTTGAATATCGGTTCCTGACGATTGGTATCAGAGCTACCGTTCCTTGGAAGCGGCGGAGATTTGAAGCGAGCACAGAAGGGTTCCAGACTTGATCTATGGTAAAATCCCCATCTGGTCGCTTTGATTTCGGACGATGACCCGAGGAGGAAAAAGAGATGGAGCGGGTGACGGAGCAGAAGGTTCAGAATCGGCCACTACAAGGCAAGAAATGACAGATCTAAAACTTCAAGTAGAAGTCCAGATCGGAGCGCTCCAGAAAGACATGAATGGATTGCGAGGTGAGATGGGTGAGATTAAAGAACTCTTGAGATCTCTGGTGAAACCTGTAATGGCAGATAATGATCCTTGGGTGATTGATGAGGAACTGGAGGTAGAGGAAGAAATGAGAAGGAGAGTCCGAGCTCTGGCTGACTTGGACTTGAACCAATCTCAGCAAGGAGGTATTTATGCTAGCAACTCTCCCTATGGACATTCAGTGGCACCGAGGTTTAGAGGTAACACCTAGGTAACTAACAACGAACCACCTACCTTGAACCTGTTTAGTGAAATGGGGGACAGGAGAGAGTACAGGGAGTAGATGAAGAGAAATGTGAACCAAGAGGAGAGAAGTATTGAATTTTTTAAATCTATTGCAAAGGGGGCGAGGCTAGAATTTCCTATGTTTGATGGGGATAATTCTTTGGGATGGATTAGGCAGTGTGATAAGTATTTCGAGCTTGCCAATCTACCAGAGGAAAATAGGTGTGACTTAGCTACATCTTATATGACAGGAAGAGCCGATAATTAGCTGAGGAGTTCGGGTATCATGAACACTCCAATCACTTGGTCCATTCTGAAATTGAGATTGTGTGATAGGTTTGCTGTTCATGGCATTTATGATATCATTGAAGAGTTTCATGCAGTGCAACAACATCAATCAACAGTGGCTCAATACATTGATAAATTCGAAGAGCTAATGGCCATTATGAAGAGTGAAAATCCTATGTTGAGGGATGATTACTTTGTGAGGTGTTTTGTTAAAGGATTAAGAGAAGACATTAAACATTATATCAAACCACATAGACCCCAAAGCCTTTGTGAGGCTTATTGGATGTCAAAAGACCTTGAAAGGGGGGCCACTGTTGCCAGGAGAGCAAATCCATCCTCAGGTACTGCTTTCCAGAAAGGAGGTTTTGTCAGGGGTGGTTTTCAGAGACAGAATTTTAGGAACAATATGAATAGACAGGCAATGACCAAGGACACTGAGAAGAAAAGTAGCAGGCCAGTTTATCCTATGGTGGTTACAAGAGAGCCGAGAAAGTGTTGGTATTGCGCTGAAAAATGGGTTCCAGGTCACACTTGTAAGAAATCCAAAGTGTTGAATATCATGGTTATGAACCCAGATAACCTGGATGAAGGAGAATTAAACTTAGTTCAAGAAGATGAGGCAAATGATAACCAAGTCATAGAGGAAGAAACACACGTAGAAGAAGGAGAGTTATTGCAAATATCTTTGCAAGCCTTAAAGGGGGTACCCTCCGTGGCTACATTCTTAGTGATTATTACTATAAAAGGGAGAAGAGGAGTAGCATTAGTGGACAGTGGCAGTACACACACTTTTATTGATTTGAAGTTTGCAGCTAATGCTAATTGTGTAGCTCAGAACAATGAATTACAAAAGGTAAAGATAGCTGGTGGGGGAATTTTGTACTCGGGTGCACATTTATCCATGTGTGAATACAGCATACAAGGGGAGAAGTTTCTTGGAAGTTTTAAAGTGCTGAAATTGCATTCTTATGATGTAATCTTGGGTTGTGATTGGTTGTACACCCACAGTCCCATAAACTTGAATCTGAAAACCAGAGAAATGTCCATCCGAAAAGAAGGTGAAAGAGAAGTGAAAATCTATGATTTCACCACAGCACAACATGACAGGTTCATAAATACTCATCAGTTTAACAAATTATGTAACAAGGAGGTTATGGGGTTCCTGATACAGTGTTGTGAGGAGAAGAAAGGAGAGCTTAATCATACAATCCCTATTGAAGTGCAATTACTACTAGAGAAGTACCAATCAGTGTTCATGGAGCCGTCTAAGCTGCCTCCTTCCAGAACCTGTGACCATTCTATTCCATTAAAGCCAGACACCCTTCCACCAAATGTAAGGCCATATTGAGTACCATATCAGCAGAAGGGTGAATTTGAGAAACAAATTAAGCAACTGCTAGAGTCAACTGTAATTAGACCCAGTGAGAGCCCCTATGCTTCTCCTGTCATTTTGGTGAGAAAGAAGGACAGGAGTTGGAGAATATGCATAGATTATAGAAAACTTAATGCCCAAACGGTGAAGAACAAATTTCCAATTCCTGTGATTGAGGACCTACTTGATGAGCTGCAAGGTGCTCAATACGTCTCTAAACTAGACTTAAGGTCTGGCTATCATCAAGTGAGGATGAAGGATGAGGATGTCTTCAAGACAGCATTTAGAACCTACTTTGGGCATTTTGAATATTTGGTCATGCCCTTTGGACTCACAAATGTCCCAGCCACTTTTCAATCCCTCATGAATACTATCTTCAGTGAGTATCTCAGGAAATATGTCTTGGTCTTCTTTAACGATATTTTGATTTACAGCAAGAACTTTGGAGATCATATCATTCATTTGTAATCAGTGTTAAGGTTACTACAGCATGTCGGACTCGGGATTAACACCCCAAATCCTCTGTGCATTTCTGAACTAGTCCCATGATCAGTAGCTAGTTCACACAATAAACAGATATGGTAACATCCATAAATCGCATAACTTTATTAATAAACAACGGAGTTTATTACAAAAGAGGCTTACAAGCCAACAATAAAGAACACAGCGGAAAATAAAGAAGATGTAGTAGAGTCCAGTTAATCTGCCACAGGCAATCGACTGGGGTAGCGGCCTAGTCGTCGAGATCCACACCGGTAGCAAAGTCCTTCTCCTCTGAAATTTGTTTGCATCAAGCAAAGATGAGCACAACTACTGTTCTCACAAGTTACACACAATAACAGAGTTAATAAATGCATGGATATAACAAAGGAAGGCTTATTGGTTAATTTTGCATAAAGCAATGCTTTCTTTAAATACTTGTACTAAGTTCCAAAGCAGTTATTCTATAACTAAAATTCATTTTATAAATTCTCAGTTTTATAGTCAGATAACATTCACACAAGATTGGTGAAGGATACCCTCCTATCACATGGCTTCCCGCCCAATTCCCATTTAGATAGAAATCCAAAGTCATTTGTCCACATCTTTTTGAAATCAAATCCAAAGTCTAACTTTGAGTGGCTTTGCTGAGCATGTCTATGACCGTGGACATGGCTATTCAAATAGTTCTTAACACTCTGCAGAGGTGGTACAACTTTATCCACAAGACACGACTTCTCTAGTTTGTTTGGCATACGTCGATACCACTGCTCACTACTTTAGGTAAGCAGTCTAGAGCATGTGTCAAGGCCTTTACAATGCATCCCCCAGTGTAAGTTACACCCGCTAAGGTTTCACTTAAGAGTGGTTAAGTTCACCACACCCAGGCCCCCTCTTGCACCACACGGCGGCTTACCCAGCGACATGACCCGTGTCCACGACGGCTTAACCAGCGACACGACTCGTGGGTCACTCCAATGGTACAACTCGTATTGTTGGATACAAATTATTTAGCCAGGTCCTGCCCATTCAGGACATGTGGTAGTACGATGTGGCTTAGCAAAGGAACGCTCAGAGGCCGGTCCTTAACTGACTTGGGCGACTTCCAAAATAACCCCTGGGCCTCAACCTTGACCAGGTTAAGCCCGTGCATCAACATGCACCGTCCATACAACCATTTCACCCAAGTACAAATCATCATTTTATTTCACTTTTCAAAGTCATTTCTAAACTTCCAAAACACACCAATGCTATGGATACAATTTGTTGGACCGAAAAGGCGACTAGAGGGGGGGTGAATAGGAGCTCAAAAACTTTTTCACTTGAATGGATTCAACTTGTAAATCACTTCAATAGCTATGAGAGCTATGAAGATCAATGATTGCACAGAGGAAGTCTTGTGTTGAATCCACTCTTAACCCCCAAAGCTCAAAGAAACAAAATCGAAGAAGTGCTGAAAAATCGAAAATCGGAACAACCGCAGTAAACGAGCGGTCGTACCAATGTGCGGTATGACCGTAGGCAAATGAGCGGTCGTGATCGATGTCTTGTATGACCGTAGGCAAACAAGCGGCGATCATCTGATTGTCTTGGAACAACGACGATTTAAAAACCAAAATTGGCACAACTTTTGATCCACTTGGCCAAATGCTACGAGATTTGAAACACACCTTCCCAAAGAGGTTAGGAACCTATTCCAAGCAAAGAATGACTAGATCCACGTAAAAGTTCCTACCTTTCTTGAATTGAACGAAAGAGGTTTCAAAACCGAAGTTTCAACCTAAACATGATCTAAACCTTGCTCGTGGGTGATGGATGATCAAGATGATCCTAGATGGGTTCCTACATGTCACAAAGAAAGTTAGATCACGGAAGAAACCAAACAAAAACTCATGGATCAAAGAAACACCTCAAATCATCAAATAGAGAGAAAGAAAGCAAATAGACTCATCTTGGAGAGAACTTTCTTTGGATTGATTTGATATGGTATTGGTTTACACCACTCCATCAAGGAGGACAAAACTCAATACATGGGCACGAAATCAAATCCAACTCTCTAGAACCCTAACCTCCACTAATCCTCCCCTAAGCAAACTAGGGTTTCAAACACAGTGAAAGGGTTGAGAGGTGCTGGCCAAGACCCTCTCCTATTTATAGTGGAGGCTAAACCTTCTAGAAGATTGAACCTAATGGGTCCCAAGTTAAGGCCCAACACAAACGGGTCACATACGCACGCATTTTAAAGCGCCGTCTTCATCTCTTGACCTAATCCGCTTCACCTTGCACCATCTTTGCGCCGTGAGTTGGCAAAAGGTCACCAAGGCGGTATTTGGTAAAATTACCAAAATACCCTTCTCGATCTTTTGCAAAGACCGAGTCCCATCTTCGTGAAGCACCTCCATGCTTCGCCACGTAGGTTGATCCAAATGCTCTCTTCATGTCGGCAAGTCTCTCCCATCCGCTCCCACCGAAACCACCATGGCACTTGCACCGACCCGCCACGCTTGATCGAACCCGTCGCACCGAATCGCCTGATTCGGTCACCTTTGTCCGTCTTCGCCATGCTTGACTCCATTGACCTCACCGCATCCCCGATCGTTTCGACCTCGGCTCTCCAAGCTTAGTCCCGATCATCCTCACCGCTGACCGTCATTGAACTCCAAGCAACTTTGCACATCAATAGACAAAGAAATCGAGTCCGGAACAAGTTCTTCACAACTTGACCCACGTTAGTCAAAACATGCATCATGCAACACATATGCCATGAAACCCATGAACTTGACCTAACCTAAAAGCAATTCTCTAATTGAAATGACAATCGAACAAAATCGGTACTACCACCATGTTATGGCGGTACTCTCGCGATCAAGGTAGTACCGCTCCATAATCTTCGGTTGTACCGCTACCCAGAGAAAACCAAAACTTCTCAAATTACACTCGCTCGAAAACCATACCGCACACATGCGGTCATTCCTGATCTTGGTACTACAAACAACCAAGGCACGGTACTATTATCAAGATCATGGTCGTATCACGCTGACTTACACGCCAGACGACCGATTGTCCTGACACTTGCTGAAAACGCTGTTTCGACAAACCGAGAACGACATTGCCAATTGTAACATCATCCTAAGATCTCAGGCATATCCCCATGATATCCACACAATTTAAACAATCATTTGATTTTTGGCTGAAATTCCCTAAATCAAACATTTTTGTTCTAAGCATGGCTAAGCATAATTTTCCCAAAATATTCTAGTTCATACTATTGCATAAACTAGATTTTGATCTAAGGTGTCAAGGTAGGCTTGTTTCAATGTCAAGATTGGCAGTACAAAGGATTTAGGCATAACTACAATTTAAAACTGGTATTTAAATTACATTGAATAGAAATACGCATGCAATAATAATTTAAAAACAGAATTTAAATAATTTGAAATAATGGGATCAATATGATCAAAGATGTAACTTGTCTTGCTTGATTAGTTGCTCTCAAACGGCGTCGAAATCTGGTTATCCGAAGTCGTCGAAATCTCGGTTGTGGAGAAACGTGTATGGGTGGCTGGAGGCGAGGACGACGATGTCGGCGCGGCATGGCTCATGGAGGCGGCGGTGCTCCGTCG
This sequence comes from Phyllostachys edulis, assembly GCA_036346405.1. Lineage (NCBI taxonomy): Eukaryota > Viridiplantae > Streptophyta > Magnoliopsida > Poales > Poaceae > Phyllostachys > Phyllostachys edulis. The sequence continues at coordinate 35,250,948 of CM070554.1, forward strand.
ATGCTCCGGTGATGAGACGGTGAGCACGGCATAGAACGTCACGAGGCGAAGCTAGCGGTGCGGTCGATGATACTGGGGCTTCACCGTAGGAGGCGTAATTGGCCGATGAACAGTGCTCGGCCAACGAACTTCAACTCCGAAATTCGACCAACATAGGGGGAGAGGAGAGGAGTACTGGCTTTGGTGGATGGGTTGAGGATGGAGAGGGCCTCCTGGTGCTCCCTTTATATAGGGGAGGAGGGGTTTGAATCACTGGGATTTCGCATGAGAAAATGCAAAATTTTTGGGTGTAATGAAGAACGATTGAAATATGTCAAATTGATTGAATGCAAATGAGGAAACATCCAATTGATGGTATAGTAACATGCGCGAGGTAATTGCGGGCATTCTCTTTCAAACGGAATCCAATTTCATGCACCGTGTGCGGAGAAAGGGGAGAAAGATTGGCCGGCAGCCATTAATGGAGGTTGGAGCTCCTTGCTTCGGTTGCGGCTGCGTCGGCGCAGAGAGGGAGCAAGGGGAGGGGAGGGAGGTGGCCGGGGATGGGGAGTCAAGGCGAGGGGCGGCATCAGTGGTGGTCGGCGGTGGTAAGGTGGCCAGGGCCAGCGGCGCTGCCATGGAAGCTTGTCTCCTCGAGAAGAAACGCTCACAGAGAAGAAACAACGTTCGGGGAGAAGATGGTGGCTCTGAGATAGAAAGGAAAGCATAAGGAAATAAAGAAAGGACTATACCAAATTGTATGCAAAGATGGAAAGTGGCAGCACATGCAAAGAGTTGCCACGGTTAAGCGAGCAAGGCACGGAGCAAAAATTTTCCTTTGATTTTCGGATTAAAAAAGACAATAAATCAAATAGATTTTTAGAAAATAGCAAGTAGAGTCCAAAAATTCACAAAAATTCCTAGAATTATTTTGAACTTAATAAAAATATTTTCAACTTAAAGTTGGCTTTTATTTTTGCGCATAATTTATTTTTGTTTAAAAATAATTAGGGAAAAGCTTTTAAAATTCCGTAAAATAATTAAAATTTTACTTTTCACTTTAAATCCAATAAAATCTCATAAAATTCCATAAATTTTATTTTTGACTTTAAAAACAATAAATTAAATAATTAATTTTTTCTTTTCTTCTTTTAACAAAGAAAACTCTTTTAAATTATAGAAAATCAAGGAAAATCTTCGACAGCCAGAAAATTCAATAAAATAATATATTTATTTATTTTTATTTTGGTAACATAACTTTGGGATGTTACACAGCATGAGCAGCTTTTTGCCAAATTAAGCAAATGTGACTTCGCTGTGAGACAAATTCAATATTTGGGACATATTCTTAGTAGGGAAGGAGTGGCTACAGATCCTTCTAAGATTGAGGCTGTGAGGGATTGGCCAAGCCCTATAAACATAACACAATTAAGGAGCTTCTTAGGGCTTACAGGCTATTATAGAAGGTTTGTTAAGGGCTATGGTCTGATCTGCCGACCTCTCCATGATGTGTTGAAGAAATGAGCTTTCCAGTGGGGAGAAAGACAAGAAAATGCCTTCCAAGAACTGAAGAAAAGCATGATGCTTGTGGGACTAGAATAGGGGCAGTATTGATGCAGAGAGGAAGACCCATTGCTTATTATAGTAAATCCTTGGGGGTAAAATCAACTGCTCTATCGACATATGAAAAAGAAGCTATGGCTATCCTAGAAGCTCTAAGAAAATGGAGGCACTATTTCCTTGGTAATCTGCTCATCATCAAAACAGATCAGAGAAGCCTGAAGTTTATAACTGAGTAGAAAATTTCTGAGGGCATTCAACACAAGCTTATGTTAAAACTTTTGGAGTTTGAGTATGTGATTGAGCATGAGAAAGGAAAAGAAAACAAAGTTGCCAATGCACTCTCCAGGAGGGATCAATGTAATGCAGTGACAGTGGTGACTCCAGCTTGGGTAGAAGATATAGGTAAAAGTTATGAAAATGATACCTAATGCCAAGAACTATTGAGTTAGCTGGCAATTAATGCTGATCCTGAAGGCTTGTATTCCTTGCATTCGGGGGTGATCAGTATCAAGGTAGAATATATGTTGGAAATGATCTAGCTCTAAAGAAGAGGATTCTTGAATCTTTGCACTCCTCAGCCATTGGAGGACATTCGGGTATTGCAGCAACTCATTATAGAGTGAAGAGATTATTCTATTTACTACTAAAGAAAAGGCCTTCACAGACGGTTGAAAAACACCATCACAGACGGTTTCGTGAGCCGTTTGAGTTTATGGGTTAGTAATGCATGAGGTCATCACAGACGGTTTTCGAACCGTCTGTAATACATAATATCATAGACGGTTTGTAGATGAAACCGTCTGTGATACTCGACTACCACAGACAGTCGGTAGATGAAACCGTCTATGATACTCGACTACCACAGACGGTCTGCTATCACAGATGGTTTCATCTACAGACCGTCTGTGGTAGTCGAGTATCCTGACAGTTTCATCTATAAACCGTCTGTGTAGTCGAGTATCATAGACGGTTTCATCTACAAACCGTCTGTGATATTCTTTGCATTGCTAAATCTATTTACGCTTATTGGCTAGCCTCAGAAATGCTAGCCATGCCCTCTGAAACAAGCACATCCAATTCGCATTCATTTTAGAAGCACATCAAAATTACATTCATTTCAGAAACAAGCACATCCAATTCACAAATCAATTAACTAAAATTAATCATTAATGTACATTAATTTACACACATGTACCATTAAGTTCAATCTATCCCAATCAAGTTCAATCTACACTGTGGAAACTCCCATCTGGATTTATGACACATGCATTAGGGAATGACGCAAGGTGTGATCGAACTTTTATGAGCTCGCTTCTGCTTCAACGCATTTCAGCGATGGTCGCAACTTTGTCGATAGGAAGATTAAATTCGTGCTTATATAAATTGGTAAGTATATATGAAATAATTGTTGCAAGATTGACAAACCTGAGGATCATTGGTGATCGCGGAACCGATGATTAGTTCCATGTTGTGGCCAACATAGTATCCACAGACGTTGCGGCCCAACGGCTGCTGGTGGCACTACAAAAATAGAATTGGTTAGTTTGAGAGGCATTACTACGAAGTGTTATATAGGATTAATGTGTACTAGCTAGCGAGTACCGGGAAAGTTAGATCGTGCTGCAGCAACCTTCCGCTGCAATACCCTCTTGTAGCATTTAACACGTCGAACACCTTACGTGACTCCAAGAAGTTAGCCTTAGCCATTGCAAAGGAAGGAAAGACTACAATAGAGTTTGTATAGAGGAAATGTGTTTACCTGTTGATTAAATTCCAGATAACTGTGAAGTTATGATTGGACCTCTTTAGGGAATCTAGGTATATTACCCATTTTTGTTTTGGTATAATTACAATTAGAATCCAGTGGAAGCTACACAGGTATGTCAGCATGGACATTAAACCTAAGTTCGTGTTGCTTATAAAGTACAAATCAACAAGTATAGCCAGTAGTGCAACACTTACTCCTGGATGTAGGGCAAAAGTATGTATTCCGTGTTGCGGCGAGCCCGGAAAAACTCTATAACGAAATCCTCAACGAATCTTGCATTCGGCTTGATGCTTTTCTCGGAGACCACGTGTGGGTCGAGGAAACCTACTGGTGATTTCCTTCTTCCGGCTTCATACATCATGTATCTATATACAAAAGCAAGGAGTTATATATAACATTTATCGGTATTACACGAACATTGACCGTGATTGTACACACTTACAGTGTCCAACATCGTATGAGTGAGACGTCGAGCTCGTCGAGGTTGAAGAGACAGAACAAGTCATCGAAGGTCACCGTGAAGACACAGTCTTGAAGCTCGTGGTTAAAATGATCCTTCTTGAACTTGACGGTGACACCCGAGCGTCGTTGATGAGCTGGCTTGTTGGACTGTTCCATGTACCATGTATGCAATGCCGTGCAAGCCGGTCCTAGGGTAGGGCTGTCTAAGCTCTCGACCAATGGCTCGCCTAGCACGAATTTTCGGGCCAACGGCAAGAAGGGGATATCAGGACAGGAGTTGACCTTCTTCGATTTGCCCTTGCTGCCTCGCTTTGTATAGGTCAACTTCACAAGAATCGACTAAGCACGAGGTGTAGATGCAGGACATTCCTGTGAAGTTGACACCGAAGCAAGTAGCTCCAAGCAGATGTCCACCTTGGGCCACTGGATGAATGTTCCAACGGCTTGCCCTAGAGTCATGACCTCGTCGTTTGGGAGAATATGCAGCGAGACGGCCCCGAAATTGGCACAAACACTGTCCACATTCACTTTTGCGAAACCAAGAGTAATTGTTGCACCGTGCACCAAAGCCCCAGCACCAGATGGATACACCTGGCCCCAAGCAGCATCTAGGGCAACAGAGGCATATCTCACTTGGAGCTTGCACTTCATAGCCACCTACATAACGATACAAAATTAGCTACTCCAACAGGCCTATCAATGGATCGAGCATTCCAGAGATAATAATTATTACCGGATGTCATCGACGAAAATCTCTTTGTCACCTATTGGGGTAAGGTTAGGGTTGGACGCCTACTACTCGGAAGTTTGGGGGGGCTAGCACAATGAGGCGGGGCTTGCAACCGATTTGGGAGTTGCAATTCCCTAATCCTTTCCTCAAAGGTCTCCATCTGCTGTTCTTTGGGTAGCTCGATCTCACCTCGATGGATTCAAAGATATCATCTCGATGGATTGATGAGCTCATCTCTGAGGGATTGACGAATCTCCTCTCGTAGCTTTGCATCGCGCTCCGCTTTGGCTCTCTTCCTACTCCGGTACGATCTGGAGTCCGCTTAGAACCATTTTTCCCATGTAACATAAACACCAGCGCCTCTCGTGCGACCCGGATGCTCACTGTTTTCTAGGGCCGCGGAGAGTATATCTTTCTCCCTGTCTACCTGGAATGAGCCTTGGGAAGATTGTGCACTCAGTGTTACCTGCAATAGCCCGACATGTCATTTCACTTCCTATGAAGTTATGGAGTAATTACAAACTAGGTAGTTCGATATCTTACCAGGCGCTGGGACACTTCCTGGTCTGCGGGGTTTGGAAAGTAGACTTCCCCCGTAGGCCCAATACATAACCTCCCAAATAACCACTGTCGGGAGCGCACATCAGTGATCTCGGGAAATGGCGGGGAGACATTCGAACAGCTTGCCTGCTGCTCCTGATCCCTCCATATCGGGACTTTACCCGTATACCCAGCGGTGCCAAGTCTGTGGGGGTGCTTGTTTTTTTGCCTAGAGGGCCTTGTGCGCCGCACTTTCACTCCTAAATTCATCTGTCGTCTTCTTCGCCACAAACTTGGCCCAGGACTCTTTCAAGAATGGATACTTGTGGAAGGGTCTCAGATCCTTCTCCATGTAGTTCTTGACAAGCGTGCTCTTGAAGTTCTTCCACGCTTTGCATGCCTGTAGCAACGCGTGTCATTGCACGGAATCCAGGTGTTCTGCCGGGATCTCGAACGATTTGATAATATCCGTCAACACAGCAGTTTTCAGTTGTTCAGGCACCACCTTCCACGAATCGTAGGTGACGCTGACCCGTTCCCATGCAAATATTCCGACCGTTCTCCGGAATGCGGACGCTACTCGGCAAGGAATGATAGGGGTCCCAGATTGATCGACCTCCGTGATGGTAAATCGGCCCCCGGGCCTTTTCGATATTCCTCTTCTTCTACCGCGGTTGGATATTATTCTAGAGGATGATGCATCATCAGACACATGAGGCGACGATGATGAAGAATGAGCGGAAGGGGAGGCAGTACTGGAGGGAGGTGCATCATCAGACACATGAGGAGGCACCATCATCGAATGAGCAGGGAGAAGTACCGAGCAAAGAGGGCGGCATCGAAGCGAGGCGCGGGCTCGGGGGAGGCGCTTGAGCCGAGGAGGAGGCGGCGTCGACGGGATGGGGGGAGGAGTCGCGCCAGGCTAGAGGAGGCGGCGGCGACGGGCTCGGGGGAGGAGGGAGCGAGGAGTTGAGAAACTTAATCGTTTGAGTGGCGGGCATGACAAACCCTAGAGTCCGAATGTAAATAGGGATGGACATCACAGACGGTTCTAAATTAGAACCATCGTGATATATATATCCTGAGCGGTTCTAAAGTAGAACCGCTGCGTGATATGTGATGTATCGCAGCGGTTTTTACCAAGGAACCGCTCAGGATATATAATCCTGAGCGGTTTGTAGCTCAAACCGTCGTGATATTATTTTGTATTGGTTAATCTAGATCTGTTTATGGGCTAGCCTCAGGAAATGCTAGCCATGCCCTTTGAAACAAGCAGAAAAGACAACAAGTACATGTATATACATCCAATTCACGTTCATTTGAGAAACAATCACATCCATTTCACAATACAAATCAATTAATTAACTCAAATGAACTAAAATTAACCATTCATCAGAACGTACATATATATACACACATTGTTCAATTAATCTTTAAAAAGTAGCCCTTCATGATGATCGACGCGTATGTAGCTAGTTTCGTCACGTTCTTCTTCCTCGACCCTTATGCCGTTTCCGAAAGGAGGCAACTCGTTAAATTGATTGTATTCTTCCTCGTCCACTACATTCTCAACTCCGACAATCCTCCTTTTTCCATGAAGAACTACGTGGCGCTTCTTATTTACCGGGTCGGTAACATAGAAGACTTGAACAACTTGGTTAGCCAGTACGAATGGTTCGTCTTTGTATCCGACACGTTCGAGGTCCACGGTAGTGACGCCGTACTTGTCGACCTTCACCTGTGGGAAATGGACCCAACGACACCGAAATAGGAGGATCTTGAAAAGCACGTAGTCGAGCTCCCATATCTCCTCTATTTGCCCATAGTAGGAGCTCCTCAGCCCATCGGTACTGAATGCATCTATGCGGACACCGCTGTTCTGGTTAGTGCTTTTTATATCCTGAGTCTGCGTATAGAATGTGTACCCATTTATGTCGTATCCTCGCCATGTCACAACTGTAAATGTTGGCCCTTTTGCCAACCATGTCAGCATATTACTTGACGAGCTCCTAGCGAGTCGCTCCTTCAACCATTGGTTGAACCGTCTGTTGTGTTGTCTCATGATCCAAATATCCGGCCGCACGGATTACATTGCGAAGCACGCCCTTGTCTTTGGTCGATATCTGAGGACACTTCACCATGTGTTGCAAGACCGTGAAATGGGCTTGAGCATACGCATCCATATCTGGAGTGATTGCTTTCCTTCCGATGGTCCCGATACCCTCGAGCCTCCCCTCATGGCGAGATCGAGGCACACCTATCAGTTCGACCTGAGCCATGTAATCGACGAAGAACTCAATGACCTCTTCGGTTGCATAACCTTCGACGATACTGCCCTTTGGCCAAGATCGATTCCGTACATAGGACTTGAGAATTCCCATGAACCTCTCGAACGGGTAAATGCTACGTAGGAACACGGGCCCGCACATCTTTATCTCCCTCACAATATGAACAATGAGATGGACCATGATATCGAAAAACGACGGAGGGAAATACATCTCAAGATCACATAGAGTCATCACCACCTCGTCCTACAGAGCATCTAGTCCTTGGGGATCGATGACCTTCTGAGCAATTGTGTTAAAGAAATAACACAGCCTCATGATTGTCTCTCGGACCTTGATCGACAAAATACTTCTAATTGCTACAGAGAGCATTTGTGTCATCAACACATGACAATCATGAGACTTCATGCCAATTAACTTCAAATCTTCCATCGAAACAAGTTTCTTCATGTTGGCGAATGTAACCGACGGAACTTTCACACCATGCAAGCACCAAAGACAGCTTCGGTTCTCTCGGCCTTGGACAGAGTGTAACAAGCAGGGGGAAGGTACGTTCATCCTTTATCGGTCTTTGTTGATGCTAACTCAGGTCTGATGTCCATATCAACCAAGTCAAGCCGTGCGTTGACACCATCCTTTGTTTTGTCATGAATGTTCAGTAAGAGACCAATCAAGCTGTCACATACATTCTTCTCTACGTGCATAACGTCGATGTAGTGGCGAACTTCTAGGTGCTCCCAATAAGGTAAGTCCCAAAATATTGATCTCTTCTTCCACATGTTCTTCTTACGGGTCCTCGATTTACATCCCTTTTCGAGCACAACATCTAAATCCTTAACCATATCATAGACCTATTTTCCGCTTAAATGCCTTGGAGCTGAACTGTCCTCCTTCTCTCCGTCGAATTGTTTCTTCATCCTGCGGTATGGGTGAGCCCTCCGAAGGAACCTACGATGACGCATGTACACGGTTTTGTACGAGTGATTCAGCCACACACTCTTGGTATCATCTAAGCAGTGAGTATAGGCTTTGGCCCCTTTTGTACTCTGGCCCGACAGATTAGCAAGCGCAAGATAGTCATGTATAGTGCAGAACAACAAAGAACGTAAAGTGAAGTTCTCTCGTTTGTACGCATCCCATACCTATACCCCTTCAATCCACAGTATTTTTAGATCTTCCATCAATGGTGCTAGGTACACATCAATATCATTCCCAGGTTGCTTCGGCCCTTGGATAAGTATCGACAACAAATATCCTTCCGCTTCATACACAACCAAGGAGGAAGGTTGTAGATACAGAGCGTCACGGGCCAAGTGCTATGTCGGCTGCTCATGTTACCGAAAGGATTCGGGCCAAGTGCTATGTCGGCTGCTCATGTTATCGAAAGGATTCATTCCATCTGTACTCAATCCAAACCTTATATTCCTCGGTTCTGCACCGAAGTCTGCAAACTTCCTATCGATGTTTCTCCACTGGGCGGAATCAGCAGGGTGTCTTAGCTTTTCGTCATTCTTACGCTCCTGTGAGTGCCAATACAGCAGTTTTGCATTCTTTGGGTTCACAAAAAACCGCTTCAAACGGGGAATTACAGGAAGATACCATGCCACCTTAGCAGGAGGTTCTTTCTTCACCTTGATTCTCTCGTCGTCATCTGATTGATTCTTACGCTTGTATCGGGATGCGTTGCACACCGGACATACATGCATGTTTGTATACTCGTTACGGTAGAGGATACAGTCGTTCGGACATGCATGTATTCTTTCTACTTCCATTCCCAATGGACAAAGAACCTTCTTGGCTTTGTAGGTGGTTTTGGACAACTCATTTCCCTCTGGAAGCATGTCCACTAAGAGACCTAACAGCCCCGTGAAACTATTGTCAGACCAACCGTTGCTTGCCTTCAATTTCAGCAGTTTAAGCACGGATGACAACCTTGTGTATTTCGGCTTGCAGCACGGGAACAAAGGTTTCTCTGAGTCGTCCATCAAGCCCCGGAATTGAACATACTCCCTCTCATCACAGTTCCCTTCTGCATCACGAAGCATATGATCTAGATTGTCATCGTGTAGCCTATCCGAATCGGAACCACAATCGACATCATCCGGCGGCATATCGTTGACTTCCTATGTAATATGCTCTTCACCGTGACTGGTCCAACATGTATAACCCTTTTTGAAACCCCTTCGAATCAAGTGTGCTTCGATCTGCGTTCGGTTGTTAAAAATCTTCATATTCTCGCAGTCAATGCATGGACAGTACATATATTCCGCCCCCTTATTGAACATATCCTCCTCGGCAGCTCTTGTAAAAGTAAACACGCCATTAATGTACTCTTCACTCACACGATTCTCAGCGTACATCCAGCTTCGGTCCATCACACGGTTCGTATTGAAAACCCTGGAAATAAATAAAAGGGTGACTTCGAAAGCGTATTTTCTGAGGCTTCACTAGCGATTTCGGCATAAATGCCTGAAACTACTCAAATTAAAGGATGCTTATGCTCCAGTAGCTCACCTCGATCATGAGGAAGGTGTCAATGAAGTCGGGGAAGGTCCAAGGCGGCTGGTCGTCGATCGATGAATAGAGGCAACGGTGGCAAGCTCCTCGGCGACAATAGCTGAAATGGACCACACACGAGCGGGCTCAGTGAGGTAAGGCGATACTCAAACCGGGCACGGAGTGGCGATGGACTCGCCGGGCTTGGAGATCTGCCGCGGTTACCATAGCGCTAGAGATGGAGATCAAGAAGACTATGTTGGGGAGCTATGTACCGTCATGATGAGTTAATTATCACGGACGGTTTTCAACAAAAACCGTCTGATATATAGTAATATCACAGACGGTTCATGTTTAAAAGCTCGCGAAGTATCACTGACGGTCGACAAAAAAACCGTGCGTGATATGTAGTAATATCACGAGACGTTTTTGGTCAACACCGTCTGTGATACTTCACGACGGTTTTAAACATGAACCGTCGTGATATGACCTCTTCCTGAGCGGTTTTAGCACGGAAGATAACACGAGCGGTCGGTAAACAAAAACCGCTCGAGATTAGTTTTTATACGAGCGGTTTCGATGAACCGCGTGATCGGCGTCGATATTAGTATTTTTGTAGTAGTGATTGGCGGGATGAAGAAAACATCCAAACATTTGTGACTGAATGCGCAGTTTGTCAGAGATCAAAAGGTGAACACTGTCACACGCCTGGATTGCTCGAGCCATTAACCATCCCGGATATGTCATGGACACATATTTTGATGGATTTTTTCGAGTGGCTGCCCAAGTCTAATGGGAAGGAGGTAATTCTAGTAGTGATTGATAGACTTACGAAATATGGGCATTTTATACCACTTTCGCATCCATATACTATCCAAACCGTAGCACAAGCATTCATCGAAAATGTCTTTAAACTCCATGGGCTGCCAAAGGCCATAGTGACAGATCGTGATCGCATATTCACTAGTCGGTTTTGGCAAGAAATCTTCAAGGCATGGAAAGTATCTCTAAGATTCAGCACCGCCTACCACCCCCAAACCGATGGTCAGACGGAGAGGTTAAATCAATGTTTAGAAGCGTATCTCAGATGTATGGCTTTTTCTGAACCGAAGAAGTGGTATTTTTGGCTGGCACTAGTGGAATGGTGGTATAATACCACCTATCACTCATCACTCAAGACCACTCCTTACCAAGCTCTCTATGGAAACCCTCCATCGAGCATCAATGAAACTTCTATACCAGGCCCCGAAAACACTGAAGCCAGCAATTTCTTGACATAGAAGGAGAAAATGCTCCGACAGATCAAATACAACCTGGCGCAAGCACAAGCTAGGATGAAAAAGTATGCGGATCAAAAGAGGAGTGAAAGGACTTATGAAGTAGGAGACATGGTGTATTTGAAGATGCAACCTTACCGGTTGGCAGCTTTCGGTCTTCGGCAATCATTGAAATTAACTAGCAAGTTTTACGGCCCGTTCAGAATTTTGCAAAAGATAGGGGCAATAGCTTACCGATTGCAACTACCTGCGGGAGTTGGAATTCATCCGATATTTCACATTAGCCAATTGAAGAAGCATATTGGGCCTAGAGCCATTCCGGATCCCTAGTTGCCATTAGTGGACTCAGAAGAAAAAATCAAGACAGAGCCGATTGCAGTACTAGATACTCGGGCATTACCCAGATATCCCACTTTAGTCACACAATGGTTGGTACAATGGTTAAATTTGTCTCCTGAGGAGTCTACATGGGAAGATGTTGATTTTATTAAAGGGACCTTTCCTGAGTTCTATGCTAACACCATTAGCAGTTGGTTTCCAGCACCAGAATCTTGAGACAAGATTTATTTCAGGAGGAGGCAATTGTCAGTACTGTAACTCTTTCAGTCTTCAGGTTGTATCTATTCAGGCGAAGGTGACGATGGCCCAGTTAGGAAAACGTTTCGGCATTATGAAGATCCAACAGCTAAGAACATGGTCTGATCAGCCCATGGAAGATCTGACGCTAGATAACGTGGTCTGAACGTCTCCAGGAGGATCTGACGCTCCAAATGACTTCACTCAGTCGATGGTTTCAGCCGTGAGATGAAATTCAGTTTTACTGTTACTTTTGTTGTTCCCTTTCCAATGTAATTCTGGATTCTCCTTTGGTAATTCTTTGGAACCCAAGTTGTATTAACTCAGTTAATGTTGGATGAAAAGGACATCATTGATGACAGAATATCTGCTCTTAGCTAGGGTTTAGTAGTAGCTTCGTTCCCCTTTCTGTCGAGTTCCCGATTCAAAGATTTTATTCCCAAATCCTCTATTTTCAATATCGGTTCCTGACATGTCACCTTCGTCTTTCGTCTTCCGTCTTCCTTTGTGCACCTCTTTCTCGTGTCACCAACATCATGCAAGGTTGTCGTCTATCGCCACTAATAACTATCATTGATTTCTCATTATATGAGTAGTGTTGCTTCCTCTCTTATCTGCATGTGAATCAGGCTTTTTTTTGGGGTTCGATCTGCTTGGGCACGTCCTGTTTGCATGGTTGTCATCTCTTTTTTTCCCCTTTTTGTAACATCCCATTTTTGGACTGGTTGTTATTTGGATTTTAGTTGTGTTGGAGTTTCAAAATTTTATTTAAAGCTAAGTGTGTTCATCCAAAAACCATCCCCATAAGCTTTAAAGTTGGTTTGAATTCAAAAGCTTATTTCAAAAATTCTTTTTGAAGCCCCTTGGGCCTGGACGTTCCTTCCTCCGACCCCTCTAGCCCCTCTCCTCCCCCTGCCCCTTTCTTTCCTTCCGACCATGTGGTCGAAAGATTCTTTTGACCACATGCCCGCTCTGTCGCACCCTCGTGCGCCTGGTCCTCGCCCGGCGCCCTCTGCTGCCACCTGCTCCTCCCACCCACTAGCTATGTGGTAAATTAGTAGCTATAGGTTGTACTCAAGCGACATGTTAGTCTTGCTTAAGTACCGGGGCATTAAAATGTCCTGATCATCATCTCTTAAAAACACGAAAATGATTTGGGGCAGTCGTGGGAGGTATATGACTGCAGTATTTGAGATAAATTGGTTTTCCCCCTCAAGCCCCCAAACTGCTATACCACATCTGGGTAGATGGTATATTGGTGGGTGCGGATGTAGCACGAGAATAGTGGGTATGAGGAATGAACCACCCAGATGGCATTAATGACTCAATCCGGTGATGACCTCCCATCGTAAAACATGTGCAACCACAAGTCTGCAAAGTACAACTTGGCTTAGTAAAGTTATCGAACCCTAAAAGTCATCTCACTAGAGAGGATCGAGGTAGTGCAAGCAGCAGATGCATTCCGGCTTGAATGGGGCACCGAGATAAGGTGAAGTGGCCAACTACGCTAGTCGTTGTGGCGAGTGGAGGCTAGTTGTGTTAGTCATTGTGGTGAATATCCCGCACAACGTATGGGCGCAACCCCATATGGGTTAAATGATGGAAGGGGCGAGATGATTTGAAAAGTTACTGTGATGGTCTCTCGACCACATGACTAAGGAATCGTGTGGGGCTACGAGTGGATTATCTCTTGTGGGTATAGTGTACAAACTTCTACAAAGTGTAAAACTGTTTAAACAGCCGTGCCTATAATCGAAGACGGATATGGGAACTTACTAGAGTTAGTTCTTTTTCAAAAACCTTTGTGGGTGGGATAAAATCTAGTCAAATGGATCTAACCCATCATTTGGATTTTTCCTAGGTGGTCATACCCAGTGTTGTTAAGTGGTGGAGGTAACCACGATAAAAAATAAGCATAAGGTGGAGGTAACCTTCGCTCTATTTTAATATTGCACAATTACTCTCTTTACAAAATACAATTTGGTTAAAATGCTAAGTGATAGGGCCTTACTATTATTGATAATTGAAAATATTGCTTTAGCAAATAAAAGAACCTGAGCCGCCCTTGTCAAGCCCTGCATGTATATTATTGCATCTTGTGTGTTGGCTCGCGAGCACCGAAGTTGTGCTCATCCTCGTTCTTTCTCCAAACCTTCAAACTATGCGGATCACAAAGATTACGCCTACTATGAGGATCCAGACGTCGATGCTCAAGGAAATGATGAAGAGTAGTTAGTTCTTTAGTCTAAGTCTTGCCTCAGTCTAGCTGACTCCGTTGGTGCTTGCGTGCACCCAATATCATCGAAGTCTTTGGTTGATATCGGACGCACACAGATTTCCCCAGACGCTTGCCTGTGGAGAGATATGCTCTACCCCTTTTGCTTCTGTTGTAGTTTTCACGTCAGGTGGTTGAAACCTCCTTCCGACCAGATGGTCGAAATCTCCCTTCGGCCAGGTGGTCGAAGCCTCCTTTCGGCCAGGTGGTCGAAACCTGCTTGTTTCCGCTGTTTTTGTGATGTAATCATTTGGCCTGCTCGGCCCTTATTGTAAAACATGACCTGATGTGGTCTATGTAAATCCTGATGTCTTAAATTAATGAATGGTTTAGTTTTACTACTTGTAAGAATTGATTCAATGATGTGCATGTGAGTGCTATATACTGATCCAGGGAATAGCACAGTTTTTCACAGAGAATTTCGATTTGTGAAATCCGGGTCCGACAGAGTTGGTATCAGAGCATACGACTGTAAGAGCCTTAGTTGGACTGGTCATTGCCATAGGACTTGAGTCTTGTTTTCAAAAACTAAGAAAAATTTTGGTCAATATATAGCGTACTTACTGCTCCTTCTTATCACTCTTAGTTCTCAACTCACCCCTACCTTCGTTGAGTTTTCTATCTCTCTCTTGTTCAAAATTGTAGATGGCCGCACCATCGTCTGTGGTCGTGATTGTGGCCGTAGGCCATGGAGGTTTTCCTCTACGCTAGGTGTCGACGATCGAATCGCTGATCTTACAAAAATGAAAGAGGAAAATAACGTGAAATCTCCTGGGATGGAATGGGGGCCGCTCTTTATTGATATGAACTGGATTTACAAGACCTGATTAGGAACTACCCTAAATACACTGAATGTGTGGAATGTCTAACTAAGTAATCAGGCTTAGACTTTAAGTCTAAGACTGACTGTCTTGCTTCTAATTCTACCGCTTAGGCTTCTGTGTTTTGTCTTCTCTTGTTTTCTGTTATCTCTTGTCCCCGTCCCTTCGTCCTCTGCGCTCCACCCTTAAATAACTCCTGAAGAGGTGGCAGTTACTCCTGGAGAAGGCGTCCCTGGTGAAACGTTACGACTGGTCGAAACGGTAAGGCAGTTAGCAGTGTGCCAACTTCCTTGTGGTTGTCTGTGAGATGCTTAACCGTAGGGTAGTTAATTGTCAGTGTCTCAGGATTATATCATCGCGCGGTTTGGAACATATAACACGTGTTCCATTCATCATACTGATAATACATGCCACCATAGCTTTTTGGCGGCTACGGTGAGCCTAAGCACAAAGCCTTGTCCGACCAGGGTACCCATCGTGTAACCTCTGGAATCCTCACGACCAGTGAGGTCGTTAGCCTTAGGGGTTACGACCATGAAGACGTATGGTCTTTTATGTATTAAATTAATAAAAAGAGGTTTTAATCCTCGTCACTAGGGAAGGCGAGTTCATCTCTCACACCTTCAGAACTGAGCATCCCAAGAGCAACTGTGATGAAGCAGTACAAGACGCAGCACGCTTAACCTACACCCGCCTGAGCCGGATGCACGAGGACCTTCTGCTGGAATCGCCCTTCGGCTACCTTCCACCTCTCTAGGAAGAAGAAATCCAACCCAGAGGTCTTCATCATCATATTGGAGTAGTTAGGCTAGCCTAGGTTAGCTAGCAGTGCTTACTAGATAGTCTTTTGGTTGTAAGCATATTCTGTTTCCTTCTTTTGTAGATGTTGTATTTGTATGTTATGTCGTGGCTTAGCATGGCCTATATGCTATCTTCAGGAGCCATGTAACACCTAACCCCCCTTAATATAATGCAGCCACTCTTGGCTTTGTATTGTACTTGTCTCCTTCTTCTCGTTAGTTGAAGTTCTTCTGTTGTACTCTAGAGGGCCAGTAAACCCTCATATATCTCCTCTAGTTCTAAGCTTCAGTGTTCTTCATATGACACCCAAGAGAGCCGCCGCCCCAAGTCGTAGTGCTTTTGCAGCAAACAGTGGTTGTGGTCATGGCCGTGGTCGTGGACAAGATCTACCTCTCGCCACCAGCAAACCCAACCCTGGCCCAAGTCCTATTTCAGCATAATCAGATTCTCCAAGCGATGCTTACCAACCAGCAGACCAGAACAGCCAACTGCAACTCTGAGCTAGAAGACTTTCTCAGGACCAAACCGCTACCCTTCATGTTATAAATTGAACCCCCAGAAGTTGAGGAATTGCTCCGTGCTAGGAAAAAGAAGCCTCGTCTTGCACGTTGTGCAGAAGACGACCAAGCGGACTTTGCCACCCATCAACTTAAAGGTTTACCCAGAAAAAGCTATTGCATTGAAGACAACCATGCCACTACACTAGGAAGACCCCTAAAGGTTATCACTTGCGGAAATACCGGACACTTCGCCAATAGATGCCCCCAAAGGTTAGTATTCCAAGACAGTCCCTCTCTCAGGCCAATTGCAGTCCAGCCTCCAAGACCTCCAGCTTCAACTCCAACCCTGTGTCCAAGTGGGAATGTTTCCCCACTCCTCACTCCGCTGCAGCATCCAACCCGGTAGCTAACCTTCATTGCTACAACTGTAGAGGAAAAGAGCACTTCGCCAACAGATGCCCTCAATGCAAGCAAGGTCAAGAAATCAAATGTCTCTATTGCGGCAACCTAGGACACCATGTACCCAGATGTCCCCATCGGAATCTTGAAGAACCAGCAAGCAAAGCCATCGCCACCAATCTCAGCCTTGGCAAAGAAGAACTTATCAAGAGTCCCAGCAAGGTGCAAGCCGTGCCCACCGAAGTTCTACTACCAGACCCAGAAGCCCTGCCAAATGCTTTATGCTCCAAATGTGGCAAGATAGGACATGTCACCCAATTATATCCTCCATTACGATAAGGTGCAAGAGGAGCATGCTTTGTGTGTGGGCGATATGGACACTATTGCTACACGGGCCCAGTTCCCTACTGCCCCTGCTATAAAGAGCATCATCAATCAGATGACTGCCCTATGCACCAGATAGCATGCACATGTTGTGGAGAAAAAGGACACCAGGTAGACCAATGCTATGTGAACTGCCCCAACTGTGATGAAGACCACCAACCAGGTGAATGCTCGAGGAGTAAAGTTACATGCTTCCTCTGTGAAGGACAAGATCACTGCCCCAAAGACTGTTTCTTACACCCATTGTTGACCAAGACAGCTGAGTTACAAAGGACAAGTTTCCAAGTCGTTGTGAGACTCGTTGTAAATGAAGTTGGCAAAGACAACAAGTATCAAACACCCTTCGTTTTAAAAGAGAATAGCCAGATTGCACCGAAGTGTCAGAATACCTCAGTGGAAATGGGAACAAGGGGGGAAGTCTTCTGCACCCCTCGCCCTGTTGGACAACCTGCAGCGCACAACTGGATAGCTCATCTTTGCTATTTCAACTATGGAGAAAAAGGGCATGTTGCCAACAAGTGCCCTCAATAAGTCACCCTGGTGAGATTCAACTTGAAAGCCACACTAGCTCGAGGCCAGACTTCAGCTACAAGCAAAAGTCATCGGACCTCGCAGGCATCTAGAGCAGCTTCCACGCCAAGCTAGGGCCATGTGAACCATGTCACCGCCAAAGAAGCCCAAGAAGCTTTGGGAGTAATCAGAGGTACGTTCTCTGTCTAACCTGAGTAGCTTGAATCTCGGGGTTAAGATTCCTTTTAAGGAGGGTAGGATTTGTAACATCCCATTTTCAAGATGGTTGTTATTTGGATTTCAGTTGTGTTGGAGTTTCAAAAATTTATTTAAAGCTAAGTATGTTCTTCCAAAAACCTTCTCTGTAAGCTTTAAAGTTGGTTTAAACTCAAAAGCTTATTTCAAAAGTTCTTTTGAAAGCCCCTTGGGCCTGGCCGTTCCGTCCTCTGACCCCACTAGCCCCTCTCCTTAACCTTCGCTCTATTTTAATATTGCACAATTACTCTCTTTACAAAATGCAATTTGGTTAAAATGCTAAGTGATAGGACCTTGCTATTATTGATAATTGAAAATATTACTTTAGCAAATAAAAGAACCTGAGCCACCCTTGTCATGCCCTGCATGTATATTATTTTACCTTATGTGTTGGCTCACGAGCACGGAAGTTGTGCTCATCCTCTCTCTTTCCCCAAACCTTTAGACTCTACGGATCACGGAGATTACGCCTACTATGAGGATCCAGACGTCGATGGTCATGGAAATGATAAAGAATAGTTAGTTCTTTAGTCTAATCTTGCCTCAGTCTAGTTGACCCCGTCGGTGCTTCGTGCACCCAATATCATCCAAGTCTTTGGTTGATATCGAACGCACACGGGTTTCCCCAGTTGCTTGCCTGTGGTGAGATGTGATCTGCCCATTTTGCTGACCGGTGGGCCCCACCGAGATGTCTTCCACCTTCGCCTTCGTCCGCCATTGATGCTTCTCGAAGCTTCGTCCGACAAAATCTTTTCCAACCGAAAGATCCCTCAGAGATACGGTTTCCGAATCCGTTGTTATCTCCGCAACCGAATCGAGCTCGTATTCCTTCCAAACCTCGTTCAATTTCCTTATCTCATCGGTGTTTTTGAAAAGGACTCCGCCGCCATCTCGCCCTCTCAACCATGCCCTTACCCTATAAATAGCACCCCGAGGATCGCCTCTCTGCCCGCATCTCAAACCCTAATCTATTCCTTCTCTGAAGCCCTAGCATCGCCAGGATTGAGCTTTTAGGGTTTTTCCTCGAAGCTCTTCATTCTTCAATTGCGCCGCCGACATTGCTGCCACGCCATCGTCTTCAGTGTCTCCCAGGCTACCTCCAGAACCTCTCCTCATCGTCGGATCATCGCCGAAGCGTTTTTCGACAAGCACGTGTACCTCTCCGCCGCCAAAACCTCGTCACTGGCCACTACCATCCACTCCGGCCACTAGTGAGCACCTCATTAGATTCACAATAACGTCAGGTACTCGTTGGTACCACTCATCGCTGGTGAAGCCCCGCCGTTCGCCGTCGACCATGGGGACCCGAGCCTCTCCGTCATTTATCGGCATAGCAGTCCTCGTGTGGTCGAAAATCCTCTCGACCAATATCCTACGACCAATAGTCGTAATCTTCGTTCGACCAGTATCCTATGACCAGTAATCGTAACCGCCTACGACCAGGCAGTCGTAACCGCCTACGACCATACAGTCATAATCTTCTACGACCACGTGCAGTCGAAACCTTCCGACTAGTACTCGATGTACAATTCTCGTTGCACAGTACTCGATGTACAGTGATATATGAATAGTACTCGAAACTCTTTTTTGAGTATTTTCTTTAGTTTCGATCTTCCAGAAGCCATATCTTCTTCATCCGAACTCTGATTCGGTCCATTCAAATTTCTAAATTCATCTAAATTCAAGATCTATTTATCTGAGATTTTCATTTAAGTTTTGGAGTTTGTTTTATCTCTTTTTTATATTTATTTAGTTTATTTTATTTGTTTGCGAGTAGACATTGATACTTTGAGAAGTTTTGAGCAAGGAGGAGTGCACCAAGATCAAGATCAATCCCATGATTTATTCCAAGGCAAGCCATAGTCCTTTGATCATATTGAACCTATGATTTCAAAAGTATATTGTTTTATATAATTGCATGCTATCTTTATACAAATTGTTTTGGGTTTAGCTATCACCTGTTGTCATTATGCCTCTATTGATTATTTGAATGTAATGAATCATTGTCACCCTAGCATGGATAATTTTAGTTGGACATACTTGTATCACCAACATGGGTAGCGTACAAATGCTTAGTCAAGCTTAGTTACGTTGGGTTCATTATCACATGTGTCACAATGATTAATCTTGAATTAATGATATATGGAATCGTGGTGGTTAGCCACTCTTGTTAAAATTGGTGTACCATGACAGGTTATGTCATTGGTCTTAGTTAAACAAAATGGTTTTCGCTCGAGCGAGTGGATGATGGATTGAGGGTGTGTATTTAACACGTTGTGGGTTGTGGAAAGATCGCCTATGTATCTTGTCAAGGACTTAATCTTGTGCGTCATTAAACTGGGCCTTAACCGTACAACCACATGTCTAGTTTGGAATGGACCTAGCTAATTAATTAGCGATGTTTTGATTTGGTTCTGTTTGGGTTGTGTTTGACGCAAGAGGAGGGGCCTGTTTGGTATGAAAGACATTCAGTGTTGAAACCTTAGTGAGCAGAACCAGGTCAAAATAGAACTTTGTAAAGGTCTTGTGATGAACACTTAAGTCGCACACCTAACGAAGTGTGGTTGGACTCTTTGAGTGATTTATCTCTTGTAGGGAAAGCTGTACAACCTCTGCAGAGTGTAAAACTATTCGAATAGTCGCGTCCGCGGTTATGGACGTGCTCGGGGATTTCACACGAGAGATAGAGTTTTTCATAAAATGTGTCGGAGTGTGAATGGTAAGTTCACTTGATGAATATAATGTTTGTTTGGTGAACGGGTAATTCAATTAGTGGTTTGTCTTGGGAAGTGAATGGGTAGTTCACTGGTTGTTTCAAAGAAATTGCTTACTTACTTATTATTCTTTTCAATTACGTATTTCAATCTATTTATTGTATTTATAGTCAATACTGCTTTCTGCAAAAGAACCATACAGCTAACCTTTGTCAAGCCTTGCATGAATACTATTTGCATACATATCCGTACGGATTGATGAGTGCTTTATTTACTCACAGCATTACACCTTTGTTGATCAGTTGAAGAATATCAAGCTGCTCAAGAGTTCTTTCAAAGGTGGACTATGAAGGTTTTGCGGATTAGGATGCGTTCTTCACTCGATTGCCTGCGGGCATGTTGATTGGCCATTTCAAGAGTTTCGTTCCGCTGCAAGAGTTTATTTGTTTCTTTAGCCCTGCGTGGCAAGTTAAGTAAACGTTGACCATAAGGTCCAGTTATTATTACTATTTGTTACTCTGAGGTCTTTTTAGTTAAATCAAAAAAATGAATGGTATTTTATCACTGTTTCCTGTGTGAGCTAGCTACTGATCTGGGACTAGTTCAGAATATATAGAGGGTTCCTGAATCGTATTTTTGGGTCCTGGCAGAGGTGGTATCAGATCCAGGTTCGACTGTAGAACGCAACCTTAGTTGGCATGGTCGTTTTAGTCAAAAGCTTCAAAACTTATTTTCTAAATCAAATCAACTTAATTTGATTTAAGCGGTTATTCTTTTCTATTCTATTATGTTCTCTTTCATCTGAGTCTATTCTATTCTTATCATATTCTATTCTTTCTCATCTTGTGCTAGAGATCTTGTCTCTTGCCTTTGCTGAATTTTGTTTAATAATCTTAAATTGACTTTCTCGCCTCATTAATTTCTCTAGTCCGAAAGAAAGAAGTCAAGTCACCGGCAATCGTCAGAAGTATCTTCGTCGTTTCATTCCAGTTGTTTCTGAATAGTCTTCGTTCCCTGGTCCAGAGTAGGAACCATCATATTAGAGTCTTTAGTGGCGTTTTTAGATCGTTGTTACAATAGGTTTTTATTTGGGTTGTGTGTAAGTGAGAGTTGTAGTTTTGCTGCCAAGCATTATGTTGTAGTCGCACTAAGGTTATGTTTTGCTTGTGTTTTATCTTTGGGTATAATCTGTTAAGTTGTTCTTTCATAGCGTTTCAACTATGTTTTGCTTGTGTTTTATCTTTAGGTATAATCTGTTTCCCCTAATTAAGTTGTGTCTATCTTCTCTACCCTGTTCTATCTCATCTATTGTGTTATTCCCTCTCGTCTATATTGCTTTTCTATCTTACCTACTAAACCTGTGAATAATCGTCGCAGATGGTTGACACTTGCAACAGATCAAGTCATACTCAGTTAGATGATGCCAATGCCAATATCAATGCTAGCAACTAGTCACTAGTCACTGGAGTTGTAGATCCAAACATAGCACAACTTCTAACAACTCATACTCAATTCATGAGTGCAATGATGCAAAACATGAACAATATGCTGACTCAGCAAAATCAGACCGCTGCGATAATAGTCAACTTGTTGAATCAAAATAACCAGAATAATCAAGCAACAGCTATTCCGCCACCAACTCATCACCATTCCAAGTAATCAGAATATATGAGGACTCGTCCGCCTACGTTTTCTCATTCGTCAGAGCCTTTGGACACAGAAGATTGGCTTCGCTCCGTTGAGAAAAATCTCACCATTTCTCAATGCAATGATCGTGAGAAATTTCTTTATGCTTCACATCAGTTGGAAGGTACAGCCGTAGAATGGTAGGAGAACTACACCGCATCAAGCTATTACTTAGGAGGAATTTTCAATAGCTTTTCGTCAAGCACATGTTCCAGATGATATAGTGGAAATGAAGAAGAATGAATTTCGTGAACTACAGCAAGGAAACATGTCTTTGGGTGAATATCTCAACAAGTTCACTCAACTTTCTCACTATACTCCTGAAAATGTGGCTACAAATAATGCACGTTAGAAGCAATTCAAGCATGGACTTAATCCTAGTTTGAAAGTACAAGTTGTTAGAAATAATTATGTGGATTTTCGGCATATGGTGGATAAAGTCGTACTCATAGAAGATTCCCATCGTGAGTTGGACGAATCTCGCAAAAGGAAGATGATATAAAATGGAGTTCATCAGAATCAGCTACAAAGAGCTAGAACCAATGCTTAGCAGCCTTTTCGTCCTAATAATTCATTTGTCGGATTCAGAACCCCTACACCAGTATCTCATGCAGGAAACTCAGGAATTCCCAATGTTAATAACAACAACAATCCTTAGCATCAGAGAGCCAACAATCATGCTGCAGAAGTTACTTGTTTCAACTACCATGAGACAGGTCATTATGCCAACAAGTGTCTGTAGAAGTAAGGGCTGACACCAATTCCTTTCAATTTGGGAGCTACACCAGCCAGGACTTCTTTACCAAGAGCAGGAAGAGGAATGCCTCAGACTCCAAATCAAGCTACCAGGACTCCATCAACTGTAGCAAGAGGAAGGCTGAATCATGTCACTGCAGAAAAAGTTCAACCAGTTCAGAACGTCGCTTCTAGTAAGTCTTTAAGTTAGACCTGCGTCAGAACCTATTCTCTAATCAGCCCGAATCTCGAGGACGAGATTCCTTTTAAGGGGGTTAGGTTTATAACATCCCAAAAAGTTGGTCTATTTTGAAGTTTTAAAAATAAAAATAATCATTTGAATTTTTTTGCTAAAGTTAAAAGCTTGATCTGAACTTTCATAAATCAAAAAGGATTTAATATAATTAATGTCAACATCAACTATTGTCAAAATTATTTTATTTGGTTTCTCGGTGCTTGGATATAATTTCTAGATTATTCTAGAATTTTTCCGAGTGCATTTGCTATTTTCTCATTGCTATTTGGATTTTTAGTATTTTCTAAAAATAAAAAGCTATTATAAATCTCAGAAAACCTCTTGGGCTAAATTCCTATTCCTTTGGCCCATCTCCTTTGCTCCTCGGCCTAGCCTGCTCAGCCATTCCCCTCTGCACCAGCCCGTGCACGCGTGAGCCACTTGCTTCCGCTGACCGGTGGGCCCCACCAAGTCGTCTTCCACCTTCACCTTCGTCTGCCATTGACGCTTCTCGAAGCTTCATCCGACAAAATCTTTTCCAACCAAAAGAACCCTAGGAGATACGGTTTCTAAATCCGTTATTATCTCCGCAACTGAATCGAGCTCGTATTCCTTCCAAACCCCGTTCAATTTCCTTATCTCGTCGGTGTTTCCAAAAAGGACTCTGTCGCCATCTCGCCCTCTCGACCACGCCCTTACCCTATAAATAGCACCCCGAGGATCGCCTCTCCGCCTGCATCTTAAACCCCAATCTATTCCTTCTCCGAAGCCCTGGCGCCACCGGGATTGAACTTTTAGGGTTTTCCCCTGAAGCTCTTCATTCTTCAATTGCACCCCTGACGTTGTCGCCTCATCATCGTCGACCATGCCATCATCTTCAGTGTCGCCCAGGCTACCTCCAGAACCTCTCCTCGTCGTTGGAGCGTCGCCGAAGCATTTTCCAACAAGTGCTCGTACCTCTCCGCCGCCAAAACCTCGTCGCTGGCCACCACCGTCCACTCCGACCACTAGTGAGCACCTCATTAGATTTGCAATAGTGTCAGCTACTCATTGGTACCACTCATCACCGGCGAAGCCCCGCAGTTCGCCATCAACCATGGGGACCCAAGCCTCGCCGTCGTTTGTTGGCGTAGCAGTCCTCGTGTGGTCAAAAATCCTTTCAACTAGTATCCTACTACCAGTAGTCATAATCTTCTTTCGACCAGTATCCTACGACCAGTAGTCATAATCTTCTTTCGACCAGTAGTCCTATCCTTCCTAGGACCATTGGTCGTAACCGCCTACGACCATGTAGTCATAATCTTCGAGTATCATTAGTGATGAACAATTGGCAAGGATTGCTAAGTTGGAATCTTGGTTGAGGTTAAGAAGAGTTGGTTTTGAAGAAGTTCTTATGTTCTTGTTTATTTTAGACGGTCCAAACATTTTGGACTATATGGATCAGACTATCTTCCAGAGAGGGTTGCAAATGAGTCTAAGGTCAGTTGGACCGTCCAAACGGATTTGACCATTTGGTTCAGACTATTTTCTAGAAAGTGTGTAAAATGGAGCAAAGGCAAGCTGGACCATCCAAACGGTTTGGACCATTTGATTCAGACTATTTTCCAGAGAGTGTGTAAAATGGAGCTAAGTCTAGTTGGATTGTCCAATGTGGGTTTGGATGGTCCAAACGAATAGTTTGTGATCTTAAGTGGGTTTTTGTGCGCTTCATTTGTAAGTTGAGCCTTGGGTTAGTGCATTAGGGTTGCATGATACATGTTATGACCACGGGCGGACCCACCATTCTGGCGAGCTTTGGCGTCTACCAGAGCTACTGCCGACCGGGAACATGCCCTGCCCCCCCTCCTTCCTCCCCAGTATCCCCCAACGTCGGAGAAGATAGCCTGTGCCGCGGCTCCTTGCCTTACTGAAGGAGGGTGCTAAGGCCCAATCCCCTGGCTTGCGGCTTGCCCCAATCCTGTTTTCACCCGACACCCACAATGGCACAGTCTGCTAGCCTGCTCACGTGTGGCATAACCCTAGTGGCACGAGCGCGCGGGAGCCGTGAGGATGCCTCACCACCTCGGCCCTCGATGACCATGACAGCTCGGCAGTGCCTTCGAGTGAGAAAACGAGGGCAGCGATGCGGTGCGTTCAAGCGAGCAGGTGATGGAGAGGTGCCAGCGATTGGGCCGTTGGAGTCTTGAGCCTTGAGGCTATGAGGGGTTGAAGGATAGAAGCCCTCCAATTCCAAGCGGTGGATGCGTTGAGGCATCGAGAGAGAATTGGGAGCTTGGGGCGACAGATGTGATGTTGTTTGTGGAGGCGGACCTGAAGTGGAGCTCCCAATGCATCATCGAGAAGGCCAAGGAACTCTGTGCACAGGTACCTTCAAGTTGTGATCTATGCATCTACTCTGTGAAAAAAAGAAATCCATGAATTAGTGCCCTCCTCTCAATTCAACAGAACTGCTTTGGTTGACATAGTTTTAGAGCAAATGTTTTATTAGCGCAATATGCACAACAAGTTCTTGAGATCATTTGGAGTAGCGAATTCATTGTTAATTCCACGTTCCAACAGTGTGGAATAGTTTTCTTCAGATACTCATGACATATATGATTTGTGGTTACCTTTCATGATGAAGTTCGTTTCTCGTCCTAACTGTGATCCTCTTAGCCTTTCATGATTTGCACCTATTTCGCTAAACAAAGCCCTAAAACTGACATTAGGCCTTACTGGCAAGGCAGAACTCCAAAATTGGTCTCATATTGACAAAAATTTGTAATGAGTGATGATCAATGAACTAGGAAGAACTCCAAAATGACTTGATTGTGATAGAATTTGTGCGATTCCAGTATAGTTTGTGTATGGATTCCTTTGCTTTTGGATAATACTCTTTGGTTCAGACTGGCGACTCCGCCATACCTAAAATTTAGTCCTAGATCCGCCACTGGTTATGACTAATGTGGGTCAACCTGCAAATAATTTGTGCCCGAGCATGGTTTCTTGGTCTATGGATGTGCAATGGCTTGGAGTTAACTATGGTCGACAGCGAGGTGGACCGGGACTTGGTTGGGAAAACCGAGGTCTAGAGCGGTCATGGATGCCAGGCGAGATGGTTGAGGTTAAGCACGGCGCATGGTGGTGCTTGGAGGCAGTTGGTGTAAAAGGAAGTGGAAGGCAAGGTTCGAGCAACGGGTTACATCAAGTGGCTTGGTCGGTGCAAGTGTGGTGATGGTGCGGTGGGAACCGGAATGGGAGAGACTTGCTGTCGTAATGCAAGCCACTATATATTGGTGAGCCTACATGTGTCAAGCATGAGGATTGTTCACAAGTGAAGGATGTGACTGGGTCAATTCAAGGGTATTTTGGTAAAGCACCCAATACTGGGAAAAGCTTCAAATGACAAAACCGCGGCACAGATGGAAATGGTTTAGGTCAAGGAAGGTGGAAGAACAAGCGAATTTGGATATCGAAGCTTCAAGTGGTCATGCGCTTTGAAAAGCATGCATGAGTGTGTTGAGTGGGTGAAACTCATTTGTTAGTGGGTTTAACGGGTGCCCATTATGTATTAGGGTTAAAATTAGGCTCCATTATATATATAAGGGAGATGGGAGGGATGCCTCCATCTCAAGCTTTGAGAGAGTGATTAGCCCATATTTAGGTTGTGTGAGAGAATTTGAATGGATTTCCTTAGAGGCTTCGTCCTCTATAGGGAGTGGTTGTAAACGTTCCTCTTAAGTGACAACAAACATAATAATTTTGTCCAAGTGCTCACAAAAGGATATATATATATATATATATATATATATATATATATATATATATATATATATATATATATATATAGAGAGAGAGAGAGAGAGAGAGAGGAAGTTCGTACTCTCACTTCGAATATACCACTTAAACAAATATACTATACTTCTTTACCATTTTCGGTGTACTTAAATACCAATTATAAGATACTCTAACACAACTTGGTTGAAAAGAAACTCACTTTGAGGTATCTTATAATCATTATTGAAGTATGCTCAAATTGATAAAGATGTATCATTATACAATCTAAGTGGTATATGAGAAGCAGGAATATACTCCCCCTCTGTGTGTGTGTGTATATATATATATATATATCTTGCATCACCAGCCTCAGTCAATTTGTAAACAGAAAAAAAAAAGAGTAGCATAACGTGAAAGTGGCCTTGGACAATGTCGCCGTTCGTTACACCGGACAATCCGTGTCCGTATTCGTATCAGATAGTTGGCTCTTAGGCTCTCCCGCGGCTGGCAGGACGCTGGTGCGGCAGAGCGGGCAGGAGGTGTGGAAGTGAAACCACATGTCGACGCACCGCGCGTGGAACCGGTGCCCGCACCGCGGCAGCAGCCGCCCCTCCTCGCCGTCCACATACTCCACGATGCATATCGCGCACTCCGCCGCTGACTTAGTGCCGTCCACGGCGCCGGCAGCGGAGGAGGAGGAGGAGTGCACGAACACGGGCAACGCGGTGACGGCCCGCTCCACCTCCTGCCGGTTCCGGGCCTTGGGTGACACGGCTGGCGACGACTCGTCCGCCGCAGACGCCACGTCGTCCCCGTCAGTAGCACTCTGGCGCGAGAAGAAGCGCCAGAAGTAAAAGTAGACGAGGAGGACGAGGAAGACGTTGAGGGCCACGAGGCACGCCGAGATCAGCCGCCCGTGCGGTGCCCATCGACTGGCGGCGGCGCTAACGCCGGGGCTCGGGCTCAGCTCCTCCATTCCGGCCACGGATCGCGAACAACTCGAAAGCCGAATCACGAGAGATGCGCAGTACGTATATAGCAATCAAACGGATATGTAGGAAGGAGAGATGCAGAGAAAGACGGCGAGGAGGAGGTGATGGATGAGACTGACTGAGACGTGGTGGCGCGCGTGGGTTTGTTTATACAGGCGGTCGCGGTCGATAGAGAAGATAACGGAAGGGAAATTTTAAGATCACTACTAGTTGTTGGTAAAAGTTGGTTAGGCTTACCGCCAATGGTTTTGGCCTCCAACCTGTGTGCCTCTTGGTGACACTGGACGGGCGAAATCATGCACTACAGTATTTTCGTTGCATCTGTGTGTGAAAGCTAGAATCAGCCAGCATGCAGCATCTGGGCCGGAAAAGCTAGCGGAAGAGCAGATGCGGCATATCTAACCGAACTTTTTCTTTCCCCTATCTCTCCCTCTCTCCCTCTCAAGTGTCACAACACGTACGACACAAACACACCGTGTGCTACCTATATCTTCACCTCTGGCTAGTTCGGTTGCTCTTGCAATTGTTGCATGCCTGCTGCTTTCTCTGGAGGCTGGACTAGGAGGAACCTAGCTAGTGTCCAGTGAATTTGAAAAAAAAAAAAACCTTTTGGGACTAGACAACAGGTGTTGAGTTTTTCGCTTATTAGGCACTGTTTGATGTCTTAATAGCAAAACTAACCACCTCTCACACGAAATGGCAAAAATAGCACTCGCGGATATGCTGTCCACCGCCCCCCCCGGTCGCGCCCGGGCCCGGGCCCGCCATGCGCGGTCGGGCCTGTTGTCGCCCGCATGCCGCGCCATGGACGCCCTGTAGGCAAGCTCCCGCACAACCCATGTGTTGTCCCGTTGCACGTCGTGTCGCTTCGCGGTCGGCCGAGTGCTTTCCCACGGCTATAAAACTCGTTGCGCATCACTCTCATCCTCCACACCAACTATTTCGCTCGGCACAGAGAGACAGAGAGGAACAAGCGAGCGAGAGGTAGCGCGATCAGCCGAAATTAGTTTCGATTTTGCTGCCGATTTGAGAGTGTTTATAGCTATGTTTAGCGGTTGTATTAGCAGAGAAAGTTCATCATCAAGCGAAGATCGTCTAGAAGAGGTATTTTCCCCGCATGTATTATGTTTATTAACTATGTAATTAGTGTTAAATTAACTTTTCAAAAATGTTAGTTTAATAGTGCAAACGATTAATGATTATGGTAGGTTGTTAAGTAGACACCGATTAGGCAACATAATTAGTCGTAATTAATTAGTCATAATTAATTTATTCATAATTAATTAGTCATAATTAATCATTTGTAATTAATTAGTCATAATTAATTAGTTATAATTAATTTAGTCATAATAAATTAGTCATAGTTAGTTAGTCGCATTTAATTAGTCGTAAGGAATAGTAGTTTTTTTGGGGCAGAATTTATTAATTTTTTTTAATTATGCACTGATTAGGTTAAATTTGTGCATAAGGATTACTAAGGTGTTGTTATTTTGGGGAAGTAGGAAAATATAGACTAAATAATACGATCTATTTATTTGATTGTGTATAGTAAAGAACGGTGAATTGCTCATAACATGCATATGAAGTGTATTGGGTTGTTGTGGCTTTAGGTAATGTTCAACATGCAAGACTTGCTTGTGTTTTACGGCGACGGTTTCGTATCGGACGGACCGGGTGGGTTGAACATGTGTCAAGATGCCAGTTCAAGGTGGTCCGGGCGGAGGGCCTAGATGCGATGAATATTCACGAGCTAAGGAGCTGCATCCGGAGGGAGTTCGACACAAAGACAGCAATGAAGAAGTTTATCATCGAAGTGATCACCTGCACAAATAGGGGAGGGCAGGGTGTATGGGAGTGTAGGATCAATGATAACCGACTAGAGGGGGGTGAATAGGAGGTTTTAAAACTTTTTCACTAATTATCAATCTAAGACAATTATGAGCTAAGTCTAAACTAGACAGTGGCGGATCCAAAATGAAAATGACCGGGGGGTCCCTACTTCCCATACATATCACATATGTTTAATTTTTTGGCTTGGGTGTCCTCTTATCTTGGGCTAGGGGTGTCCATATATATATATATATATATATATATATATATATATATATATATATATATATATATATATATATATATATATATATATATATATATATATATATATATCTAAAGCATAAATATATTTATTGACTAAATGGTGTCCGTGCACCTGTGTAGTGCAATCAGAGATCCGCCCTAAACTAGATACAATTCTAGCTAAGCAATTCTACACAAGAATATTGTTAGAAAAGTAAATGCGAAAATAGTAAAGACAAGAATAAACCACAAATGAGACAATGAGGTTTTTCCCGTGGTATCGAAGACTTGCCGGTCTTTACTAATCCACGTTGAGGAAACTTGAACCAATCAAGCCGGCTCCACAAATTAATCCTTCCCTCGATCACTATTGATTGTTCTTCCTCCACTCCGGAGATGGTGAACACCGAACCACTCACAATTGGCACCGGGCCTCTTCACAATCTTCTTGAAGAGATCACCATGCGAACTTCCACCAAGCCGTCTAGGTGTTTGGCAAACACTAAGAGTAATGAATCCCAATCTTCGCTTGACAGCAAACAAGTGCTAAGGATCAATCTAGAATGAATGCACTTGAATTTTGGCTCAACTACCTCACAATGAATGCGACAAGTGAATTGGAGGTGTAGAGAGTGTGCTCAAGGCTCAAAAATGTTAAATAAAGTCTCTCACACTGTCCTTGAGCAGATGGAGGGGTATTTATACCCCCCCCCCCACAAACAAATACGACCGTTGGGGGCAAAACCCCCAACTTTTCAGCAAATACGGTAGTACCGCCATGCAATGGCTGGTACTACCGCACCTTCCCAAAATACACAGTAACAGCTAGCGCAGAAGCATTAACTACTCTGACATAGTCGTTGAAAATTTTAGTGTGGTACTAATGCCATGTAACATGCGGTAGTTCCGCTGTGCGGTCATACTGAAATCCAAGAGCGGTACTACCGCTCCCCTTCGAAATCCAAAAGGGGTACTCTCTTGAAAAAACGTACCGCTAACATTTCGGTAACACCGGGGTGCGGTAGTTCCGCAGAAAGAATGCGGTCATACCGCGATGCGGTAGTACCGCCAAGTAAATCAGGAACTACCGCTCATTGGGTAAGCAACCAAACCAAAAATGGTGTCATTCTGGAAAATACGTACCACCAACTAATCTTCAATACGACTGGGTTGCGGTAGTACCGCACCACTATCCCGGTCATACCGCTGAATGGTATTACCGCCAACATCAAGCCGGTACTACCGATTATCCTGAGAAGTTTAAAGTTGGCTTTCAAAACAAATTCAAAGTGCATGTATAATCCTATATTGATCCAAAAGGCACAAGAACATGTTATCAAGCTACTAGTCATGATCTCTCTTGATAGTACGACATTTACCCTACAATCTGGTCTTTCATCCATTTCTCCTAAGACCAGTAAAACTAAAAAGGATCCTAGACTACTTGTACCTTGTCTTTAAACCATATTGATCTTCATGTTGACCTTTAGCATGCATCTCTAGGTTGTCATTCTCATCACTGGGACTTAACCTTATAAATACTCAATAAACATGGTAGTCTCAGATTCACATAATGCCATTAATTACCAAAACAATTTTTATGGGTCTAGATGCTTTCAGGGAGTTACACAAGGTGAATGGTAGTATTGTATGTGGCCAATACATGCAAATTGCTGCAAAGCCCGAGACGGTGATATACGGGAGACCGATAGTGTACATTAATTTTGTGCCCAACAAACCATGATGATGCTTGTGCCAGTGGGAGTAGGGTAGCGCAGGCGGTGCATGAAGACGGGAGCAAAGAATGTGTTATTTTGGAGTAAGAATTTGAAGGAAGACTTGTGGAAAATTTATGAAAAATGAGGAGGCGGGACAATGGTAGTCAACCCGCACTGACTGCCACGAGTTTTTGCCAAACAAGCCGGCCGAGTCGGAGTCCGATGAGGACGCCGACCCAGGCTCGGATGATAACGAAGAGGACACACTCTAGGGTGCAGTGGGTGGTAGTCCAGTCGGCAGAATTGTATCAATGGAGGTGCCTTACGTGTCATCCAGACTGGATGATCTCACAGTTCAGTCGCTCGTATTGCCATAGGAAGACAGGTCCTAGTGAGGGTTTGATGCTGACACCCTGTTAGTTGGGCAGCACTTCCCAAGCAAGGTGGTAGTGCAACAAGATATAACACAGTACGTCGTGTCCATCAGTCATGTGTACCGGGTGCACCAGTCCAACCTAGCTCATTAAACAGTAAAGTGTGTAGTGGAAGGCTGCCCTGGCATGCTCAGTGCTCACAAGGCGAAGGGCTATGGCACGGTCACAGCGGTGATCGACCACACTTGCGAGCTGAGTGAGCCACTGCAACAGCATCAGAATATGACTTCCGCATATGTGGCAAGCCTCATCAACCACCTAATTAGGGAGGATGTGTCTCGTCTCCCCCAAGATGCTGTTGTCAGAAGTTGACAATCTGATTGGTTATCCAGTCAGCTACAACAAGGTCCGACGAGCCAAGCAGAAGGTGATCGAGCCTATGTACGAGACACATGACGAGACGACAGCGGCCGGTGAATCGACTGACGAGCAGTGGCGGCAGCGGTTCTGAGGTAAGAGTTTGCTCGGGTTAGGGTTTGGGATGGATTAGCTCTGATACCATGTAGAATTTCGGGAATAAATGTGTGTGTCCCTTGGACCCCTACACCCTTTATTTATAGTGCCAAATATTACAGTTTGACTCTTACACAACTTGGACTCTTATCTAAACTTTAATATCTCCAACAAAAAGCAGCACTCATGCCACATTTTTTATAAAAAAAAATAGAGATTTTGCACAATGTAGTTAATAATGTATCTGCTGCTTTCATCTTTACATAAGCACTTAAAAAAGTGCATCTTTTGCGGACAATCACAGAAATTTTCTTTGGTGAAGATCTTGATTCGTTTGGCATAAAGAAGCTGGAGCACCTTGAGAAGGAAAACTTCTTTACATTACAACCAAGTGGTGCTTTTTTTTTTTTGTGGAGTATGTATGTATGTACACATGACATTGGAATCATGCATGAAAGATGTTTTGGAACATACAATATTATGTGATGCAAACATGTCTTTCATTCATGCTTTTCTTAGTTTTACTTCATATATTATACCTTCATATTGCTCTTCAACTGAAACTTTGTTGTTAAGGCACTTTAACAGAAGTTGGGAATGGGAGTACCACCTGGTGTGACTCCCCTAACTAGCCTTCATCATTTAAGAGCAGGTACACTTCCATTTATTACTTCTTGTCTTTGTTATGTTACTTGACTGCATTTACAAGAGCAGATTAATGTAGAGCAAAGTCAGTATAAGGCACTAGAGCTTTCAGATAAGTAATTTCCAACATGTAGTATTTTGCTGTCAGGATAAATGCATACATCTGCAGTTAGCATACTAATTATTCTTCGACTACTGAAAATGAACTTGAGTCTGCACTAAGGATTCAAAATAGCTAGATATCATAGAAGTCATTAATAGGAAGGAAGATGACGCAGTTCAAGGCATTTTCAATACAAATGCATGTGTTTGTTGCTTCTTGAAAATATGATTCCAGATTAAACTATGACTTGGTTGTCCTTTCAGTTGTGTGCACTGGCTAGTAGTATTGATCCCTTTCTTGCATATTTATCCTATCTGATTTGTATGGCTAGTAGGGATACTGTTTAAGGTGACTAATGTCTAATGCATGCATACATGATTATCTATTAACCTGTTGATTGTCCAACAAAAGTAAATGAATGCTCTTACCTTCACTAGTTTTGATGCTGACCTCCCACCTTGTCATGTTGTTTTATGCAGGCCAGTGGATCATCTCGAGTTAACTCAGTATCATCTGAGATCCGAACGGCCGATGATGCCGACCAGGAGTAATCTCTGCGTTACCAAACCTTTTGACAGTAACTGCTAAAATATGACTGCTACTAATTCCAAAACTTATAGGTACTAAGTGTATAACTAATGTGTTGCATTGACAATATTCTGGAATGTTCATGCACCTTTTGTGTGGAGCAATCATCAACTCCAAACCGAATCCAAATGCTAGACACGTCTAAGACTTAATACTATTGGACATGTTCATGATTAATACCCTTTTGTATATGAAGTTATGAACTATGCTTGGACTGGAGCACTAGTTAGCTCTTGACTTGCAATATTGCAAGTATTATGCTGGAATGTGCTTGTCTATGAAGTTACATTGATGCGCATGATGTTAAGTGTGTTTTCTATGGGAGCTTCATTGGACTTTTTTTGTATCTTCTTGGTGCACTGAAATTTTTAATTTGTTGTGATCTGTTCTAGCTATTTAGCATATTTCATGTCTGATGTTTCAACTATCCCTGACAGCTAAATACGTCAGGAAAAACATGATGCATTGATCTATTGCTACTGAAAATTGCTGACGGTTTGGAGCCCGTCAGGGATAATGCCCTATCATTCTTGATGGCTCACTACTACAGAGAGGGTTATCACAGACGGCTCCAAACCATCATCACAGACGGTTTTTGAACCGTCTGAATTTATGTGTCTGTGATAACAGGCAGTTATCACAAACGGGTTTTGAGCCGTCTGTGATAAGTCACAACACAGACGGTTTTTTTGTTGAAACCATCTGTTACTATCACAGACGATTTCCACCAACAACCGTCTGTGATATGTAGGATATCACAAATAGTTCTAATTATAAATTGTCTGTGATTGGAGCCATATCAATAGTTCTAATTATAAATTGTCTGTGATTGGAGCCATATCACAGACGGTTAGTAACAATAACCGTCTGTGATATCCGACATATCACAGACGGTTGTTGGTGGAAACCGTCTGTGCTAGT
Organism: Phyllostachys edulis; assembly: GCA_036346405.1. Classification (NCBI taxonomy): domain Eukaryota; kingdom Viridiplantae; phylum Streptophyta; class Magnoliopsida; order Poales; family Poaceae; genus Phyllostachys; species Phyllostachys edulis. Next base: position 35,285,625 of record CM070554.1, read on the forward strand.
ATGCCTTCACAGACGGTTTATACGATAAAACTGTCTGTGATAATTCGTTATACCTAATTAAGTTTTTTTCGATTCTTGGCTAGCCTCAGGAATTGCTAGCAAGCCCTCTGAAAACAAGCAAGCAGAAAACAGATGAATCAATTGTTGACAACTCAAAGTGATCATTTACAACTCAAAATCAATTACAAAAGAATATGTTCAAGTATTGTCACTAGAGTTACAATTGAATTACAACTACTCAAAGTGAATTACAATTGAATCAATTGTTTGAATGTCGTTCAGCGGTCTCAACGGAGTGAAACTCTCTGCTTGCGTTAATGATCTCCGTCTTGATGAAGCTGCAGACCATCCCTCAAACCTCCAAGATTTTGGTCATAACCAATACATCTAAATCGAGTATCAGGCTCTGTCGCTAGCAAGAGTAAAGTAGTAAGCATATATATTTAAATTTATAATTATGAAATAATTATTACGAGATTAACAAACCTTTAGATCATTCGTCTTAGCACTCATGATTTGCTGCATATGATGGCAAACGTAGAATGCACATAGGTGATCTTGTTTTTACTAGTAGCACTCGAAAAATAGAATTACATATATAAGTATAGTCAGTTCGAGACGCATTATTACGAAGTGTGATATATGATTATTGTGTTGTAGCGTGTACCAGAAATCGCATCCTGTGTTATAGTTTGGCGCTCGATTCCTTGTGTGTCCCTCTCTCGGCAACATAAGCGTTGAACAACCTACGTGATTCTAAAAAGTTATCCTCGGCCATTTTAAACAAAGGAAGACTACAATAGAGTTACGTATAGAGGAAATAAGCATACCTGTCGAGTATTCCTTGCACAAGGGTGAAGTCGTGGTTTTTGTTGAGTAGGGAATCAAGATATATTACCTTGTTCCTCTTTTGTACAATGACTAAAAGGATCCAGTGAAACCTACTCCTGTATGTCGCTCTAGTCATTAAACCTAAATTTGTGCTGCGTATAAAGTACAAATAAAATTTATATAGTAAGTAGTGAAGCACTTACTTCTGGTTGTAGGGCACCAGTATGTAGTCCTTGTTGCCCTGAGCAAGCAATCCAATCATTATGTATTTTACGATGTAGGATGCGTCTTCGGTGATGTATTGCTCAAAGACCAAGTGTGGGTCGAGGAAACCCACTGGTTCTAGCCATCGCCGGGCATTTTTCATCATGTATATGTACATAAGCAATGAGTTGTGACATTTATCGGTATTACGTGAATGTAGAACTTGATTGTACACACTTACAGTGTCCAGCATCGTAGAAGCGAGGCATTGAGGGTATTGAGGTTGAATAGGTCGAATAAGTCATCGAAGCCCATGACGAAGTGGCCCGGCTCATGGAAGAAATGCTCCTTCATGTATCTGACAGTGATTCCAGTATCGCACCCCTTCTCTTTGGTCTTCCGCATATACCAGACATGCAAACACTGGCAACCTATTCCAGCGCGGGCTAATACTGTGTTGGGGGCCAACAGACTTCCGATGGAGTCTGTCCCAGGCTTAGGAGGCACCTTAATGTTTTTTCGATTTGGCCTTAATGACTCGCCCGCTGCACATCTTCCCGTGAGACGACTCGGGAACCGATATGGCAGCACGCTTTTCTTGTTCCTTCGACGTCTTCTCCATGGGAACAAATAAGGCGGTCCTCTGAAGTGAAAGATGAGGTGGAGTCATCGAGGGTCCTATTGGAGAGGCATGGTCGTGTCGAGATTGTGACACTGCAGGGTCCAAGGTGGTGTCCTTCTTGGGCCACTGGATAAAAGTGTACATGGCATCCCCTAGTGTTCTGTTGTCTTTGTTCAAGCGAATCTCCAGCGAGACGACCATGAAATGGTCATGTACCATGTCCACCTGGACCTTGGCGTAACCCTGCGCCAGCTGAGCACCATGCAGCGTTGTCCCAACCTGGCACGGATACGCCATCCCCCGCCCAGTCTCAATGGAAATAGACCCAACCAGCCTAACTTGGAGCTTGCAGGGCGTCAGCTCCTATAAAACGATACACAATTAACTAAGGCATCCTATAGGTCTATCTTTGGAGCATTCCAAAGATGTACATTACCTTAATGTCGTCGATAGGTAATTAGAAGTCGCCATGTTCAGAATTTTACGTAGACGTGACGCTACTCCGATGTTGAGGAGGACTAGCTCCCAAAATAACGGGGGCGGCTTGCGATTAGTTGAGGAGTTGACTCATTTGATCTGCAATCTTGTTATTTGTCCTTAAAAATTTGCAGTAAGCTTCTCTTCCTACTCCATTAAGCCCTAAAATTTATCAAACTCTCTCTCACTATAGTTCCCTTCTGCATCGCGTAGCATCTGACTCAGATTGTCATCGTCCGACCTATCCTCATCAAAAGCACAGTCCACATCCGGCATATCGTTACTTCCTCGGCGATGCCGTTATTATTAACTTCCTGTATAATCTACTCTTCACCGTGACTGGTCCAACATGTATACCCCTTTTTGAAACCCCTTCGAATCAAGTGCACTTCGATTGCACTAGGTTGTTAAACATCTTTATATTACCACAATCAATGCATGGACAGTACATAAATTTTATCCTTTTCTTCAACATACCCTGCTCGGTGGCTCTTCTAAAAGCAGACATGCCATTGATGTACTCTTCGCTCACACGGTTCTCACCGTACATCCAGTTTCGATCTATCTACACTACGCACGTAATAAATTAGTGTTAAATTAGATTAATAAACCGCAAGTACTCTTTCTATTAACCTGTGGATATCATGGGGATATGCCTGAGATCTTAGGATGATGTTACAATTGGCAATGTCGTTGACGGTTTGTCAATCACGTGTTTTCTAAAAGTTCCAAGTCTGTCGTTTGGCGTCGACCGCCATTTTGGCGGCCGACCGGCTATACCTGCTTGGTTTTACGAATGGTGTTGGCGGTCTGACCGGCCAGTCAAGGTCGACCGCCATGGAGCGGCCTCGACCGCAGATTGCTCGAGCTCGACCGCCACTTTATGAACTGTGGATTTTGGAGTGGGCCAAAATAGAAGGTGTAGGCAAGTGAGAAGGTGCTTCAGATTTGGTCTCATAATTTTGGAGCTTCGTGCAAAAGTTCTATTTGATTGAAATTTCCAGAGAAGGTTCGGGTTTCTGTGTTGGATTTTTGGCTAAGTCATCGGTGGCGGTCGACCGCCTTTGGTCAAGGTCCGACCGGGAGCGGTCGACCGCCAAGGTGGCGGTCGACCGGTTTGATCTGTTCGTCGTCCTTCGTGGCGCGATGTTTGCTTGTTAGGTCAAGTTCATGGGTTTCATGGCATATGTGTTGCATGATGCATGTTTTGACTAACGTGGGTCAAGTTGTGAAGAACTTGTTCCGGATTCGCTTGCTTGTCTATTGTCGCGGTGTTGCTTGGTGGTCAACGACGGTCAACGGCGATGATGATCGGGACTAGGCTTGGAGAGCCGAGGTCCGTAACGATCGACGATGCCAGGTGAGGTCAATGAACTCAAGTGTAGTGCGAATGGATAAGGGTAACCGAATCCGGCGCTTCGGCGATCGATTTGATCAAGCGGCGGGGTTTGCAAGTGCCATGGTGGTTTCGGTGGGAGCCGGATGGGAGAGACTTGCCGACATGAAGAGAGCCACCGGATCAACCTACACGTGGCGGCATGGAGGTGCTTCACGAAGATGGGACTCGGTCTTTGCAAAAAGATCGAGAAGGGGTATTTTGGTAATTTTACCAAATACCGCCTTGGTGACCTTTTGCCAACTCACGGCGCAAAGATGGTGCAAGGTGAAGCGGATTAGGTCAAGAGATGAAGACAGCACTTTAAAATGCGTGCGTGTGTGACCCGTTTGTTTTGGGCCTTAACGGGAGCCCATTAGGGTTACTCTTCTAGAAGGTCTAAGCCTCCACTATAAATAGAGGAGGGAGGTGGCTGCACCCCCTCAACCCGTTTATTGCATTGTAAACCCTAGTTTTGCTTTTGTGCTTAGGGAGAGGATTAGTGGAGGTTAGGGTTCTAGAGAGTTGGATTTGATTTCGTGCTCATGTATTGAGTCTTTGTCCTCCATTGATGGAGTGACTGTAAACCAATACCATATCAAATCAATCCAAAGAAAGTTCTCTCAAAGATGAGTTCGTTTGCTTTCTTTCTCTCTATTTGATGATTTTGAGTCTTTCTTTGATCCGCGAGTTTTTGGTTGGTTTCTTGCCGTGATCTAACTTGCTGCGACATGTGGGAACCCATCTAGGATTATCTTGATCATCAATCACCCACGAGCAAGTCTCTAGATCATATTTTGCATTTGGCTCGGTTGTTGAACCTCCTTCGCTCAAACTGAAAAAGATAGGAACTTTGGCATGGATCTCTAAAATCTTTGATTGGAATAGGTTCCTAATATCTTTAGGAAGGTGTGGTTCAAATTTCGTGAAGTTTAGCCTTACGGATCAAAAGTTAGGTCGTTTTTCGTTTCGGATTGTCGGGCTGATTTTGCTGATTTTCCTATTCATCGTCAGAGCGGTCGACCGCCCATTCCAGAGGTCGATCTAGGCAAACCGGTCGACCGCCCCGTGAGAGGTCGACCGCCCAATTCTTTGAGATTTGAGTTTTTGGTTATTTTTGGGTGTTTTGCTTTGGGGTTTGATTGATTCAATACTAGTCTTCCAACAGATCGGTATATTGATCTTCATAGCTTCCATAGCTATTGGAGTGAAATTTGTGTTGAATCTATCTTTTGTGAAAAAGTGAGCGTGCTCTATTCACCCCCTCTAGTCGCCTTTTCGTCCAACAAGTGGTATCGAGTCGGTTAGTTCAATCTTGATCTTAACCCCACAATCGAACTTGGCGATGGATAAGTACTCGACCAAGCCGCATGTCTTTGATGAGCTCGACTATGCCTATTGGAAGAATCGCATGCGAGTTTTCCTTGAGAGCGAAGGACAAGCTATATGGGAGGTTGTTCGAGCCCGCTTTTGCCCGGTTGCTACGCCGGCCAAATGACCCTTTTGGCTAACAACAACAAGGCAAAGAACCTTCTATATGCCGGGCTTGGTAGGCAAGAGTACGATAGATTTGTATCTTGCATCAAGACATGAGATTTGGCACACCCTCGAAACTTACCATGAGGGATCGCCCCGCATCAAGCAAGTGCGTCGAATGTCTACAAGCGAGAGTACAACAAATTCGAGATGCGCCCCGGTGAGAGCATCGATGACGCTCTTTACTCGCTTAACAAGGTAATCAACCGATGAGAGTCATTGACATTGAGTACTCTCAATCTGAGAATGCCACCCACCTCTTGGCTGCAATCAACACCAAGGAGTGGGAGATAAAGGCAATCGCCATAGAGGAGAATGTCGATCTCTAATCTCACTTTGGAGCTGCTTTATAGCAAGCTAAAAACTCATGAGATCAAGAGAGGCGGTAATCCTAAGAAGGATAACATGGCTTTGGTGGTCGATCCTCTCAAAGGACTCGATGATTCTTCCGAGTCTTCTTCCGTTTTTCTTGCGTGTTTATCTGGTTATTCAAGAAGAAGAGTTTGAGAGTCTTCCTGAGGCTGATTTAGCTCTTTTAGCCAAGAAAGTCACACGGGCATATAACAATGTCAAAAACAGAAAGAGAGGTGGCCCTGTGACATGCTATGAGTGTGGAGAGCTATATCACATCCGGGCTAACTGTCCCAAGCTGAAAGGTAAGGGAAATCGCAAGGATGAGAAGCCTGCCTGGAAGAAGCCTAAAGGGGGCAAGCCCAAGTATGATGCTGCCAAGCTCATGAAGGCTGCTCACCGAGTCCTTGCCGCTTTTGGAGATCAATCCATGAGCGATGTGAACTCCGGGAGCGAGGAGGATAAGGAGGAGGAGATTCCTCAAGACAAGAAGGGGAAGGCTAAGGATTTCACTGGCATGTGCTTCATGGCTGACTCCGCCGACGCCGATGACAACGATGAGGATTGGCACGGAAGGGGGGAAGAACACATGGTTCGTCGACTCCGGGTGTTCACGCCACATGACCGGAAACTCAAGATGGTTCACCTCCTTCACGCGATCAACCGGTGATGATTTCATCACCTTTGGAGATGATACACAAGGGCGCATTGAAGGAACTGGAATGATTAGGGTGAACGACAAGTTCATTCTCAAGGACGTCGCGCTTGTGTCTAAGCTAAGGTACAATCTTCTTCGCCTCACAGCTTCTCGATGATGGCTATGAGACTTGTTTTAAGAAGATTGCCTGTCGTGTGCTTGATTCTTTTGGTGAGCTCGTTTTTGGGATTTCTAAAGTTGGTAGAATTTTTGGAGCTGATTTTTCGGAATCTCTTGTCGGATCCCTTAAGTGCTTAATTGCTTCTTCTTCCGATATCGCTTTGGCACCGACGGTTGGGACACATTGGTTTTGATCATCCGACACGAAGTTAGCGGCCTTGATCTCATGAGAGGTTTGCCTAAACTCAAAGTCACAAGGATGTCAGATAAGCGCTCAGAGGCATGGCAAGCAAGTTGTCACCACACCCGCTATTGACTATGGTTATGGGACGGACGGACCGGGACAGTTGCTTCATATGGATACTGTTGGTCCTGCTAGGGTTCGGTTAGTCGGTGGCAATTGGTACATCCTTGTCATAGTCGATGATTTTTCGAGATATTCTTGGGTGTTCTTTCTTGCTTCGAAGGATGAGGCTTTTGTTCATTTTCATGACCTTGTTCTTCGTTTGGCTTCTGAACTTCCTGGTGCCTTGAAAGCGATCCGCAGTGATAATGGCACGGAGTTCAAGAATGCTTCTTTGCCTCTTTTGTGCCGAAGCGCAGATTGAGCATCGCTTCTTTCTCCACACGCCCCTCAACAAAATGGCGCTAGGAAAGGAAGAACAGACTCTAGTCGAGATGGCTAGGACGATGCCGATGAGTATAACACACCGAGGAGATTTTGGGCGAAGCTATTGCTACAAACTTGCCATATTTCAAACCGTGTCTTTTTGAGACCGCCTTTGGGCAAGACTTCATATGAGCTTGCGTTTTGGAAGAAAACCTCTGCTTCTCACTTTCGAGTCTTTGATCGGTGTTTTATTCTCAAGACAGAAACCTAGATAAATTTGAATCAAGGACTTGTGATGGTTTATTTCTAGGTTATCCCGCTCATTCAAGGGTTTTCGGTTTTTAATGTTGAAACTAACATTGTCCAGAGACATGCAATGTCACTTTTGATGAGACTAGCCCTAAAGCTATATCCGATGTTTCAGGTGACTTACAGGTGACAGAGAGCATTTTTGTTGAAGAAGATGAGGATGAACTTGATTTTGCTCCTTCACCTGTTGCTGATGTTCCTATGCAAGCTGCCCATGCTCCGTAACCTCAATCTGATCGCTTCACCTCCAATTGAGGCTCTCATTGTGTGAACACCTTGAGGATATGCTTATAATCCTAGGTGATGATACAATTGGCAATTTAGTTGAAGGTTTGTTGATTTCATGTTTGTCGAAAAGTTTCAAAGAATCTGTCAGATAATCGGTAGTACCGCGCAGTTAATCATGTAATACCGCTTATGGAACGACCGCTTGTTGTTAAGCGGTATGGAAAACCGAAACTAATGCAAAATGGTCTTGATTTCCACGTGGAGCGGTATGACCACATCTTGCTTTGTCGGTGCATACCGCACTTCGGTATGACCGTTGTTTTGCGGTATGCAAATTCCAAAGAGGAGTTGTTTTTGGAGATTTTGGGATTTCGAGGTGCTTGACGACCAAGAAGAAGTTGTGAGCGTACAACCGCTGCGCAAGAGTACCGGTGGATATGTGGCGGTAGTACCGCCAGGAGTGAATTGAGTCGATTGTCAAATTTCTTGGAGATTTGATTTTGGGTTAGGTCAAGTTCATGGGTATCATTGCATATGTGTTGCATGATGCATATTTTGAGCTAACGTGGGTCAAGTTGTGAAGAACTTGTTCCCGGAGACGATTTCTCGATCTATTGTCGCAGTGGCTTGCGTGTCAACGACGGTCAACGGCGAGGAGGATCGGGACTAAGCTTGGAGAGCTGAGGTCCGAACGATCATGGATGCTCGGTGAGGTCGTGACTCAAGCATGGCATGAATGGACGAGGTGGATCGAACCGCAGCTGATGTGTTGGTTGGATCAAGCGGCGGGGCGGTGCAAGTGCCTTGGAGGTTCCGGGGATTCTGGACGGAGAGACTTGCCGACATGATGAGAGCCGCTGATCAACCTACACGTATGAGCAAAGCGATTGCTTCGATCGGATTGGACTCGGTCTATGGAGAAGGATCGAGAAGGGTATTTTGGTAATTTCACCAAATACCGCCTTTGTGGCTTGTTGGCTAAACCGCTGCGCGGGTAACTGGAGAAGCGGTTTAGGTCAATTGAAGATGAAGACAACGCTTTGAGATGCGTATGTGTTAACCCATTGTGTGTTAGGGTTTAATGGGTGTCCTAATGGAATATTTTTAGATTCCTAGCCTCCACTATATAAGCCTTGTGTGCTGTTTACAGCAGCCAAGGGAGTCCATTGAGAAAAACCCTATTTGGTCTTAGGGTTTAGAAAAGGAAGATGAGAGCTAGGGTTTAGGGATTGATGCCTTGTATGCTCATGTAATGAGTTGTGCCTCAAAGATGGAGTGGTCAGAACCACGAATCTTCAATCATCAATCAATCCTTGCAAGTTCTTTGAGATGAGCTCTCTTCGTTCTTTTTCTTGTTCTTACACCTTACTTTGATGTTTTGGAGATTTTGTTGATCCTTTGGTTTTTGGTTGTTCTTGTGCACTCTTACTCCTTGCTGTGACATGTGGGAACGTATCTAAGGTCACCTAGATCATCAATCTCCCACGAGCAAGAGTTGGACCAAGTTTTTCGCTTTACTTGCTCTATGCCCTTCTTAGGTAAAACTGAAAAAGATCTAAACTTTGACGAGATCTGGACGATCGCCACTTGGAATAGGTTCCTAATACCCTTAGGAAGGTGTGTTCCAAATTTGGTGGAGTTTGGCCTTACGGTTTAAAAGTTACGCCGATTTTCGATTTCGTTTTCAGTTACATTGCTTCATCGTCAGATAAAAGGTAGTACCGCACTTTTGCTCGAGGTAGTACTGCATGATGCGGTAGTACCGCACATTTGCCTGTGGTAGTACCGCGATGAGGTAGTACCGCACTTACAACAATGGTAGTACCTTTGTCCCTGATTTTTCGTGATTTCTTCAGGAGTTTGTCATTGTGCTTTGAGGGTTTAGGAGTGGATTCATTACAAGTCTTCCACTGTGCTTAAGCATTCATCTTCATAGCCCTAATAGCTATTGGAGTGATTTGCGATTTGCAAGTTGAATCCATTATCTTTGCAAAAATTTGGTGCTCCTATTCACCCCCCCCCTCTAGTCGCCTATTCTGGTCCTACAATTGGTATCAGAGCTCGGTTAGCTCTTCTCATAGATCTTAACCGATCTTTGTAGCCATGGCGACTGACAAGTATTCACTCAAACCTCATATTTTCGATGGAGTTGATTTTGCTTATCGAAGGCTCGCATGCAAGCCTACATCGAGGCTCAAGGGCACGCAATTTGGCTTAAGGTCAAAAATGCTTATGTCGCGGCCTACCGATGAAGATGTAATCAATCCCGATGTAGAGGCTAACAAAGAAGGCTCTAACTACTTGATTCAAGGGCTTAGTCGATCCGAGTTTGAGCGCAGGTCTCATCTCGAAGTCTACTCATGAGATCTGAAGACCCTCTGTGATTACCACGAGGGCTCTACAAACTATCAAGGAAGTGAGACAGTAACCAACTCAAGAAAGAATACTCAAAGATCGAACAAAAGCCCGTGAATCTTTGGATGAGTTATTAGGAGGTTTTCCAAGATTCTTCATAATTTACGTCTTTGTTGGTCTCACATTTATCGAGTCCGAGAATGCACGCCAGCTTCTTGGGTGCTCTTGATGTGAGAGTCCGGGGATGAAGATCACGCCCATCAATGACAACATCACATGAGTGAGCTTACCATGGATAAGCTTTACTCGAGGTTGAAGTCGCATGAGATTGATTTCATCTCGCGACTCCCCAAGACAGAGTCGATGGCTTTAGTGGTTGACCCATCTCAGGGTAGCTCTTCTGATTCTTTGGACTTTAGCTCATCTGGTCTTTCTTTGTCCGCTTTGCATTCTTTGAGTGATGAGCAGTTAGAGAAAATACCTGAGGATGATTTAGCCCTCCTAACCACCAAATTCTCGAGAGTCTTCAACAAAGTGAGGAACAGAATGAGAGGTGGCCCTGTTACTTGCTTTGAGTGTGGTGAGCCAAACCACATTCACTCCAGTTGCCCCAAGCTGAAGGGCAAGATGGAGAAGGACTTTGGAGGCGCCTCAAGCTAAGGATGTGAAGCCCAAGAAGCCAACTATCGCAAGTTCGCCAACAAGGTCCTTACCGCTCTTGAGTCTATTGACATGAGCGATGTGGACTCGGGACGGAGGACTACTTACGAATCTCATGGCAAGAAGAAGGATCAAGACTTCACCAAGATGTGCTTCATGGCCAAGGACAGCCACGACGCCGACTCCTCCAACGACGCATTTACCTTTTCAATGATCCCGATGAGGTATGTCCCTCACCGCCAGATGAAACGTGCTTTGGTCATTTCGAACGAAAATTAGATAAGTAAGCTAGAATGCTTAAGAATCAGGACATCATGATTGATCACTTGAAACTAGAAGTTGCTACACTCAAATCGATTAGTCCTCAAGATGTTTGTGATGCTTGTTCGAATGTATGATGAATTGGTAACTCTAAGACTTGCTCATTCCTCTGTTACAAATCAATTGAAAGATGCTCGATGAACTAGAAACTCTCAAGTCTAGTCCTCGCTTGCATGAATGCCATTGCTTTAGATGTGACTATCGTTGATGCTATCCCTTTGCCTTGTTCAAATTGTGCTTTGCTTGAACTAAAATTGGATAGTGCTACAAAAGAATTGAGTAAATTTGATGCTAGTCACACCTGCTTTCATTGTGAGAAAAATAAGATTAAAATGAAGGAGATGTCGGAAATGATTCTGTACTCTAAAACTGCTTCATGTGAAAACTATGTTAAACTCACACTTGAGAATGATGCTTTAAACAAGACACTAGAAGAAAAGGCTAAAATTGAACAATCCATGTCCATGACTGCTTCCAAGAAAGTTGTTGATTCTCGATTCTTGTACTTTTGTATTGAACTTGGGCATAGTGTAGATAAGATACAAGAAGCGTTTAGAGTTAAGTTCAAAGAGCAGCTTGGATAAGATTAGGGATAACTATTGTGTGTCTTGTGAGGCTTTGAAAGCCGAGGTAGCTCACTATAAGGAAAAGTCCGATAGGGCTAGCAAGTCAAATAAGTGTGCTTCTTGTTATGAACTAGCCATACAAAATGATTACCTCAAAGGACTCTTGAGAGATTTGTTGGTGGGAGGAAAAAACTCAACATGATTCTAGACAAATCTAAGGTGAGTGTGAATAATAGTGGCCTAGGTTTTGATTCCTAGAGCATTCCAAGAATCATCCACCTAAGGTTGTTAGAGTCATGTTGAGAGTGGCCTGCTTGAGGTAGAACCCTCTAAGCCATCCAAGATAATCTTCAAATCACCGGTTTTGCCCAAACCACTTCTAGCAAGATAGGTGCTTCTACTTCATCGTGTCGCACCCTCAAAAGGTCAAGCACCATTGCACCTTCTGCAAGAAGAATGGCCACATTGTTGAGTTCTCGCTCAGAGAGCCAAGATTGAGAGGAAGGAGAGGATGAGTGCCTTGAGAACCATTAGAGGAGTTTCTTCACCGCTATAGTCTCTAGAGCCGACAAATTGCTTTTTCTTGCTAGACATAGGCCTAAGTTCGAGATGACTTCTTTGACTCTTTTGGTGGCTCTAGGCGCTGCTCGGTTTAGGATTTCGTGAGGAGAGACCACGGGTAGCATCTAGACAGGGGAGTACCGACCTTTTGGTAGGTCGATTCGAGAGGTCTAGGAGGTTCTCATGTGCATTCTTATGATTTTGCTCCTAACCATTTTATCGCCGCTTCTCTTGCTTTGCCCAAGCATCGTGTGACTCAAGATCGATTCCAAAGTCTCTTATCACTAACCCCAGATCGAGGCACGATGTTTCTTGCTTATGCCATGTAGGTCCGTCTGTGCGAGGAAGGAGGACATATGACTTGTTGACTCGGGTGTTCTCAACACATGACCGAGGTTTCTAGATGGTTCTCTCTCACACGTGCATCCAACAATGAGTGGATCACATTTGGGGATGCTTCTACTAGGACCGTGACAGCGAAGGGCACAGTGCGCGTCAACAACAAGTTCATGCTCAAGGACGTCGCTTTGGTAAGTAAGCTGAGGTATAATCTGCTTTCTGTTTCTCAGCTGCTTGATGAAGGTCTAGAGGTGAGATTTAAGAGTGGTGAGTGTAGAGTTCTAGATTCCTCGGGTGAGCTTGTTTTTGAGATCTCTAGGTTTGAGAAGATCTTTTGTGCTAATTTTCGTGTCTCTTCTGCTTCTAGCCCTAGGTGTCTTGTAGCTTCTAACTCCCATGATTTAGTGTTGTGGCATCGTAGGCTTGGTCACATAGGCTTCGACCACTTGACTAGAGTCAGTAGCAGGGATTTGATTAGAGGTTTGCCTAGGTCAAGGTCATTAGAGACCTTGTGTGCACACCTCAGAGACATGGTAAGATGGTTTCGCTTCTCATCCTCCTCTTACCTTAGTGATGACCGATGGACCAGTCACTCTTGCACTTAGACACCATTGGTCCTTCTAGAGTCCATCACGGGTGGTAAGTGGTACGTGCTTGTGATTGTGGATGACTACTCCTGTATTCATGGGTTTATTTTCCGGTTTCTAAGGACGAGGCATTTGGTTTCTTTAGAGATTTGGTCCTTAGACTTGCTGTTGATCTTCTTGGAGCTTTGAGAGCCATTAGGAGTGACAATGGGACAGAATTCAAGAATTCTTCCTTTGCCACCTTCTCTCGATAGGGGCTAGAGCACCGCTTTTCTTCACCTAGAGTTCTCCAAACAGAATGGTGTTGTAGAGAGGAAGAATAGGACCCTTGTAGAGATGGCTGACCATGCTAGATGAGCATTCCACACCTAGGAGGTTTTAATGAGGCTATCTTTATCGCTTGTTATATTTCTAATAGGGTGTTCTTGAGATCTGTTATTGGTAAGACTTCCTATGAGCTCAGATTTGGTCATAAGCCCAAAGTTTCTCATTTCAAGACTTTTGGTTGTAAGTGCTTCATTCTTAAACATGGCAACCTTGATAAATTTGAATCTAGATGTTCGATGGCATATTTCTTGGATATCCCGCTCATTCTCGTATATCGTGGTATTTAATTTTGACACTAACAAAATTGTTGAGACTTCATGGTCACTTTTGATGAGGCTAGTCCCGGTACTAGACCCGATGTCGCAGTACACGTGTTTCGATATTCGAGAAAGCATCTTCGCCGACGATGACTCGAGGATGAGGACCTAGTCCATCCTCGAGTCATTTCTAAGAGGGTTGGAGAGCCCGCTTCTACTACATCGCCTTCAGATGAGCAAATTCTTCCTACCTTCACCGACGATCGAGTGGCTCGCTCCTACCTCCACAAATTCCATGAGGTAGAGGCCACTTCAAAGACCAGAGCTCCTCTTCAGATTCAAATGACAAAGATCCACCGAAAGCAGATGATTGGGGATCTTCATGAGCGAGTCACTCGCCCGTGTTCATTTCTCCCGATTCCCATGCACATTCTCGTGATTTGTCGCTTCTTTTGAACCCCGAGATGTCACCCATGCTCTTTCGATGCCTCTTGGGTCAATGCCATGCATGAAGAACTTGAAAATTTTGAAAGAAACAAAGTCTGACCTTAGTTGAACCTCCACCTAATTATAATGTAATTGGAACAAAATGGGTTTTCAAAAATAAGCAAAGTGAAGATGGGTTGGTAGTTCGCAATAAGGCTAGACTTGTAGCACAAGGGTATTCCTGTAGAGGGCTTAGACTTTGAGGAGACCTTTGCTCCTCAGAGCTAGATTGGAAGCCATTCGATTTTGCTAGCATTTATGCATCCAAGGGCTTCAAGCTATTTCAAATGGATGTCAAAAGTGCTTTTCTGAATGGCTTCATAGAAGAAGAGGTCTATGTCAAGCAACCACCTGGTTTTGAAAATCCTAAGTTCCCAAACCATGTTTTTAAACTCTCCAAAGCCTTGTATGGATTGAAGCAAGCCCCTAGAGCTTGGTATGATAGGCTTAAGAGCTTCTTGCTCAAAAATGATTTTAAAATGGGAATGGTTGATAAAACTTTGTTCACTCTCGTGCATGGCAATGACTTTTTGTTGGTTCAGATTTATGTGGATGACATTATATTCGTGGTTCTTCTCATGCTTTGGTGTCCAGATTTTCAGATTCTATGAGCAGGAGTTCGAGATGAGCATGATGGGCTTAATTGACCTTCTTCCTTGGTCTTCAAGTCAAGCAACCGAAAGAAGGCACCTTCATTCATCAAAGTAAGTACACAAAGGACCTTCTTCAGGCGCTTCGACATGGGAAGTAGTAGGCCAATGTCTACTCCCATTGCCACGACCACCGTGCTGGACCCAGATGAGGATGGAGAGCCTGTGGACCGAATGAGTACCGCAAAGATGATCGGCTCCCTCCTCTACCTCACACAAGTTAAGGTCGGACATACAGCTTTGTCAGTATGTCTGCGGCGCCGATTTCGAGCTTCCTCGAGCTTCTCATCGCTGCAAAGGCGGTCGTCGCATATTCGTGTATCTTCAGACACTCTTGACTTTGGACTTTGGTATTCTTCTTCTTCGCTCTCTATTCGGGCTTTTTCGATGCCGATTTTGTTTGGGTGTAGAGTGGATAGGAAGAGTACTTCGCACTTGTCATTTCTTAGGCACATCTCTTATCTCTTGGTCATCTAGGAAACAGTCCTCCGTCAGACAATCCTTCGCCGAGGCCGAGTATGTAGTCAGCACCAAGAGTTGCTCTCGTGTTCTCTGGATCTTGTCTACTCGAGGGACTATGGGTTGTCTTTGGGTAGTGTTCTCTTTTCGTGACAACACATCTGCCATTAACATTGCCAAAACCCAAAGGCAACATTCTAGGACAAAGCACATTGACGTTAGATATCATTTCCTTAGAGACCATGTTGAGAAGGGTGATGTTGTGCTTCACTTTGTTGAGTCTCGAGCAAAGAGTTGCGGATATCTTCACTAAGGCTCTTGATTCTTCTCGCTTTTGCTTCTTTGCGGGGAGAGTTGGGGTTGTTAGTCCTTTTGGCCTGCTTTTGAGGGGAGTTTGCTCTTTTGCATTCATTTGTATCATAATGCATTTTTCATTTCAGAACTTGCATTGTAATATAAACTTGTGGAGCTTTGATTATTATCCTTGTATGACTTGATTTTATGCTTTATATCCTGCCATGTCTTGTGCTAGTTTGCTAGACTTCATTATGCTTTTATGTATAGCTTAGCTTTTGCCATACTAGCTTTATTATCTGTGAACAAACCTGAATCATAATATGACTTGTTGGATCTTGTGACTAGTTTTGCTATAGTGATCCTCTCATGATTCATGCCATGTCATATAGGCTTAATTGAGTCTTGAACCTATTCTGAGTTTTAAATTGAGCCTTGATAATTCTTAAGTCAAGCAAATGAAAATGAGCTTTTCTGCGAAAAACCGATCTCACCAATTCTTTCTCATGAGACGGCTTGCCATTGCACTAGGCATGAACTCGGGGGAGTTTTGGATGACCTGACTATTCTCTTAAGCTTTTGTTGCTTGGGATGGTCGAGTGAGGCTTGAGATCTAGCACAATGCTAAGAATACAAATTGGCAATTGGTTGAAGCTTAGGAGGCGCTTGTGGATGGCTCCTAGTCCATGACTTGCTTTACTAAGATAAAACCAATCATTTTCAAAGAAAGTGCTCAAAGTGCTAAATTCTAAGTGCTTGAACAAATTGATTCAAAATTGATCTCAAATGCTCAACATTGACTCATTTTCTAGCTTCGCTCCATTTTGCTTATAGACATGGCCCGACTCATTTTTGGATACCTTTAGTTAAAACTGTGATCTTGAGCCCTTGTTATGTTGTCGATTCTTTTAATCTTAGATTATTGCTATTTTGGTCTTAGCTTTGTCAGCACATGTTTTGCCATGATTGAACATAGCTTCTTCACATAATATGGCTTGGTGTAATACTTGTACAGCTCTTTATGGATAATCTTCATGGCTCTTTTTGCTCAAGTTTAAAAAAATGAAAAAATAAAAAATTGCAAAATTGCACCATTCCATTATATTCATGCTCAATCTTCTCCATGCACCTTGATGAATTCATTGTCAAAGGGGGAGAAAAATTTACAAAAATGCTGTTTTGGTTTAGGACATGTTGAAAAATTGCTCTTTCCTTTGGACCTAAAGTGAGTTTTTTGGCTCATTTCTGGAATTTGAAGCTTCATTTGCTTTCTTTGCCTTATCTCACCGCCAAACTATTCTCAAGCCAATTTGGTCACCTTCCTTGCTTTTACTTGCTAAAAGACCAAATTGTGCCTTTGTGCGAAAACTTGTTTTCTTTTACTTTCAAACCTCAAAACACTCATTTTTGGGTTATTGCCAATGTGTTCATCAAGGGGGAGATTGTGAACACCTTGAGGATATGCTCATAATCCTAGGTGATGATACAATTGGCAATTTAGTTGAAGGTTTGTTGGATTTCATGTTTGTCGAAAGTTTCAAAGAATCTGTCAGGATAATCGGTAGTACCGGCGTGTTAACCACGGTAATACCGCTTTGCGGAACGACCGTTTGTTGTTAAGCGGTATGAAAAAACTAGAACGAATGCAAAATGGTCTTGGATTTCCCTGTGGAGCGGTATGACCGCATCTTGCTTGTCGGTAATACCGCGACTTCTATGACCGTTGTTTTGCGGTATGCAAATTCCAGAGATGAGTTGTTTTGGAGATTTTGGGATTTCGAGGTGCGGATACGATCACGAAGAGAGTTAGGAGCGGTACAACCGCTGGTGCGTAGTACCGGTGGATATGTGGCGTAGTACCGCCAGGAGTGAATTGAGCCGATTGTCAAATTTCTTGGAGATTTGATTTTGGGTTAGGTCAAGTTCATGGGTATCATTGCATATGTGTTGCATGTTGCATGTTTTGAGCTAACGTGGGTCAAGTTGTGAAGAACTTGTTCCGGAGACGATTTCTGGCCTATTGTCGTGGTGTGGCTTGCGTGTCAACGACGGTCAACGGCGAGGAGGATCGGGACTAAGCTTGGAGAGCCGAGGTCCGTAACGATCATGGATGCTCGGGAGGTCGTGACTCAAGCATGGCACGTATGGACGAGGTGGATCGAACCGCAGCTCGATGCGTACCGGTTGATCAAGCTGCGGGGTCGGTGCAAGTGCCTTGGAGGTTTCGATGGGATTCGGACGGAGAGACTTGCCGACATGATGAGAGCCGCTGATCAACCTACACGTATGAGCAAAGCGATTGCTTCGATCGGATTGGACTCGGTCTATGGAGAAGGATCGAGAAGGGTATTTTGGTAATTTCACCAAATACCGCCTTTGTGGCTTGTTGGCTAAACCGCTGCTGGTCGGCGCTGGAGAAGCGGTTTAGGTCAATCGAAGATGAAGACAACGCTTTGAGATGCGTATGCGTGTGTTAACCCATTGTGTGTTAGGGTTTAATGGGTGCCCTAATGGAATATTCCTAGATTCCTAGCCTCCACTATATAAGCCTTGTGTGCTGTTCACAGCAGCCCAAGGAGTCCATTGAGAAAACCCTATTTGGTCTTAGGGTTTAGAAAAGGAAGATGAGAGCTAGGGTTTAGGATTGATGCCTTGTATGCTCATGTAATGAGTTGTGCCTCAAAGATGGAGTGGTCAGAACCACTGAATCTTCAATCATCAATCAATCCTTGCAAGTTCTTTGAGATGAGCTCTCTTCGTTCTTTTTCTTGTTCTTACACCTTACTTTGATGTTTTGGAGATTTTGTTGATCCTTTGGTTTTTGGTTGTTCTTGTGCACTCTTACTCCTTGTCGTGACATGTGGGAACGTATCTAAGGTCACCTAGATCATCAATCTCCCACGAGCAAGAGTTGGACCAAGTTTTTTGTTTTGCTCGGTTCTATGCCCTTCTTAGGTAAAACTGAAAAAGATCTAAACTTTGACGAGATCTGGACGATCGCCACTTGGAATAGGTTCCTAATACCCTTAGGAAGGTGTGTTCCAAATTTGGTGGAGTTTGGCCTTACGGTTTAAAAGTTACGCCGATTTTCGATTTCGCTTTCAGTCGTTTGCTCATCGTCAGATAAAAGGTAGTACCGCACTTTTGCCTGAGGTAGTACCGCGATGCAGTAGTACCGCACATTTGCCTGTGGTAGTACCGCGATGAGGTAGTACCGCACTTACAACAGTGGTAGTACCTTTGTCCCTGATTTTTCAGGATTTCTTCAGGGAGTTTGCTGCTGTGCTTTGAGGGTTTAGGAGTGGATTCATTACAAGTCTTCCACTGTGCTTAAGCATTCATCTTCATAGCCCTAATAGCTATTGGAGTGATTTGCGATTTGCGAGTTGAATCCATTATCTTTGCAAAAATTTGGTGCTCCTATTCACCCCCCTCTAGTCGCCTATTCCGGTCCTACATGTCATGACTTCTTCATCAAGAGTACTGCGAGGTTGAGGAGATGCTATCTCCCCCAGCGCCTCCTTTGCACATTCGTAAGCAACACCTCCGGATCGATGATTGGTAATCTCCATGAGCGAGTCACTCGCTCTAGTTTTTCTGAGACTATGTCCAGGGAATTTGAGATGAGCATGATGGGAGAACTCAATTAGTTTCTGGGGTTACAAATCAAGCAATGCAAGGAAGGGATCTTCATCCATCAAACGGCACACCAAGGATTTGCTCAAGCGCTTTTGATATGGGTGATCGCAGTTTATCGCCACTCCCATGGCGATTTCGATCGCTGGATCCAGATGAGGAAGGAGAAGCCGTGGATCAACGCGAGTACCGCAAAGATGATCGGCTCCTCCTGCATTTCTGATCGCCTCAAGATCGACATCCACTTGATGGGTCCGCCTCTGCGAGGTTTCAAAGCGCCACCAAGGACTTCACATCGCCAAGCCGTTAAGCGCATTTTTTTAGGTATTTACACTCGCCCTTCAAGATGGCATTTGGTATTCTTGTTCTTCTTCGTTTGTCCATTCGGGGTTTTCAGATTCGATTTTATGGGTCAGAGGCTAGATAGGAAGAGCACATCCGCACTTGTCATTTCTAGGCACTTCTCTTGTCTCTTGGTCTTCTAGGAAGCGCTCTTCATTGCACAATCCACTTTGGTTTAATATGTAGTCACGCTAGTTGTCAGAGTCGATTTTGTGGATAGTCTCCACTCTTAAGGATTTTGGGTTAACTTTGCTAGTGTTCCTCTCTCTCGTGACAACACTTCGCTATTAACATTGCTAAAAACCGAAGGCAACATTCTAAGACCAAACACATAGACATTCGCTATCACTTCCTTAGAGATCACGTTGAGAAGGGTGATATTGTGTCAGCATTTTGTGGAGTCCGAGGCTCGCTTAGCCGATATCCTCACCAAGCCTTTAGACCCAACAAGGTTTGCCACCTTGAGGAGTGAGTTAGGGTAATTTATCCCTATGGGTTGGTTTGAGGGGGAGTTGGATCTTTTCTGATCTTTCCTTGTTCATTTGATCTTTTATTTGATCTTCTTTTGATCTTGTTGATCTTTTAGGTCTTTTGAGCTTTCTTGCATCTCATTGTATCATATTGCATTCATATGAAAAATCCAAAAGATGCATTGTAATATAAGCTTTTCTTGCTTATCTTTTAAAATTGATGAAGCTTTGCTTATTACCCTTTGGAGCTTTAGTGTTTCAATTCTTGCTCAATGCCATGTCTAGTTCTTTGACTTGCTAGAATTATCATGCTTTCACATGTGTAGCTAAGTCTTTGCTGTATGAGCTAGAACTTGAAAAACAACTTGAACTAAGAAATTAGCAATTTGTGAATTGTTTAGCCAGTTGCGCAATTAGTGCTCCTTTTGTGACATTGGCCTGTCAAAATTGCTTTGTTAGCTCTTGAATCTAACTTTGACCATTACTTGAGCTTCTTGTGTTCTTGAGAATCTAAACTGCTCTTGTGAAAAATGAAAATCAATATTCAAGATTGTCTTTTGCTTAAATTGTGCCAAACTACTCTTACGAGACCGCATGTCAAAGACATGAACTTGGAGATAGTTTGATGATCCGCACGATCTCATGGGGACCGCTTGTCACAACTGACATGAACCTCAAGATTTGTCGCCTACGTAGAAGCTTAGGAAGAGTTTGTGGATGGCTCCTAGTCCGTGATCTTCTTCACTAAGATATACCTTTAATCAACTTTTGGTCGACGCTTAGGATGAGTTTGTGGCTGGCTCCTAGTCCAGGATCTTGTCACTAAGTTAGACCATTAGTCAACTTCAATATTCATTGCAAATGAAAAACAGTTGAAAAATGGGCGTTTGAGAAATTTGAGCAAAATGATTCAATTCAGGACCTTTTTGTCTCTTAATGTGGTCATTGTTAGCTTTTGGATCTCACGTTGACATTTTGACATGGCCAGTATCATTTTAGGATCCCTGTTGATGAACTTGCTAGATTTGAAGCTTTGCTCAAAATGCTAAAATTCATTGCTTTATATTGGGCCTTCTTGCTTAGCTTTGTTATATATGTCTTATCATGATCTTGCTAGCGTTGTTAGGCTTGATATGTTGTTTGTGCAACTTTAGAAATGCTAAATTGTTCTTTTGGGTAATCTCCAAAGCTTCTTGTACTCAACAATTGAAAAATACAAAAAATTTGAAACCACTCCATTGCATTTCATGCATGCTCCATCTTATGCTTTTTCCTCATTCTGCATTTGTCATCTCTGGACGAGAGGAAGGCGTGATTCCTTGATGACTCCATTGTCAAAGGGGGAGAAGATATTGTAAAAATGTTAAAAGGGGGAGGAGTTGTTTGGGGAGAAGATGTTTGAAAAAGGGGGAGCTACTTGGAAAAAAAATTGAAATTTTGAGATCATAGTGAGGGGGAGTTTCTTATTTGCATTCTTATGGTTTTATTGTCATTTCTGAACTTGAATTGCATTTCTTGATCCTCACAATGATCAAAGGTCATATCGAACAATTGTTCTTTCATATGGACCTTAAGTGAGATTTTGACTCCTTTCTGGAATTTGAAGCTTTCGTGCTTTCTTTTGTCGTGATCTCACTTGTCGATACTATTCTCGCCACTTGGTCATTTCCTTTGCTTTTTTCTTGCTTTTGGACCAAGTTGTGCCTTTGAGCGAAAAACGACGTGTTTTACTTTTCAAACCTCTAAATTTGCATTTGTGGAAAATTACCAATGTGTTCATCAAGGGGAGATTGTGGATATCATGGGGATATGCCCGAGATCTTAGGATGATGTTACAATTGGCAATGTCGTTGACGGCTTGTCAATCACGGTTTTCGAAAAGTTCCAAGTCTGTTGGGCCTTTGGCGGTCGACCGCCATTTTGGCGGTCGACCGCCATACCGCTTGGTTTTTCGAATGGTCGCCAGCGGTCTCGACCGCCAGTCAAGCGAAGACCGGCCATGGAGCGGTCGACCGCTTTGCTCGAGCGGTCGACCGCCACTTTATGAACTCAGGATTTTGGAGTGGGCCAAAAATAGAAGGTGTAGGCAAGTGAGAAGGTGCTTCTGTACTTGGTCTCATAATTTTTGGAGCTTCCAGGCAAAAGTTCTATTTGATTGAAATTTTCAGAGAAGGTTCGGGTTTCGTGTTGGATTTTGGCTAAGTCATGGATCGGCGGTCGACCGCCTTTGGTGGCCCGACCGGAGAGGCAAGCGGCCGCCGACCGCCAAGGTGGCGGTCTGACCGGTTTTGATCTGGTTCGTCGTCCTTCGTGGCGGCGATGTTTGCTTGTTAGGTCAAGTTCATGGGTTTCATGGCATATGTGTTGCATGATGCATGTTTTAACTAACGTGGGTCAAGTTGTGAAGAACTTGTTCCCGGATTCGTTTGCTTGTCTATTGCTGTGTAGGTTGCTTGGTGGTCAACGACGGTCAACGGCGATGATGATCGGGACTAGGCTTGGAGAGCTGAGGTCCAGAACGATCGACGATGCCGGGTGAGGTCAATGAACTCAAGTGTAGTGCAGAATGGACAAGGGTAACCGAACGGGCAGTTCGGTGCGACTGATTTGATCAAGCGGTGCAGGGGTCGGTGCAAGTGCCATGGTGGTTTCGGTGGGAGCCGGATGGGAGAGACTTGCCGACATGAAGAGAGCCACCGATCAACCTACACGGCGAAGCATGGAGGTGCTTCACTTAAGATGGGACTCGGTCTTTGCAAAAAGATCAAGAAGGGTATTTTGGTAATTTTACCAAATACCGCCTTGGTGACCTTTTGCCAACTCACGCGCAAAGATGGTGCAAGGTGAAGCGGATTAGGTCAAGAGATGAAGACGGCGCTTTAAAATGCGTATGCGTGTGTGACCCGCTTGTTTTGGGCCTTAACGGAGCCCATTAGGTTACTCTTCTAGAAGGTCTAAGCCTCCACTATAAATAGAGGAGGGAGGTGGCTGCACCCCTCAACCCTTTTATTGCATTGTAAACCCTAGTTTTGCTTTTTGTGCTTAGGGAGAGGATTAGTGGAGGTTAGGGTTCTAGAGAGTTGGATTTGATTTCGTGCTCATGTATTGAGTCTTTGTCCTCCATTGATGGAGTGATCAGAAACCAATACCATATCAAATCAATCCAAAGAAAGTTCTCTCAAAGATGAGTTCGTTTGCTTTCTTTCTCTCTATTTGATGATTTTGAGTCTTTCTTTGATCCATGAAGTTTTTGGTTGGTTTCTTGCCATGATCTAACTTGCTGCGACATGTGGGAACCCATCTAGGATCATCTTGATCATCAATCACCCACGAGCAAGTCTCTAGATCATATTTTGCATTTGGCTCTTGTTTGTTGAACCTCCTTCGCTCAAACTGAAAAAGATAGGAACTTTTGCATGGATCTCTGAAATCTTTGATTGGAATAGGTTCCTAATATCTTTAGGAAGGTGTGGTTCAAATTTCGTGAAGTTTGGCCTTACGGATCAAAAGTTAGGTCGTTTTTCTTTGATTGTCGGGCTGATTTTGTTGATTTTCCTGTTCATCGTCAGAGCGGTCGACCGCCCATTCCAGAGGTCGATCGCTAGGCAAACCGGTCGACCGCCCCGTGAGAGGTCGACCGCCCAATTCTTTGAGATTTGAGTTTTTGGTTATTTTTGGGTGTTTTGCTTTGGGGTTTGGATTGATTCAATACTAGTCTTCCAACAGATCGGTATATTGATCTTCATAGCTTCCATAGCTATTGGAGTGAAATTTGTGTTGAATCTATCTTTTGTGAAAAAGTGAGCGTGCTCCTATTCACCCCCCCTCTAGTCGCCTTTTCGGTCCAACATAACCAAACATACTAAAATTGATTAGTGATTAACCTAGGAAAAATATCAAGGGTTACAGATCCTTACCTTCGGAGCTCACGACGAAAATCTCAAATATCCCGCAAGATCCTCCTCCCTTTCTTCCTGCTCTCCTTCTCCCTAGCTTCGTCCTTCCCTTCTCCTCTCTTAGCTTCCTCCTTTCCTTCTCCTGCCTACCTCCTTCCTTCCCTTCCTTCTCCTCTCTAAGGTGGCGCAATAGGGAGGAGGCAGCAAGGGTGGCGGCTCAAACGGGAAAGGGGTGGAGGCGCCAGGGGCAGGGATGTCTGTCGGGACGGCTGGGTATATAATGGCTTCATATCACAACGGTTCTTATTAAGACAGTTATTTTTTAGAACCGTCTGTGATAATTCACAGACGGTTTTTAACAATAACTGTCGACATCTGGGACTCTCGTCACAGAACGGACAAACAAGAATATAAAAAAGGAAAATGGAGATTACTATATGTTTGCCAAAGGACTCGACATGGTGAATGTGTATTGCAAAAGAGTATGCTCTGATTACAGGGAGTATGGCTATGAATACACGTGGATTAGGGTTTGGATGTGAATCTATGTTACAAGAGCACATAGGTCGGGCTATTTGTAGTTTTACAAATGTCGGCAGTTGGTTACAGTGGTGCCTCTTCGCGCCAATGGTTGCGTCTCTTCACGTCACTTGTCGCGTCCCTTCGTGATGACTGTTATCGCTGATATCTCCACGTGTAACTGTTATTAACCACACATGGGTAACCGCTTTCTAGGACCTTCTCTGCGGAGGGTGGTCCCAAAGAGGTCCTAGAGGGGTCTTGGAAAGGTCCTAGAGGAACCCATAAAGGAGGTCCAACTGGGCCTTCGGGAGAGTTTTTGGGAACAGTCAAAGAAAAGATTTTATAGACCCACCTTCGACTGCTTGATTGATCTTGGACCCAGAAGATTAACTCAGGCCTGGTAAAAATCTAGCTTATCTATTAATAAGCAAATAAAGATATACCCAGATAATTGACTAGTCTACAATCCTCGTCAATAACCGTCTGTGACGTATGCGATTATCACAGACGATTCTAGTTACAAACCGTCTGTGATAATTACGTATCACAGACAGTTCTAGCCATCGCTATATATCACAGACAGTTCTTATTAAAAACCATCTGTGATAATTATAATACAGATGGTTCCTATGATGAGGTGTCCAGTATAAATTATTTTGTAGTGGTGGCTATTCCTAATAGTGACCGTCAAGAAACAGACGTTGGAGCCTAACTGGTTACCTGACGGTACTCGTCAGGGATCACAGTCAGGATCGGCACCTTATCCCTGTCAAGCAACCCTCACGAGTAAACAGCCCCTGACGATTTTCGGGCCTTCTCGAAATTATGAATCTGGTAGTGAGTAATAAATGTGCAATTTCCTCTTTTCTTTTACGTACGCATTTTCCTAATACTAATTATTGTGACGTATGAATTGCGATAGGAATTTCATCTATCATCAGCATGCATGTCACGGGATTTTGCAAGGAAATTTTCATTGCTAGGCACTGTCCTGCCGTCGAGGGAAGGTGACGACGAACATCCACACTTCAACTAGAGCTAGCAGCCAACTTGTCATAATTAGAATAATCACAGTTCAAATCATCCCATCATGTCTTCTTCTAGTATTATCTCTCTCAACAAACTTACAAGCCACTTGACTGCCACCTGGCACATACAATCACCTATTGCACTGTGCACCGCTGATTTGGCATCCGAGTCATCGTACCCAGCCACCGACGTGTCTATACATCACTGGTTGACTAAAGCTGGAGCAAATAGGGATCGAGAAAGAGATCGCACCAGCATTTGTTTACGCACTATTTCTATCTGCTCCTCCAGGATAACGTGTGTTATGAATATTGTGTGTATATTCAAGAAGATCTAATAGATACTATATATAGAAATGTATAAAGGGGTTTTTATATACAGATAAAGAAATATAGAAGAGTTCTATTCTAACACTCCCCTCCCTTCAAACTCATGGTGAATCACACACACTGAGTTTGAGAAAATACAAATATTGTGCCCTAGTCTGTGGCTTCGTGAAGAAGTCAAGAACTCAGAACTCGATGGCACAAATCAGAAGCAACTACTCCTCCTCGACTCGTGAGCGAGTGTATGAAGCATCCACACCAATGTGTTGGTGTGCTTATGCTTCACTGAGTCCCGGGCAATACTGATAGCATCTGTACTGTCAGACAAAAGAGTCGTAGGTTCCATCACAGGCACTCCAAAATCTGCAAGTAGCTGCCTCTACCAAGTAACATCTGCTATCACTGCTGCTATAGCTCTCAACTCACCTCTCAGACTCGAACGGAAATCGCATCCGCTTTAGTCTTCCTGCAATTAGAGAGGAGCCAAGAAAAACACAGTAAGCAGAAAGAGAACGACGATTAGAAGGAACACTAGCCCAGGTCACATCGGAGTACGCCTGAAGCTGTAGTGAGGTAGAGCTAGGAAAAAACAAACGACGAGAGATAGTCCCACGCAAGTTGTCATAGTCTATAGGCGACGGAACAAGACTTAGTTTCCAAGTATATCTAGTAGCTTTTTGAGTCTGTATTGATTTAAACGTCTTCTTTTTAGCAAGTTACGAGTCATATGAGTTCGGATCGAACTCAGGTTTTGTATTGACATCTATATAATGATCAGTTTGCCGATTGTTTCGGCAGACAACAAGTTAAAGGGAAATTCTAGTTCTCATCTTCTTCTCTTGTTTCCCATCCTTCCTGCTGGCTACTCGTGATCCGACAATTCCGGCTAGACGTCGGGCCGATAACACCACCCCGCAAGCCATAGCTACGCCTTTGAGATCCAAGGGTTCGACAACTTGGTATCAGATATGCCTCGTTCTGATCCCGGGGAAGAGGCCAATTCCATCAGCGACATGTTTCAAGCCATCCAAGAACAAATGTCGGGCATTGCCCATCAAAACGCCGACATGAAATCGAAGATAGCAGATCTAACTCACCAGAGTATCACCACCAACGCCAAAATCGCTGCACTGGAGTTAGGGGGAGCGTTCTCCTTTTCAACACCAGGACTGCTGCCGCTACCATCTGCCTCATCAATGCCCACGTCGATCCCAGGTCTGCCATCACCTTTGCTCAACGCGCCACCAACGGTGGATGCATCCACTGAGAGATACCCTCCACCTATGACATTAACTCCGGCTATGAAGCGCCGGCGGATCCATGGCAGATACCTCCACCTATGACAAGTTGAACTCCGGCTATGAAGCGCCGGCAGACCAATTTCATTCAAGACCATCCATACGCCGCACCACTTTCTTGTTTCCACCGCCTCTCGCCTCAAAGAAGCACCAACACCCGCTCACCACCATATGGCCACCACCATCACCTCTCCCAAACGAAAGCGCCCACGATACCATAAATTGGAATTTCCGACTTATGATGGCACTGAGGATCCCTTGTCTTGGTTAAACCGGTGCGAACAGTTTTTCCGGGGGCAACGCACTGAGGAAGCTGATAAGGTTTGGCTCACATCCTATCACCTCACCAATGTCGCCAAAGAATGGTATTTTCAAATAACGCGACGAAGGACAACCGACATGGGGACAGCTTCAAAGATTTCATCACATGCGGTTTGGACCACCACTTAGGAGCAATCCATTGGGGGAATTAACTCGCCTCCAACACATGGGACCTGTCAGCGATTACCAGACCAAGTTCTTGGCATTACTGTGTTGTGCCGATCGGTTGTCCACAGTGCAACAGGTTCAGATCTTCACTACCGGGTCTCTCGAACCTCTCGAGGACCGACGATGAACTTCAACAACCCTCTAACTTGCGGTGGCTATGAGTTTAGCTCAGGCTTATGAACAGTGTGCTCAAACGCCAACAAGTGCCTCCAACCCACCGACTGCACTATGGCGACCACCACAGCGCCTTCCATCCCTTGCCAAGAAAGACCACGCCCCAAGACTCAAGGCCACCACCCGCCCATCGCACTGTGGTCTCGCCCGGTTTTTCGCCGCCACGCCGATCGAATTGGCGAACGCTGCTCCAAAGGATTGTGCTATAATTGTGATGAGAAGTTCTAACCGGTCACCGGCAAGCAACCGCTCATCACCTTTATTGATATGAGGGTGAAGTGGAAGATGGCGATGCCGAGTTAGCACTACATGCATTGGAAGCCGAGGAATCAGACCCGGCAATCTCACTTCATGCAGTAACAGGCGCATCCACAGGCGGCACAATGCAGCTCATAGTGACAATCGGCAATACCGACCTCGTCGCCCTCGTCGATTCAGGTTCCACACATAATTTCTTGAGTGCCCGTGCCATACAAGCTACAGATTTGCAGTTACTTCCGCGACCTGGCCTTCGCGTCAAGATTGCCAGGTGAGCAAGTCGACTGTGCGGGGTTGTGCCGTAATCTACCGATCAAAATCCATCAAGATCAATTCGAGATCACGGCGATGCGACATCACCGATCGGGTTTGATGTTGTGCTAGGCGCCCAATGGCCGAAAGCATCGGGCCAATCCTCGATTTCGATGACTTATCGATGACGCTCGGTCGAGGGACGGCGATCCAATGGCATGGTTTATCACCTGATTGGCCTATGCAAAGCGCAGGTACATTCGCCAAGCATTGCTGCAGCCTTTGCTAGAAGAATTTGCACGGTTATTTGAGGAACCATCCGGCTTCCTCCGCCGATTGCATGACCACCGTATCACACTTCGCCGTGTCGCTGCCCTGCCTCAAGACGGCCAGATCGTTATCCCCATCATCAGAAGGACAAATTAGAACGCCAGTGCAAGGACATGCTTCATCGAGGTATTATTCGCCATAGTCAATCGTGTTTTTCCTCCCCTGTCCTCTTGGTTAAGAAACAGGATAGTACTTGGTGGTTCTGTGTCGATTACCGAGCACTCAATGAGTTGACTATCAAGGACAAGTTCCCAATTCCAGTGGTGGAAGAGTTATTAGATGAACTGCAAGGTGCTCGCTTTTTCACTAAACTTGATCTTCGGTTGGGTTAGCACCAAGTGCGCATGCACCCGGATGATATCGTCAAGACGGCATTCAGAACACATGAAGGTCTTTTCGAGTTTTTGGTCATGCCTTTTGGGTTATCCAATGCACCGGCCACCTTTCAAGCTTTGATGAATACAGTTCTCCGCCCATATTTGTGACAGTTCGTGCTGGTTTTCTTTGATGATATATTGATTTATAGTTCCTGTTGGTCAGAGCATTTAAAACACATTCGCATGGTTTTCATGCTTCTTCAACAACACGAATTGTTTCTCAAGAACTCTAAGTGCTCTTTTGGCTTATCCTCTGTTTCCTATTTGGGTCACGTTATTTCTGAAGGTGGAGTGGCCATGGATCCATCCAAAGTGCAAGCTATTACCGACTGGCACCAGCCCAAGACGATAAGAGCATTACGTGGATTTTTAGGTCTTGCGGGCTATTATCGTAAATTTATTCGGGATTTTGGAAAGATAGCCGCACCACTCACAAGCTTATTAAAGAAAGAGGCGTTTGGTTGGTCTCCCACAGCCCAGCATGCTTTTGAATCGCTCAAAGCGGCATTATCCTCAGCACCTGTTTTGCATATGCCAGATTTCATGCAACAATTTATCGTTGAGTGTGATGCCTCCGGGTCGGGTATTGGGGCTGTTCTTCACCAAAGTAGTGGACCTATTGCATTCTTTAGTCGACCTGTGGTACCTCGCCATTCTAAGTTACCAGCTTATGAGCGAGAATTAATCGACTTAGTGTAGGCTGTTCGTCATTGGAGACCGTATCTATGGGGTCGAATTCTTTCGCTTCCACACGCACTATTACAGCCTCAAATTTTTGCTTGATCAACGCCTATCAACAATTCTCAACATCATTGGGTGAGTAAATTATTTGGATATGATTTCACTTTGTGGAATTTCGACCGTCGCTTGAATATCGTCGCCGATGCTTTATCACGCCGTGATTACCCATCGCCGCTTTAATGGCTCTATCTTCCCGGATCGTTTATCTTTGCCGAAATTTGCGCAATGAAGCTCTTTCCAATCAAACATTGCAAAGACATCCGTTTCGTGTTACCTCGGGTGACCTTGGAGCACCGTGGTCTCTTCAGGATGGGTTGGTAGCATACAAAACCAAGATTTTTGTTCCACCGTCATCAACCTTATTGCACTTAATTCTTACAACAGCTCATGTTGCTCATGAGGGTGTCCAGAAAACGTTATGTCATTTACGTCGGGATTTTCATCTTCCGGGTGCAAAATGCATTGTGCAAGATTTTGTGAGGGCTTGTATTGTGTGTCAACAAAACAAAACTGAGCATCTACATCCAGCCGGCCTACTTCAACCTCTAGATGTTCCATACCAACCATGGTCGGATATTGCGATGGATTTTATCGAGGGCCTTCCTCGTGTTCATGGCAAATCACCATTTTATCTCGCATTGATCGCCAAGTATGCTCATTTCATTCCTTTGGCTCATCCTTACTCCGCTACCATCGCTGCACGAAGTTTTTTTGATGAGATCGCATCTTCATGGGATTCCAACATCAATTGTTAGTGACCGTGATCCAAGATTCACAAGCAATTTTGGCAAGACTTATTTCGATTATCGATTCGTGACTTATCTCGGCCGCTTACCATCCTCACCGACGGTCAAATGGAAGTCATCAATAAGGTAATTGCAATGTATTTGAGTTGTTTAACCGGTGATCGACCTCGTAAATGGTTGGAATGGTTACCTTGGGCGGAATATTGCTATAACACTTCTTACCACTCGGCGCTTCGGGAGACACCTTTCAAGGTGGTCTATGGTAGAGATGCTCCTTCATTACGAACTTATGAGAAGGGTGATGCGACAGTTCAAGCTGTGGAGGTATCACTGTTGGCTTGTGATCAATTACTTCGTGATATCAGAGATCGGCTTCTTCATGCACAGGATTATGCAAAAAAGTATTATGATAAGAATCATCGTGACATTTCTTTTTCGGTGGGAGATTTAGTCTGGTTGCGACTTCATCGGCCAGCATCTTCTTTGGGGGTTTCTACCGTGAGCAAATTGACACCAAAATATTTTGGTCCCTATAAGATCACCGAGTGTATTGGTTCTGTTGCTTACAGGTTGGCTTTACCACAAGGAGCAAAACTTCATGATGTTTCTCATGTTGGCTTGTTAAAGAAATTTCAAGGTGATCCACCCTCCGATCCTCCTTCGTTGCCACCGATTCAGCAGGGACGTGTGCTTCCTCAACCTGCGAAGGTGTTAAAATCTGCAAGGCGTCAGGGTGAGCTGCATGTTCTAGTCCAATGGGAAGGAACTGCTTTGGCTGATGCGTCCTGGATTTCCTTAACATCCTTTCAAGAGAATTATCCAAATTTTCACCATGACGAAATGCCGCTTCACGAGGAGGAGAGATGTCATAGTCTTTGGGCGACGGAACAGACTTAGTTTCCAAGTATATCTAGTAGCTTTTTGAGTCTCAGATGATTTAAATGTCTTCTTTTTAGCAAGTTACGAGTCATATGAGTTCGGATTGAACTCAGGTTTTGTATTGACATCTATATAATGATCAGTTTGCCGATTGTTTCGGCAGACAACAAGTTAAAGGAAAATTCTAGTTCTCATCTTCTTCTCTTGTTTCCCATCCTTCCCGCCGCTATTGGTGATCCGACACTTTGCTAGACGTCGGGCCGATAACACCACCTCAGAAGCCATAGCTATGCCTTGAGATCCAAGGGTTCTGACACAAGTAGCGAAGAACACGAAGAAGATAATTGTAGTGAAGATGGGTATGACGAGCCATGAACTGACTCAAGATATGAACAGCATAAGCAATATCAGGACAAGTGCTCACAAGATACACCAAACTCCCAATAAGATGACGATGCCGAGTAGGATCCTCAAGAAGATCACCATCACTGGCATGAAGTCAGAGGATAGCTCCATGGGAGTCTCAACAAAAGCGAAAAGCCGCCGACTGCATCGATCAAGAAGATCCCGGACATACTACTGCCTGAGAGGTAGTAGCCCTCAGGCATGGAAGAGACCTCAATCCCAAGGAAGTACATAAGAGAACCAAGATCAGTCATCAAAAACTGCTCATTGAGATGCTTCTTCACATATGTGATGAATGAGGAATCATCACCAGTGATGAGCATATCATCAACATACAGAAGAAGCAGTGTCCGATCCCGAGATGAGACATGAACAAAAAGAGCAGGATCATGAGAAGTGACAGTGAAACCGACAGCAGTAATCACTGAGGTAAAACGAGCAAACCAGGCACGAGGAGCATGTTTGATGCCATAAAGAGCACGACGAAGACGACAGACATGCCCATCGGGAACAGAATACCCAGGTGTCGGCTGCATGTAGACCTCCTCATGCAAAACACCATTAAGAAAGGCATTCTTAACATCCAGCTGAGAGATAGACCACCGACGAACAGAAGCAACCGCAACAAGAGTGTGAACAGTGATCATATGGGAAATAGGGGCAAAGTCTCATCATAGTCACGACCGTATTCCTGCTGAAAGCCACAAGCCACAAGACGAGCCTTGTAGCGGTCGATAGTACCATCAGACCAGGTCTTAATCTTGTACACTCACTTGCACGTGATCGGACGAGCATGCACAAGTGTCGGTACAATATCCCAAGTCTTCGTACGTCGTAGAGCATCAAGCTCCTCTGCTATAGCGAGCTTCCACTCAGAATGAGGAGCAGCCTCACGATAAGAACTAGGCTCAGTGACAGAGAGAGCATGAGCTATCAGAGCAAATCCAAGATGATCAGGAGATCGAAGGGATGCCCAGTCATGAAGGATGTAATGAGGAGCATCATCAGGAGGATCAGATGTGGATGTCGGCAAGATACCAAGAGAGGAGGCCGGTGAAGGATGAGGACGCCTACAGAAGTGAATACCAGAAAAACGAGATGGTGGTGTCAGAGGAATAAGAGGCGGTGCAAGCAAGAGGCAAGACCAGAGGCGAGGTACGTAACGAATCACCGGAGATGCATCAGGGAAGACTGTGATAGTGGAGAAATTGGTGAAGGGTCAGAAAGAGACAACCATGAAATTGAATCAACGGTGGAAACAGGAGGAGCCGAATCTCGATAGAAGAAAGGTCGAGATTCGTCAAAGACAACATCTCGTGAAATCCTGATCCGTCAAGCAGAAGGATCCCAGCAACGATAACACTTATGCTCAGAACTATAACCAAGAAACATTCACTCAACTGATTGGGCCGATAGTTTAGTGCGTTCACGAGGCTGAAGCAGAACAAAACAAGTACAGTAAAAAACACGAAGGTGAGTGTACTGGGGGGCTCAAGAGTAGAGACGCTCTATAGGATTGACACCCTTAAGAGGAGTGGAAGACTGTATATTGATGAGATATGCAGCCGTAGAAACAGTCTCAGCCCAGAACTGTGGTGGAACGTGAGAGGCAAGGAGAAGAGTGCGGGCAATCTCAATCAGATGACGATGTTTGCGCTCAGCAACCCCATTCTGAGTATGGACACCAGGACAGGAAGACTAGTAAAGAGTGCGTTGCTCAGAAAGAAACTATTTAAAAGCGCTTATAACAAGATTTCGCCAAACAGAATCACAAATAAAAGTACGGATGGGAGAATCAAACTGAGTACGAACCATTGTTGCAAAGCTACGATAGATCACAAGAAACTGACCACGATTAGACATAGGAAAAATCCATGTAAAACGGGAATAATCATCAATGAAGATCACATAAAGTTTATGCCCGCCTTTAGAGATAATAGGCGTAGGTCCCTATACATCTGAATGAACTAAGTCGAAAGAACGAGAAGACAAGGACTCACTAGAATGATAAGGAAGTTTTAGCTACTTGCCTAGCCTACAACCCTGACAAAACATGGCCGTGTCAACAGTAACACGGCCAAGAACACCCTGATGAACTAATGAAGAAAGATGGGACCCACACAAGTGACCTAAATGGTGATGCCATTGCGCAAAAATACCAGAGGTGGTGGCAGTAGTGGCGGTGGAAGTAGACATAGAGGCGACAGGAGCAACTGAAGTGGACGGAAGGTGGAGGCGATCAAAGATGTAGAGACCCTAACGATCCCTACGGCACTGACCAATCCCCAAGTACCGTCCTTGTCTGTCGATCCTGAATGAAACAGATGTGAGAGTCAAAACCAACCCTACAGCCAAGATCGGTGAGCTGTCCCACCGAGAGAAGCTGCATGGTAAGCTGAGGAATATGGAAAACAGCTGGAACAGAAAAAGTCAGTGGACAAAAGAGTGCCCTGACAGCTTACAGATAGAGGAGTACCATCAGCTGTCTGAACAGAGATAGAAAAATTAGGAGGTTCTACTAAAGTGAGAGATGTGGAGTCTGGTGTCATGTGGAAAGAGGCACTAGAATCTAGAACCCAAGAAGTACCGGGAGGAGACATCTGAACTAGACTAACAGAACCTGCTGAGCTGTGAGAGAGCTGCTAAAGTAGAGCCTGGCAAAACTGCTGAACAGAGTCACCTCACTGAGAAGGTCTCGACGTGCTGGTTTGTCCTCTTGTCAAGGAAGGACCTCCCTGCCCCCTTGGAGCGTCCAACCCCACGCGTCTTGTTCTGCTTTTTTCGCACCGCACAACGCTGATAGTCGTGCCCGAAGTTCTTGCAATAGTTGCACTGAACCCCAGTAGGGGCAAAAACAGGTGCAGAAATAGACACCTGAGGATGGACTGCAGTTGAAGTAGGAACCATCAGTGTAGTCGAAGAAGAAGGGGTAGCAAGCACAGACGGAACAAATCAGGCCGCCACCCGCGACAAAGCTCTCAAGACGCAAAGATCGAAGAGCCTCGGTGGATCGCTCGGTCATGGTGAGCGGCCAAAGAATTGAGCCCTGATAGGCTCAAACTCTAGGCGAAGACGACAGAGGAAGTCATAAAGGAGAAGGCGATCATGATCCGCCTTCTGCACTTTGTGACACTCCTGGCAGAGCGGAGAAGCGAGCTCGTCCAACTGGCGCTAAAGACTGGCCAGGGCTCAGAAGAAGTCGTCGATAGAGGAGTCCTCCTGAAGAAGCGTCTCCAACTCACGCTAAAGCGAAAAGAACTGAGCATCGCTGCTCTGTTGGTATCAATCGCGCAAGTGCTCCCAGATCTGACGAGTGGCACGCAAACCAACAATGTTTGGATGGATGGAGTCATCGACGCTAACCACCAGGATGGCTCGAACACGAGCCTCATTAGGACACCAGTGCTCAAAAGCGTCCATGGCATACTGAAAGGCCTCATCAGCAACATCAGCGGCCTCTGCCTCCTTCTTGGCGGCCTCATCTTCTATAGGAGATGCAGAAGTAGGCTGTCTGGGAGGAAGCTAAACCAGTGACGGTGGACAAGGTCGGGTACCAGTAACATGTCCCTAGAGGCGGAGACCATCAAGCATGATCTCCATGAGTGAAGACCACAACCTGTAGTTCGTCCCATTAAGCTTCGTTCCCGAGAATGGGATCACAGCGGATGGAATGGAAGCCATTATTAGGCGGCGCTGGACGGCGCGGCAATGAAGGCAACGAAGTCTAACAGGCTACGCTGGATAGCGCGGCGGTTAGATCGACGTATTGTGTCTGTTTTTTTTGGGCTGGTCTAGTAAAAGAAAAACTCACTCTTTAACTAGAGCCGGCCTGCTAGAAAGCCTAGAAGGTCGCCACGGCGGACGACGCAGACCGGGGAATTGTGGTTCCCTGTGGCGTCGACGGCGACGGCGGCAGGGGGTGGCGGCGGCTTCAGCGAGTCAGGCAGTGGCCAGGGGTGGCGGTGGCTAGGGGATCCGACGGCGACTTCAGCGAGTTGGGCGGCGGCCGTGGGATCCGGCGGTGGCTTCACCAAGTCGGGTGGCAGCCGAGGGATCCAGCGGCGGCTTCAGTGAGTCGGGCGAAGAACGGCATCAAGAGGCTAGCGTTAGGAGGAGACCGATGTCGGGCTCGTCGAGCGGAGCGTCTGGCGCGTCAACAGCAGAGGACTCGTCCGGCGTTGGCTCGATCGACGTCGTCCTCGGGCTGTGTCCTTGTCGACAGTTAGTGCTCCGGCATCGGGTGGAGACCGGCGTCGGGCTGATCTGTAACACCCTGGCTATTCAGAAATCAAAATGCTACCTAAAGAATCTAACATCCAACCACATTGTGGAAGAATTTAAACAGTATCTCAACCAAATAGCATATAGAGATCAGCATCTATTAGAATGCAAGCATGAATATAATTTGAAACCAAGAACATTTCACAAATTCCAAATATCCAAATCTATTGAATCAACTAAGATAATTCTAACAATAGACTAATCAAAGTTCACAAGCAGTTATTTAATCAACTATATCATAGAGAAAGATATCATCCACCATCAACCTCTATTTATTACAATTCAACAATTAATGAATGAAAGACAAGAACAAATCCAAATTATTGAAAACCTAATGTTGTGATGTGAATGCATTATCCGTGACTACTCCTTCCCAAGAATGTCGCCATCGCGCTCACCTAGAATAAACAAACGCAGAGCAAGAATGAGTCCAAGACTCAGCAAGTACAAAGTATAATATGAACTACATTGAATATGAACAAGACAAATTTCCTTAAATAATATGAACATAGAATCAAGAAAACATATGCATGAATGGAATGAATGAACTACACTTCGCTTATCAGATAGCATGACACACCCGTCGGTAAATCACTTAGGCCCATTTAACAAAATACGGTGTCGACGATCGAATCGCCGATCTTACTTAAATAAAAAGAGGAAAATGACGGGAGTATCCCGAGAGAATGGGGCCTCCTTATTAATATGAACTGGATTACAAGACCGACTAGGGACTATCTCTAATTACATCGAATGTATTAAATGCTACTGCTTTGGCTTCTGTGTTGCCTTGCTCTGTGTGTCTTCTGTCGTTGTCTCTTCGCCTTCTGCGTTCCACCATTAAATAACTCCCAAGAGGCGGCAAGCATTCCTAGAGAAGGCGCCCCGTGAAACGTTACGACCGGGTCGAGGTTTAAAGCAGTTAACAACGTGTAAACTACCTTGCGGTTAAGTGTCTGTGAAAAGCTTAACCGTAGGGTGGTTTATTGTTAGTATCTTGTATATCATCGCATGGTATGGAACATTCAGCACGTGTTCTATTCATCATACGGTAAGAAATACCAGTTCATAGCTTTTCCGAGCAGCTACCTGGTCGAAATCTAGTCCGACCAGGGTACCCATCGTGTAACCTCTAGAATCCTCACGACCAGTGAGGTCGTTAGCCTTAGGGGTTACGACCATGAAGACGTATGGTCTTTTATGTATTAAATTAATACATAGAGGGTTTAATCCTCGTCAACGGGGATCCAAGGCCCGTATGAAGAACGTTTCATACGGGGATCCAAATCTACCCACATTGGAATGGTGGGTCTTACGTGCCCATACAGGAATTGATGGGTCTTTACATTCCACTCCTGTGGATGAAACATGAACAATGAATGAATGGAATGAATTATGAATAATGAAAGACATCATCTCATTAAACATAGATTAACGAATGTAAAAAGAACATGTAGCATTGAATCTACTCATGGATCATAGAAATAACAATATGAACAACAAGCACTCAGCATTCACCAATAATAAGAATTACAAGGTACTTGCCTTCCGCTCCGCGAAGCGTTATGAAGCAAGACGGATGCCGCTACACTCGAAATTCCCCCTCCTGCACAGATTATTTATTTGAATAAGGAACCATGTGAACAGGACGTCACTCGAAACTCTTAATCGCAGTATCCTAAACCCAAGGTTCATAAAGTCGATCTACTCAATTAAACCGACAGTAGCAGGACAACAATCTGGACAGCAGTACTAAACAAATCATAACTTTTGATCTAAGACTCGAAACGGAGTGAGCTCAAATCCTAAGGAAACATAACAAAAATGCCCACATTAAACTAGTTGTGTGAAACCTCTAATTCGGCCAGAATATTAGGCTAACAATTCTATGAAAGTCGAATATCCAATCTGTCTAACAGAACCACATAGAAATAGAAATAATCATATCTTTTGTTCTACAAATCCAAATTAAGTGTTATTTATCATTCCAGAAAGTTTATCAAAAATTCTACAACAACCTAGTTGGGTGGAAACCCTGAAATTGCCCTTAACTTAATCATAACTTAATAAACAAATTGACAGTTAATTCACGTCAGGTTTTTAGGACAGCAGGAATGAATTCATCATATCTTTTAAACCGTAAATCGGAATTGAGTGAAATTGGTGTCTACGGAAAGCTAAGACCGAATCCCACATATCGCTAGGAGATGGGATTCCCTAATTCGGCCTCTAAGAACATGAAATCATCCGCACAACATACTGGATAGAACTATTCTACTAGCAGCAGCAATTCGATCCAATCAACCTAATCGAATTCGCATCTAATAAGAATCAAACAGTGAAGAACGTCTTGCGTTACCCTTATAGAACCTCAGGAAGATGCTAAACGATCCCCCACAAAAAAGATCCCTCGTCCCTCCCTCCTTTCGGCCAGTGAGTCCGCAGTCCCTCCCTCTCCTTCCTTCGCGAACACCAGCAGCGGGAAGGGGCGGCTCCAAGAGGCAGGGTGGTCGGAGCCTAGGGCAGGGTGCGGCGTCCAACACAGGAGGAGATGGCGGCTTGGCACAGGGAGAAAGAGGAAGTGGCGGCTTGGGGGAGGGAAAGGAGAAGGGGGCGGTTTGGGTAGGGTTTAGGGGAGGAGGTGGGGCGGCTTGGCTGGCCCATCTTGGGCGCATTTCTCCCCCCTTCTAGCAATTTGATCCAATCAACTTAATCGAATTCGCATCTAATAAGAATCAAACAGCGAAGAATGTCTTGTGTTACCCTTGTAGAACCTCAGGAAGACGCTGATCGATCCCCCACGAAGAAGATCCCTCGTCCCTCCCTCCTTTCGGCCAGTGAGTCCGCAGTCCCTCCCTCTCCTTCCTTCGCGAACACCGGCAGCGGGAAGGGGCGGCTTCAAGAGGCAGGGTGGCCAGCGCCTAGGGCAGGGTGCGGCGTCCAACACAGGAGGAGATGGCGGCTTGGGGCAGGGAGAAAGAGGAAGTGGCGGCTTGGGAGAGGGAAAGGAGATGGGGGCGGTTTGGGTAGGGTTTAGGGGAGGAGGTGGGCGGCTTGGCTGGCCCATCTTGGGCGCATTTCTCGCCCCTTCTGGCCCACATAGAGCCGGCCACCAGGCTGCCAGAACCTGGGCCGGGAACCCATGTTCCAAAGATTTCCCCCAGAATTGAATTTTCGATTAAACTCCCTCTCCCGAACATAATTCTTTTTAATTTGAATTTGGGATATTACATGAGCAGTGGCGGCGTCGGTCTTTGATAACAACATGGAAGCGGAAGGAGCTAGGTTAGAACCCTAGCTCTGATACCATGTTACAAATATTGTGTGTACATTCAAGAGTGTCCAATGGGCAATATATATAGAGATGTACAAGGGGGGTTTCCATATATAGATAAGGAAATACAGAATAGTTCTATTCTAACAATGTGTACATATATCCGGTTTGTGAAGTCAATGGAATTTTGGCCGAAATGCGCAAATTTGTTCTGTATTTGTGAGAATGACCGTCTTCGCGTGGAATTTACAAAAAAAAAAAAAAAAAAAAAACGCCTCCACACGGTGTCATGCTAGGGCGTCCGAGTCGACACCAACCCCTCGCAGCACGGCCACCGTGCAAGCCGTAAAGGGGTCAGAGCACCACTTGTCGCACGGCCACAAAGTGGGCATCAGAGCAATGTTTCCTTTTAAAAAAATCGTTTGAGTATACTTTTGTGTGAATTTTTAAATATAGCAAATGAGCTCCACAAATTATGAAATATTTTGTGGAGCATTCTGACATAGTGTAATGGCTTGTGTAATTTTAAAAAAAAATTATCTGTTCTGATTTTGTCTCAAAAATTCATTTAAATATATTGTTTTTAGGAATTTTTGAGAAAAATCCAGAACAGATAAAATTGTGAAAAACTTACACAAGCAAGTAAACTATGTCGAGAGGCTTCACACAAAATTCCATAATTTTTAGATCTCATTTGCTATATTTAAAAATTTATACAGAAGTATACTTAAATGATTTTTTTTAAAAGAAGATGAAAAAGAAAGATGTTACAAGACTCCCCCTGCACAGGTGGTCACGCCAGCAGTGGTGCATAAAGGTCCCGCGCCACAGTGGTCGTCTTGGGAGGCCTCTACCGCACGATGGCCATACGAGAGGGGGCAGGTGTCGGCTCCGGACACCCTGTTGCATGGCCACCATACGGCAGGGCGTCATTTTTGCAAATTCCGCGCGAAAACAGTCATTCTTGCAAATACGGGACGAATTTGCACCATTTTAGCCAAAAAGTCAAGCCAATGTCAATACTGCAGGTAAATACAAGTGTGCGGTATGAGCTAGAGAACACATGGAATCTCTTGTTTCAATTTTTTTTATTGAGAGGGAAATTCTTGTTTCAAATGGGCAGTAATTATAGCGTAGTTACTTTTCTTAGAAAGATCGTCCATTTTGCAGTAATAAACAATGTAAAGTACATAACTTTTACATGGTAGGATACGGGAGAACAAACTATTGTCGTCGCTGAGTCGATGAATGTGCTATAATTAGTTCTTTGTTTTCCTTGTCTCAGACCGTAAAACCAAATTTACCTGAAACCACCTATTGGATGGTGAGAAAGCATGTGCCCCTGTTCTGCGAGTGTGTGTATTATTTCTCGTCCTCCCCCGCTAGACGTGTAACCGAGGTGCATGTGTTTTAGCGGTGGTGTGCTGGGAGAATTGTGTTTGCCTGTGAACGGTTGTAAAACTAGCCCGGCCCAACTTACACCGGAAGAACGATCGATAGTGTTACTGGAAAATGGGCAGGCTGAGCCTCATCCGACCCGAAAATTATTATTTCCATTAAAATAATATTTTTTAAGACCTTTTTAGAATAAAAATTAATATTTAATGTATTTCAAGAATAAAAATGTTTATTATTATTATTGTCTTCATCGGATTTTTTGGGGCTAAAATCAAGACCTGAGCCCGCAAAACACGGACCGGGCTTGGGCCGTACGCCCATGAACAGGTCCGCCCGCGAAAGCATTTCGCAGTGGCTGAAGTATTCCTATCCCAGCCCAGCTTTCACCTGCTTATAATAATATCCTACCTGTGAATGGACTGCCAAATTAAAAGAGAGCCCAAGATCCTGCCCAGCTCACTGTTGGAGAAGAAAGAAGGTGGCTCCAGCCCAACAGAACTTGCCGTCACTTGTGGCCCATCAGCACGAATCACGACGTCCGGCCGCGCAACCCAATGACTCTGCTCCCCGTGTCTCCGTTTTACCCTACACACGGATGCCCATTGATCCAGTCCAGTACTAGTGTACTAGTTGTCCGAAGCACTCGCTGTTGGCACATTGATTCGGTTGTTAAATTA
Source organism: Phyllostachys edulis (assembly GCA_036346405.1). Taxonomy (NCBI): domain Eukaryota; kingdom Viridiplantae; phylum Streptophyta; class Magnoliopsida; order Poales; family Poaceae; genus Phyllostachys; species Phyllostachys edulis. Next base: position 35,326,647 of record CM070554.1, read on the forward strand.
GATCTCACATCAGACTAGGATAGCGAATGGATAGTACTACTACTCGGCCTTGGGATGTATGTACGCCTAAGCAGCATTAAGCTTGTACCAGCAACCGGTATCCCTCGAAACTAATGCCATCAACCTTATCTCTAATATACGCTATACTATATCTTTACGGACAACATCTCTAATGGATATTCTCTAGCACATTCTCTAACATTTATATTTTATAATTATCCTTTAAAACGGGTCTATATGTCAACTAGAGTAGATTAATGTATCATATTTTGTTTCGTGTACACAACAGTCTCTTCAGAAAAAGATGATCTGTCCTCTCTCTTCCCTCCTCTCTTCTCTATGGAGGATTTTATTAACCCACGTAGCTAAGAGACGATAATAAATACAATTATCCTTAATATATCATTACAGTGTCAGTTACAAAGACAGGTAGCTTTTTTTACTTTAGCCTGTTTAAGAGAGAGAGAGAGAGGGGAAGCAAAGCATTGCATGCAGGAGTAAAAAGATGGGGCGGTAGTAGTTCTGAAAAGGGCGAAAGAAAGGCATTACAGCCATGAAAAGCACAGACGCGCCAGGCGCGTGAGGGCAGCCGCTGCAACGGTCACTTTACTTGCCCCCACTACTCAGCAACCCCCCGTCCACTCGTCAGACGAGCTCGATCGTCCTCCTCCAGACCAGCTCCCGTCTCGACTCTCTCCCCCGTACGAATCTCTATCTCTAGCACCAGCACGGCACTAATAAAGAATCTCCACTCTCTGCTCAGTTCTCCCAATAGCGCACCGGTAGCAAGAAGACGAAATATTCGCCGAAACCCGAGAGCAGAGAGAGCTTCCACGAGCTTCTTCTCCGTCTGCTTCTCGATCATCCCAAAGAAACAGAATCCGATCCGTCTTGTTTTCTTTTGTTTCCGCCCGTCATTCCATCCTTGCTTTTCTTTTGCCCTCGATCCATCGGTTGGCTGGTTCTTCAGGGGCGGTGGAGGGCTTTGTTGATGGGGAAGAAGAGGCCCGTCTTCCCGTTCACGTCGGCCGCCGGCGAGCCGCCGCGCCACTTCAGCGACTACGGCTTCGACCCCCAGCTCCTCCGCTTCTCCCAGGTTGGGACTTCCTCTTCCGTCCACAGATCTCTCATCTCTCATCTCTCATCTCTCATCTCTCATCTCTCAATCAATACCCCTCGCGAGCGTAGTTAATTACTCCATTGCTCAGTCCAGGCTTCATGCATGTCTACGGAGTATGTCTTAATTCTTGCAACATGCTGTGCTTTCTCAGCCCGAGGCGAAGCGGCCGGCAGCAGCTAGGCGCCACCACCAGCATCCGCCGCCGCTGGAGTCCGCGCGGTTCAATCTCCTGAAGCCCATTTCCAAGAAACAACACCACAAGAATCGCAATAAGCAGCGCCGCCGGTGGTGGAGCTCCGCCGCCTCGGCCGCGCTCCTCTTCTTCAAACGCTCCTCCTCCAACCCCACTGCCGCCACCGCTGCCTCATTGTACTCCTACAGTACTGCCGCTGCGTCCGCCCCACGGCCACTGTACTTCACCGACGACGACGCCGCGGAGTGCACGTGCTGGGCGCCCGCCATGCGGTCCGGCCACCTGGCCGCCGCCGAGCTCGGCGCCGCCTCGGCCGTGGTTCCCTACGTCAGCCTCAGGGACGTCAACCTCGGCGACCGTGGCTCCGGAGGAGGAGCCGCTCCGGCGATGCCCATCTACCTCGTGACGTGACGCTCGGCTCCCCCGGCCGGGCTGCCTCGACTTTGGGCCACGTGGCCGCCTTTATGATTTTTTTCTCTCCTTTTTAGGTTTCTTTCTGATAACCTTGGAGTGAGTGTTTCCAGCGGCTAGTCGTCAATCGGTCAAAGTACAAGTGTTTTAGACTTTCTCCCTCTTCTTTGTTGCGGCGTGTGTGCTTGTTTTTCTGGATTTGTTTGAAAAGTCCAAAGTGTACGTTTACACACTTACAGTGGGCCTGCTTTCCGGGTATGGACTATCGACCGTAGCTTCCTTTTCTGACCTCGCTTCGGCTTCTACTGTACTCCACTATCTATGAGGCTGCTCTCAGTGCTCCACTCACTCTAGTTGATATCTTTAAGTCTGTTACGTAGGTAAAATAATGATGTGGCACCATATTTAATGAAGAGAGAGGGTACTTTAATATCTAATCTGGATACTGGTTCGGTTTCGAAATCTAACGCATAAAATTTATTGTGATCGATCCTGTGTATTTACGTTTGTGTGTGTCAACAAACATGTATTACTTTAGTACATGCTACAAATAGATCACAATGCTTAAATACTAGTAAAGATCATGCATGTAATTAAATGAAACAGTCTAAGATACTACACCATAAGAAACAATGCATCGGAAAGATAGTATCCTAACACTCTTTATGCACTAAGATACTGTTCATTGGGAGCAGCCTAAATTGCCTGCCACGCGCGTGCTTGGGCTTGCCAGTCGCCAAGATCCATCTGTCCGAGTCTTTTTTGCCTCTTTTTTTTGCAAATAGCAATTCTAGTCTCTTTCGGATAGGAAAAACAAAAAATAGTACCACACAGACGTGCCAACAAACGGCGACCACCTCTACCGTGGCTTCACCACCCAGATCTCACTTGTCGTGCCCCTGCTGCGGCAACTACCAAAAAAATTGTTCTACTGTAGTGACATTATTCACTATTCACGGACACTGTGCATGCACGCTTTTTTTTTCTAGTGCCGCGCAGTGGGACACGAGCGCGGTAGGGGGTTCGGACGATGGGGGTGTCGCAGGCGGTACCATTTTTGTCAATCTACTTGTGTGAGGATTATTTTTGCTATTTCGTCGTGCAACCGTGTCATTTTAGCCAACAACTCCATCTGTCCACCTGATTGTATTTCCACCTCTAATCTCAACCTTTGGTCATGCACCATCCAAACAAACCCTCCGATCGGACGATCCGATTCCGATCGAACGGCCCAAAATAGAATAACTTTAAAAATACATAACTAATTCAAAGTAACTCCAAATCAAGTGAAACCAATTTTGATAATTTTCTTATTAAGTGAACTTTAATTTGGAATAGATTTCAAACGTATCTCTATCCCAGAAATTATAGTTTTTAAAAATTAATCCAAAACCAAATTATTATTATTTTACACTAGAAAATGCTTTTAACTTTGGAAATTCATAACTAATTCATGTGAACTCCAATTGAGGTGAACCAAGTTATTTTGGTCTTATAATTTCATTTTCTATTATCTATATAATCCTTATCTCCACCATTGTTTTACAAAATTTCACTAAATAATTAAAATCGGATGAATTGTAATCGAAGTGTATTTTTCAGTCTTTTTGCAAAACCTAATTTTTAAACTACTACAACTTTCACTTGCTAACTCCAAATAGAATAATTCTTTCACCCAAATTCATCTAAAATCATCATCTAGCAACTGTAGAAAATTCATGCATTTTCTAGCAATTTAAATTTTTAGGTTTTTCTCGGTGTTGTTTCGATGTTGTTTTTGTTTGTATAGAATCCAAATATTTTAAATGAATTTCAACAGTTAAAATATTTTCCTTGCCTCAAATTCGGATTTACAAAAATATATAAGTTAATTGTGTGCAAAACTATTTCCAAACTTGAATTTAAATTCAAAACAATTTTAAAAAATTTCATTGAAAGGCTTGCATTTGAAGAATTCCATTCCAACGTATATGGAAGTTACACTCACCACCTCAGTGAGAAGGCTACCACAGCCCACTTTGTCCTTTAAACCAAACAACAGCTTGAACTATCCATGATCATCTCATACAATCAACCAAACGCATTCATGTATCTTCCTATACAACCAACCAAACAGACTATTTGTACCATCCCATCCCAGCTCCTCCGCTTCTCCCAGCTGGTTGGGACTTCCTCTTCCGTCCACAGATCTCTCATCTCTCAATCAATACGCCTCGCGAGTGTAGTTAATTACTCCATTGCTCAGTCCAGGCTTCATGCATGTCTACGGAGTATGTCTTAATTCTTGCAACATGTCAGGCTTTCTCGGCCGAGCGGCCGCGGCCGTGACTAGGCGCCACCACCAAGATCCGCCGCCATTGAGTCCGCGGTTCAATCTCCGGCCCATTTCAATAAACAACACCACAAGAATCGCGATAAGCGGCGCACGGTGGAACTCTGCCGCCTCGGCCGCTCTCTTCTTCAAACTCTCCTCCTCCAACCCCACCGCCGCCATCATTGCCTCATTGTACTCCAAGATCGCCCAGGCCCACCCCACGGCCATCAGATTTCACCGACGACGACGCCATGGAGTGCACGTCTTTGGCGCCCGCCATGCGGTCCGGCCACTGCCGCCGCCGAGCTTCAGCGCCTCCTCGGCCGTGGTTCCCTCGCCGACCTCGGGGCGCCAACCTCGGCGATCGTGGCTCGGAGGAGGAGCCGCTCCGGCGATGCCCATCTACCTCGTGACGTGACGCCGGCTCACGGTGCCGCCTCGACTTAGGCCACGTGGCTGCCTTTATGATTTTTTTCTCCTTTTTAGGCTTCTTTCTGATAATCTTGGACCACATATCAGTGAGTGTTTCCAGCGGCTAGTCGTCAATCGGTCAAAGTACAAGTGTTTTAGACTTTCTTCCTCTTCTTTGTTGCGGCGTGTGTGCTTTTTTTTTCTGGATTTTGTTTGAAAAGTCCAAAGTGTACGTTTACACACAGTGGGCCTGCTTTCCGGGTATGGACTATGGACCGCAGACTTGACCTCGCTCGCTTCTCTTGGGGCCACGGCACGATGGGCTCTGAGGTCAACCGTGCCATGCTGTCTGCCCGGTTAGCACGCCGTCTGCGTCACGCAAGACGCCCGAGTCGTCTCCAGCGAGTCTAAGCACGGCCCAGAGGTCCATCGTGCCACCGTCGTGCCGTGCCAGCCCAAGCACGGTCCCGTCGTCGTCGCTGACGCGCTGTGGTCTGTGGAATAGATGGAGGGTCAGGGACGGAGCCACCGATGGGCGAGGGAGGAGAGGACATGTGACCTCACCTGGGCGCTGTCGCCGTCGCCGTGGAGGACCGTCGCCGTCGCCATCAACCTCCACCGCTCCACGCATTGACGCACCGAGGGCCGAGCCGCCGAGGGCGACTTTGAGGCGCGGCCGCGAAAGGTGAGGGGCAAGGGCGCCTCGCCACGGACGGCCGGTGGAGGGTGTGGAGACCAGAGGGAGGGTGAACCAGAGCCTTGGGTCCGCCAAAGCCTGCACCGCCTCCTCCATCAGATCTGTGGCCTCACCACCGCTGAGGCCACCTCCTCCTCCGCAAGATCCCCAACACCCACCGCTGGGCCGCCTCCTCAAGGAACTCCACCGCCTTCGTCCCAGGCACGAAATCAAGAATGCCTCGAGTCCGAGTCCGACCAGGACGGGCTCCTCTCCATGGAACCCCAATAACCTTCCCACCTCGCCGAGTGCTCGGACGAGCTCCGGTCTTGGGGGTGAAGGATCGGGTCCTCTCACGACGTGCTCACGCACGGCTGCTGCGCCAAGCCAGGGCGGAGCTCTCTGCACGAGCGGGAAGGGGTTTGAGATTAGGTGGCTGGAGCCTGGAGGCGAGGTGGGGGCGTGGAGTTGGCGGGCTGCGCGGCGGCGGATGAGGAATGGGAGGAGATGACCCGGCAGGGAAGAAGAAGTGCATAGGATTTGGGGGAGAAAAGAAAACGAGAAGGCTTGAGTGCTTGACCGCGAGAAGCTTCTCGGTCTCGGCCGACGCGGGCATGTAAAGGAGGAGGGAGAATGAAAAAAAAAGAGAGGGAATGGGAAAAAAAAGGAGGGAAAAAAAGAAAATGGGATAGGAAAAAAAGGAAAAATAAAAAAATAATATAGGAAATATAGAATGAAATAAAAAATATTCATAAACATTGTAACACATAAATATTCAGGGAAATAACTAAAATTTATTCATTGTTTGATACAGTACAAATACAAAATTTGCTGCCTCGTTAAAAACCTTACCCCCAATGTGGGGTACCCCTTGTAAGGAAAAGAGTGCAACAACTACATAAACGTAGATAGACTAGTTGACGTCGAGATTCTCTAGGTCGGCTATCGCCTCCGTGATCTCCGGATCCTCGAGCTGATGTTGCGTCTGTTCATCTGCGCTCTCCCAGTCTTTGAGGCATATGAGTGCCTCAACCATCTCAGGTGTGAGAGACGACCTCCTTGGCTCGATGATCCTCCCCACCGTACTAAGAGTGGCTTTCGATGAGACAGTCGACACCGGAACCACAAGTACATCTCGTGCAAAATATGACAAAGACGGATAAATACGCCGTGGTTCTTCCACCACAAGAGGAGGTTGACATCATTGCCATCCGCCAAGTCAAGCTCGGTGTTAGCAAAAGGTGTGTCGAGGTAGTGGTTGATCTCACGCTTGATTCCATTGAGACCGGGTTGGCGACGAGAAGATGAACCGGATGTCGGCCTTTCAAATTCTTCCAACGTTGGAAGCGCTAACATTCTTACCGTCCTTGTTGCGTTGTTGAGGCGCTTGTTCTCGATTGACTTCTGCTGCCAAACTTTTCATAATACAAATCGAAAACTCGAAAAAGCTTGTCATAAATGTGAGTGTAAGTCTCAGAAAAATCAAGATCAAATGCATCCCCAATTCCCTCATAAGCCCCCTTCAGATCTACTAATTTTCTCCAAGGGTCCATAATCGTACCAAAACAGAAGAGATGTGGGATAGCTTGAAAATATTTTAAAAATTTTCTCTGCATTGGTTCAATAATAGGTCTCAGAAGGGCATCATTTCTGTTTTCCTTAAAAGCGTTAGCGATAGTCCAAAACCACTCGATGACTAAGCAAGAAGTAGGATAGTAAACACCAAATAAAATTGTGGTTGCATCGTAAAATATTTTCAAAAATTCACGAAAACGACCAGCAACTAGCCAATCTGTTTCAGTAACTAACTGCTTACCAGAATTAGTATTAATGAAGAGAGTGATGATGTACTCGTACTCCTTGCACCGCTCCAACATAGTATACGTGGAGTTCCACCGCACCTTCATGTCCAGGTTGAATTTCCTTGGCCTCTTATTGTTGGCCTTACAGTACTCTTTGAACTGGGCATATCTTGGGCCTGAAACTGTAATGAACTGGATAGCATCGCGTATGTTGTCTAGACTAGGTTTCATTACTTGCAAGCCTGCCTGCACGATGAGGTTCAAGATGTGACACATGCATCTCTGGTGGAGGACAAAACCACCAGTGTAGGACTCCAGATGCGGTGTGAGAAACTCCATGGCCGTTGTGTTAGCTGAGGCATTGTCAAGAGTGATTGCAATAAGTTTGTTCTCTATTTTAAAATCCTGAATGACTTCTAATACGCGTTGTGTGATGGCCTCTCCAGTGTGTGCCTCATCGATAGACCTGAACCCTATGATTCGCTTATTCAAGTTATAATCATCATCTAAGTAATGTGCAACAACACTAAGATAGCCTGCCCTTTGGTGGGATGAAGTCCATATATCAGAGGTTAAAGTAAAAGAAAAGGTAACTTTCAGGAAGTTTTCTTTCAAACTTGACAGTTTACGTTGCTAGAGTTCTACTATGTCTCACGCAGTTGTTCTCCTACTTACGTGTCAGTATTGCGGGCAAAAACCACGTTGGATCATTCTTTCGAAATTAGAGCTTTCGCCCGTCCTAATCGGATGATCCTCAGTAACTATATATCTAGCAATTTTGTCTCTAGCTACTTGAGGGTTGTACATCCATGTACTTACCGAACCATCTGGGCCAAAGTTAAGCTGGGTTTGGACGTTCCATCCTTGCGTCTGTCCAGCCGCTATCTTCTTCAAACACGCCTGTGCGTGTCGCTTGAGATGACCTGTACCTCCACCTGAGCGTGCAGACAATTTAGTATGACAATATTTACATGTGGCACAAGGTACCTAACGTCCGTCCTCTATTTCTATGTTGTACTCCATATTCTGCCAACATCATGCACGTCGGTTGCCGGAGCTTCCACCCGTTGCATGCACCGTTGCACCAGCCTCGACGTCCGGGGTGGAGACGCTTGGGGTGGAGACGTGGGCATCCTCAAAGCCCTCTGTTCCATCCATATGTTGATCATCCATACCATAGTCTCCCATGCCCGGGGAGAGTTGGCGAGGATCGATCTCTTGCTCGTGCACTTCTTCTAGGGGAAGAGGACTAGGAGTGCGAGGGCGTGCTCTGCTGCTCCGCCCTGCTGTTTTCTTCTTTCCAAACATATTGGAAGACTGCAATTTAGATAGCAAAGAGATGGCAAATAGAAAGCAAACAGATTGTATTGTGCTGTGAACAAATGAGGAGGGATGAGGGAATTTATAGGGAGGAAGAAATGCGAACGTTACTCATACTCACACACACAACGTCTCTCTTGTATCAGAGACTACAACGTCTCTTGTCCTCCCACATCTTATCAGTTATCAGTTATCACTGCAAAAGCGCTGATCGCTGAGTCTAGCTGCCAACCCAACGTCTCTTGTGATGAGACTCGACGTCTCGCCTCCCATCGCCACAGTATGCAGCCGCAAAGAAGGCAAAGACTGCACCGCCCATCTCCACACGCCATTACCACATGGTCCACATCCATACGTCGGCATCTCCATCTCTCGCCGCAGGCGAGGGCCGCAGAGAAGGCAAAGATCGACACCGCCCATCTCCACACGCCATTACCACATGGTCTGATGGTCCACATCCACACGCCGGCCTCTCCATCTCCTTGTCCGGCTGTCCCTGAGGCTATGACCATGTCTTTCTCCGCCGATTCCCCTCCGGATTCCATTTCCACTCCCACGCCTCCGGCCTCCCCTCTCCCCTTCCCCTCCGGCCGCTTCCCTCTCCACTCCCCCACGCAGCGCCTCCAGCCTCCCCTCTCCCCCTCCCCCTCCGGCCGCCTCCCTCCCCTCTCCGGCCGCCACCCACTCCACTCCCCCACGCTTCCCCTCTCCCCCCAACCCCTCCGGTAGCCTCCATCTCTAGTCCGGCCGCCTCCCTCTCCACTCCCCCACGCCTCCCCTCTCCCCCTCCACCTCCGGCCGCCTCTCTCCCCTCTCCGGCCGCCTCCCTCTCCACTCCGCATGAGGCCACAGTCTGTGTATTCTTGTACATGGTGGCGCTGCTCAAGTCTCTCGGCGGTGCCATGTCTGGCCGTGTGGTGCTGGGTCGGGCTCGTCATGCGTTCAGAGCTGAATCACCGACCAGCGCCAGCGCGCCTCCTTGCCGGGTGGGGAACTGGTGATGAGTGACTGATGAGCAAAAGAATTTTGTGTGCTTTTCTGATTTTGTGATTGTGAATTTGTGATTGTGAATTTTATTGTGATTTTGTGAATGAATGATTCGTCCCATGATTCGTTTTCTCCATTTGATTTGGGATTGGAGTGTGTGGTTTGTTGTTTGCATTTGCGCTGTGGGCCTACGGCCGAGGGCAGCGACAGAGGGGCATGACCGCACGAGCGTGACTGAGGTGGTCGGTGGCTCGGGTGCCAAGATCGCCGGGCGCGCAAATACTATCGCCGCTGCGTTCGCTCGCAGGCACCGTCTTGCGGCCCGAAACACGAACGCGCCATGCCGGCTTTGGGCCCTCCGAGCACGAACGCACGTGCCGCCCAAGCATGGTCCACGGCGTCGCGCGTCGTGCGTCGTCGGGAACCAGCCCAAAGATGGCCCTAGGTGTTGTGCCGCGTCTTGGCAGCCCTAACGAAGGTTTCTGCCGGTTGCAGCTTCCACCGTGGTTGCCTCGTCGTGTGTGGCAAACCAAGAAAAGTCCTAGCCCATGCCAGTCTAGGCTTGCCACCACGAGATGCATCTGTCTGAAGTTTTGCATCTATCTCGAGTTTTCTTTTGCAAATAGCAATTCACTCTTTCGGATAGAAAAACAAAAATAGTACAAGAGACGTGCCGATAAACGGCGACCACCCCTACCAGGCCTTCACCACTCGGATCTCACTTGTCGTGCCCTCACAGACTACCCCCCAAAATGTTCTACTGTAGCGACATTATTCACTATTTTATGGACACTGTGCATGCACGCTTTTTTTCTAGTGCCGCACGGTGGGACGCAAGCACAGCAGGGGGTTCAAGCAATGGGGGCATGGCAGCGGTACGTTTTTGCTAATCTACTTGTGTGAGGATAATTTTTGCTATTTCGTCGTACAATCATATCATTTTAGCCAAAAATTCCATCTGTCCACCTGATTGTATTTCCACCTATAATCTCAACCTTTGGCTTCGCATCAAGATCCGTGCTAGCAAGTGTCCTTTTTTTTAGGAAACGACAGGAGTGCCATTTATTGCATTGAAGATTAGAGTAAGTCACAAACCAAAACCAAGGTAAAAGGAAAACAAACAAAAGGAGAAAGAACTAAAAACAAAGAAGGAAGAAAAAAAACTATTTACAAGACTTCCCGGATCAAACTGATTCGCTAACGTGAGCATCATCCCCGTCTTGCAGATAAATCTGCAACTTGGTCGCACCGCTTTGCGTCCATGCCTAGGCCTCTCTAAGATGCTAAAAAATCCGTCTATTTCTTTCTTTCCAAATGTGCCAAAGGGTGAGGACTATCAGTGAGGCTTGGCCTTTCCTACAAAGGCCATTTCCATTATGGAAGACGTTGATCCACCAGGCAAACATTTTTAGGCGAGATGTTCAGTTTATAGGGTTTAGATTTGAACGCTGCACCCATGTGGCCACTAAAGACCAGGTATGTCGGGCATAGGGACACTCCACAAACAGGTGCATAGCTAATTCCAGATTGTTTGTGCATAATGGACACCAATGGTCGTTTTGTATATGGTGGCGGGCAAGGACGTCCGCTGTTGGCAATCGATGCTGAATGAGAAGCCAAGCGAAAATTTTGCACTTCTGTGGTGCCCAAACATTCCAAATAAACTTTTGGAATGGGGCCTCGACTGCCCCTAGGAATTGCGCATAATATGCTGACCTGGCTGAGTAAATTCTTGAGACTGTCCATTTCGAAGATATGTTATCCTCGTTTTGAGATAGTGTGACTTGGCGAACCATGGTAAAAATTTTGACAAAATCTGGTATTAGATGCACGGTAATTTTTTTCTAAGGTCGGCTATCCATTTTCCTCTGTGCATTACATCTTGCACCATTCGATTTTTCCTAACCGCGATATGAAATAGCCCAATAGCCAGATCTTTTAGCGGCCTTGTACCTAGCCATTTGTCCTTCCAAAAGGTCGTTTTGTCACCACTGCCAATGTGTATCGTTGTGGATGCTCGAAAAAGATCGTGGTCTGTCTAAGTTATCGGCAGTGGCATTTTCCATTCCATTACTTTTCAGGCGCCTTCCATTGATACCAAAGTCATCGGAGGCGAAGTGCGTAACTGTATTGTTCTTTCACGAGAACCCCTAGTCCGCCAAGTTTTTTTGGGCGACATATCGTGCTCTAGTTTACCCAGTAGTTCCCTCTAGAGCAGATGTCTTCTTCGGTCCAAAACCAAGCTCTTCACCGCCTGCCTATTTACTTTCTAACCTAGGACGGTAACTCCATAGCTGTTTGAAGATATGCCGGTATGGCTGTGATGACCGCATTGAGCACCAGCAGCCTCCCTGCTCTAGATAGCATGCTCTTGTTATAACCGCTTAATCTAGCTTGAACCTTGTCCAGTAAAGGTTGAAACAGAATCTTCCCCGGCTTGCAGCGTGAGAGCAGCAAGCTGAGATAGTTGCAGGGAAGCTGCAAGCGGTTGCCCGGAAGGTTTTCCAGTATCGCATCTAAATGAAGTGAATGGCATTGGATTAGAATGACGATGCTTTTGGAGATATTTATGTTGAGTCTCGTTACCTCTCCGGAAACTTGCAAAATCTCTCTTATGTTATCGATGTCTTCCTTAGTGGGCGACAGGAAGATCATTGCATCATCACCGTACATAGACAGTCTCGTCTTCGTGAACTTCCCACCAAGTGGCGTTAGGCATCGCTGCTGATCTGCCAAGTCGAGGATACAATGCAGAGCGTCGATTGCCAGGATAAACAAATAAGGTGAGAGGCAATCCCCCTGTCGCACCCCGCACTGATGTCTAATGATTGGTCCCTAAATGCCATTGAGCACAATCCTTGAGGTAGATGTGGCAAGCAATATTGCAATCCAAGCCTTCCATTTGTGGCCAAAGCCCCTATATTGCAGCATGTCAAGCAGATATGGCCATAAGATGGAATCAAAAGTCTTTGTTATGTCCAATCTGAGCAGGAACATCGGTGTCTTAGACCGGTGGTAGCTCCGGGCGATGTTTTGCACATAAAGGAAATTGTCTTGGATAGTCCGCCTTTTTATGAATGCACTTTGGATTATAGAAAATCAGATCCTCTATGTACTAGAGCCTGAGGGAAAGCAACTTTGGTAGGATCTTGACAATGTTGTGGGTTAAGCTAATTGCCCTGAAATCAATGATCTCAATTGCCTGTCCCTTTTTTGGAAGAAATATAATATTGGCCGTGTTAAGTTTCTTGAGATGTACCCCGTTTAGGGTGTGGATTTTCTGGAGCACAGATAGCACGGTCTCCTTTATGATATCCCAGCTTGCCCGAAAAAATAGTCGGTGTACCCATTCGGACTTGGGGTTTTATCGGTCGGCATTTCATCGATTGCCAACTTAATTTCATGTTCTGTGAAGAGTCGCTCTAAATCATTAGATGCACTGATTGGTAAGTCCTTCAACCCAAGGGCGTCCCAGAAGAAGGTAAATGCTACCGGTTTTGTAGTGCCTAAGATCTTTGTGTAGTGCTTCGCCAAAGCCTCCTCCTTCTCTGAGTGTAGTATGTATGTATTCCCTTGATGTCGCAAGGTATGGATTAGCTTCTTCCTTCTTCAGAAACTCGCCTTTAAATGAATTTTTTTAGTAGGCATCTCCAAGCCGTAACCAGTTCAGTCTAGAGCGTTGTTTCTATTTCATCCTCTGCATGGCCGCTAGTCCCAGGATTCTAAGCTTAAGTGCCGCACGCAGTTCATGTTCTTCTTGAGATAGCTGGCGTTGTTCTTACGCTCTATCAAGCTGAAGGATTACCTCAAGGGCTATCTGCATCTGAGCTTTAAAGTCACCAATTTGTGTTCTACTCCAAGCCCTAAGGGGCCTCGCAGTTGTTTTGCATTTTGGTTAACAGCCTCTTTATCGGGTCCACCTCCTGTACTGGCTGAGACCAAACCTCCTGGACTACCTCACTATACCCAGTCATGAGCGGCCAATAGTTCTCGAAATTAAACCTTCTGGGTGCGCAAACCCACTCCATCTCAGAGATTAGCAAATGACTATGATCAGAAATGGAAGATGAGAGTGACCATAGAAAGCAATCCAGAAATATTAAGTCTCATCGCGAATTGCAGAAGGCTTTGTCAATCTTTTCCATGGTTGGGTTGCGCTAGCCATTGGACCAAGTGAACCTACGATCGTGAAGATGAATTTCTTTTAACTCACAGTAAATAATCGCCGTATGGAACTAGTCCATTCGCCTACGGTTCAGGTTCACGTTATTCTTATCCGATGCCTGATAAATGAGATTAAAATCACCAATTATCATATGAATCTCTCTTAACTCAGTAATTAATCGCTGTACGGAACTAGCCCATTCGCCTACGGTTCAGATATATGTTATTCTTATCCGAGACCTGATAAATAAGATTAAAATCACCGATTATCATACACTTGAAGAGATAGTAGTAGTAGGATGTCTTCATCATCCACTGCTACGCGCGGACGCCGTCGGAGCCGGAGCCGGAGCCGGAACCCGAGCCCTAGGGGGAGGCGCCCTCTGCGTCGTCGACGTCACCGGCGCGGGGCGGAGGTCCTGCCGGCATCGGCATCGTTCGGACTGCCCGAGGCGGCGCGGGTGTTCGAGAAGTTCCCGCGCGCGGCCATCGTCGCTGTCTCGCGCCCGGAGGCCGGCGACATCACCCCCATGCTGCTCTCCTACACCATCCCGGCCGCCCGCCCGCGTTTTACGGTTCCGAATGTTTTTGTTTTTCATGGGTCGATGTCGAACTTAGTCCCGGAATCCTGAAGAATCATGTGACCTCGGTGCGATGCGATGCTGATATCTCTGAATTCGCGTCCTTTTGGTGGGTAAAATCGACGACCAAGCTAGATGTTCTAGTTGAATTGGACGGCGGTAATAATAATTGTAGCTAATGATTTTAGTTATTGCGTGAATTGCCCCGTTTGGTTCTAGGCTGTAACGTGCTCTAGTTGATTTTAGTGGTCAGCATACCAAATGGGACGCGAGCGTTTGAATTGAGGGATCGATTTTCGCCAATTTATGGTATGACTATTGACTAGTGGGGTTTTCACAATCTCAAACAGTAAAGTGTGCGTATGGCATTGCAGGGACTAGGGAGGTTGGTTTCATTGTTTGGTTCTTGAAAGACAATGCCTTTATGTATGGAGGTTTTTTGGGTGATTACGCTCAAATACGATGCTGATCAGCATAGTTTCGGTTCCTGCCCGTGGGCAGTTCTGCTCTTAAATTAATGTTCCAGCCTTCCAGGCAAATCAGCAATGGTGGATTGCTGGGTTCTGGTTCAGCATGTTCCATGAACAGAATGTTTGGTGCTTTCTAAGCTGGATGTGTATATGAAATTTGGATGGTGAAGAATTGCCCCATCCAGGTGCAAGTGCAACAATGTGCCACTACTTCCTCACAAACTACTCACTAGAACATTGGCGTTTCCTTAAAATTTGCTGAAAGTACTTGGTTTTCATTAATATATTGTCACTATTTTGACTTGTTACATTGCAAGTTAACTGTCTAGTGTTGACTGCTGAGTGCTGCTCTGTCTTTAGCAATTTGGTGCGTGCTTTTGTTGTCAGCAGGTTGTCAAAGCAGTTTCCGTTACCTTTCGCTCCACATCTGAACATGCATTAGGGACCTTTGTGGAGCACATGTTGATAATCAGTTCACCACACACACACGAACAGAAGTCCAAAAGAAAAAGAAAAAGAAAGAAATCGTGGAACACGTGTGCTCAAATCTCTTGCTACTTGTCATGTATAGTTTTTCTACTGTGATACTTGTTTACTTCCTTGTGGTGCCTATTTCCCCCTTTTGCCTTTTGTGGTGTTATTATTTCCATTATATACAAATGTGTTATATGTGCACTGAATAATGATCACTACTTCTACCAGTTTAGGTGGCGTCTATACAAGAAAGCTTCACAGGTTCTCTACCTACACTTTGCATTGAAGAGACGTGAATTTCTCGAAGAATTCCATGAGAAGCAGGAGCAGGTTCACGATTCATGAAAACTTTTGAAACTAGCTTTCAATATATAGTGCCCATTAAAGTTGGTACAGGTGATAATAGCATTCATTATGAAATAAGTTGTAATAAGTGGACGAGGAATAAACATATGCATGAAAATAGGACGGAAGATAGAAGGAGAGCCATTATATCCAGTCAAATGGATTAGTGTGTTTGGATTATTGCACAGTTCCTGATCTTTTATCAAGATAACATAGGGCTGAGATTAGGTGTGTCCGCTAATAAAAAGAGGAAACGATTTGAATTTGGCATTTTTACTGTAGTAGATAACAGATGGCAAAAGAGTTTAGTTTCTATGATTCATAGTCGGCTTAGAGGGCCCATATAGGTCTATTTTTTTTACCAGTTAATCAGTTTTTTTTGGGTAAGGAACAGTCAATCAGGTTTTGTGTTGTCAAATTGTGTAATATAATACCCCAAACAAGGAGGTTCTGGTTATTTATTCTTGAGACATATTTTATTTTGGACTCACGCATCTACTTTTTCCTCTCTCTTTTATTGAAGGAAAAAGTCTATTTTTCAACACCTAACTATCGTCCAAGTCGAGTAGCTCGGTTGGAACGAGCGGGCGTCGACCCCCTCTCCCGCCCGGGTTCGAAAGCTAGGATTCACCCGGACGCTCACTCCTTCTTTAAAGCAGCCAGCACTCTTAGCCACGAAAAAAAAACTACCACTTAAGTCTGATTTTTAACCTCCAACTCTTAAAACCGTTGTTTTTTCATTCTTCGTCTCTTTTCACCCTCGGTTTTCACTAACGTAGAGACGGTTTTTATCGAGATGACGATGATTTTTGTTAAGTAAGGTGAGGTACACGTGTCAATCCAACTTTTCCTTTTTCCTCCTTTCCCTCACTCCCCTCTAGCTCTCTGCCTCCACAGCGCCGCCCCCTCCCTCCCTGTCTCCCTCTCCACCGCATCGCCCCCACCGCCTCCTCCTTCCTCCCTCTCCATGCCTCCTCGTCGCCGCCTCCTCCGCCCCCTCTCCATGCCTCCCCGAACCGCCCCGCCGCCTCCTCCTTCCGCTCTCCACGCCTCCACCGCGCCGCCCACCACCAGCCGCGCCATCTGTGCCCCTGTTCTCACCCTGCCATGGCTGCCGCAGGCGTCCAGCCGACCCAGGCCGCCTACGACCTCGCCAACCTTGTCTGAACCACCACTTCATCCTCCTGACGTTCCCTGTTCCTTCGCTAGAGACCGTCGTCGTCGACCTCCACCTCCGCGCCGTGGCCGCCGCCGGTGCCAGCACGCCTCAGGCCACCTTGGGCCAAGCCGAGGCCACCACCAGTCTCGCCGTGCCGACGCCGTGCTCATGCGTGCGTCGCCTTTCCCTCCCCGTTGCTGGAGCTCGCCATCACCATTGAGCCCGCGCCGTTCTGCTCGCCACCGCCGTCACACTCCCGTTCCAGCCGTCCCCGTCGTCCTCAGCACCAACCACCACTGCGTCCAACTCAGCCTCGCTCTGAATCGCGGTGGTGAGCAGTGCGGGGCGCCCGCACAGGTACAATGCCCCCGCGTCCCTCCCTTGCACCACCGCGGTGACCTTCCCGGCGGCCGTGTCCAGCGTACCAACGGCGCCGAGCAGTAGCATGGTCGGGCTGCCATAGTCTCCATGCTCGACAGCGAGTCCATGTCGGCCATCTGGTTTCTCTTTGACAGTCCATTTGCCGCCGTCGCCTACTTGTCCGCCCCTGGTGCGGCCGCACAGTCTGACCTCCGCCGATGTGATAAATTAGTGTTAAGCATATGATTAATTTGTGGTAAATCATGTAATTAATTAGAGGTTAATCAACGATTAGCCTTATTATGACATAGATCCAACGAAGGAGAGTGACGTGCCCATCCACATCAGTGTAACTCGCCACCTTAGATCCACGTCATCGCCACATCAGCCAAAACCGTCTTAGATTCGGGTCAAGGTTGTGTTTTGTACCGGTATTGATAGTTGAGGGTTGTGTTTCAAATGGTTTTACAATTCGAGGTTGAAAAGTGGACTCGGACGATAGTTGAGGGTTGAAAAGTGGAGTTTTTCCTTTATTGAATTGTGTCATTTTTTAATCAATTAACACTTGGATAAATGTCAGTATGATTGGAAATAGTCTATTTTAAGCCTAGAGTACTGAGCTGACTTCTATATACTGTGATTGAAGGTCAAAGAATGGCTCCAAAATTTGGGAATTGGGGATCATATGCCAGTTGTACATGATGGGGATGAAGTAGATGATGTGAATGTTCCTTCACAATCTGACGAAAACTCTATCAGAAATAGGTAAACATGTTTATATATTAATGATGCACTAGTGACTGATGTATAGCTATGCTTTATCACATCATAAATGTTGATTTAGAGCAGTTGAGTCTCCATATGTTATCCCATGCATGCAGTAACCAAGACATTGAACCTGTTGTGGCAGAAATGTTCCTTCAAGTGCTGTTTTACCTGTCATTCGACCAGCTCTTGGACGACAACACTCTATTTCTGATCGAGCAAAAGTTGCCATGCAAGAATATCTGAACCATTTTTCTGGGAACTTGGATATTGTCAACTCATGGGAGGTACCAAAGGCTTTGTACATTTCATTACATTAGTTCCAAATCCACTAGTAATTAAACATTAAAATGATAGTTGCCTATCTTACAAGATTCTACACCCAGCAGTCGTGTATCAAGATGCTACAGCTTACAACAAGTATTCATTAAGATTCCTGTACCATGAAGGCAGAGAATAACAGTCAAGTACACAAACTCTTAATGGCTGTTAACCTTGGTTTCTCTTTGAGCCAATCAACTTGGTACTACAATTTTGATACAGCATTAGTCTTTTTCTTTTCTTTTCTGTCGAGTCTGAATTTCTTAGTGCTATTCATTGGAGAAAGGTGTCTTCTGGGAGGGCATATCTCATACATAAGGGTGCATTGGTGAACATATGGACATGGCACGTCCGGACCGTCCAACACGAAATGGATAAGTGGGAGGTGAGATTTGCCTCACTGGATCTAGGCCGTCCATTTCGTATTGGACGGTCCGGATGTGCCATGTCCATATTTTCACCAATGCACCCATGTGCATTAGAGCGGGAGCAAAGAGGGGAGCAGGGGCGGCGCGGGTGCGGGAGCAGAGAGGAGAGCGGGGGCGGCGCAGAGGGAGGGTGGCGCGGGGGAAGGCGGTGGCACGGGAGCAGAGAGGAGAGCAGGGACGGCACAGAGGGGGGCGACGCGAGGGAGGGTGGCGGTTCGGGAGTAGAGAGTGAAGTGGGGTCGGCGCGGAGAGTAGAGGCGAGAATAAAGCGGCATACCTCGATTTGGCGGCGGAGATGGCGGGAGTGAGTTCGATTCGACGACGGGGATGGTCGGAACACCGGTGGCAAGCTCGATTCGGCGACAGGGTAGGCGGGATGTAGGGTGCCTGAACCCTAGCGCGATGTCGTTGGTGTCGGGTTCAACCCTTCTTATGTACTCCGCTTCCCAGCCCCTCAGCACCCGCCTCGTCGTCGCCTCGCGCTGCCTCGCCGAGCACCGCCCAAGCCGCCTTGAACCGGCTTTGACCGCCTAGCCGGCCGACTGCATCGAAGTCACGGCGGCAGGGCTTCGCCGACCGCCTAGGACTGACTTCTGGAACCTTGTAAGAAATTATAGCCAAAGACTTCATTGGGGACTGTGAAAAGTCAAAAAAAGACTTATATTTAGAGACAGAGGGAGTATATTTTTTACAAGACTGTCAAGGTCTGGAGCATGGGTTTTTATCATGACACAATAGTCCCCATTTTAACAAACTTATGTACTTCAGTTCACTGTTAAATCTCAGAAAATGTGAATTGTGTCATTTTTTTTGCATATTTACATTTTCCTATACTATTTTAAGAAGTTAAACTGAATACATTGTTAGATAAACAGAGATCTTTTTCTATTCACAACTATGCATCTTATTCTTTATTGAGAAGTTATATATATACACAGGATCCTCATAGCCATATGGGCCACATGGGCAGAGAGAGAGAGAGAGAGAGAGAGAGGAGTTAGACTACTAAAAGTACATGACTCTTAACATACATGACGTAAAAAAATAGCATGAAGTAATATCAGATTGTTGATAGAGATCGATAATCACTAACTGTTAACTTTGAACTGTGGCTTTATTGCACATTTGCATTCTTTTGTACAAGGAAGTTGCTCTTGCATTGAAAACCAACAGCTTGTACAGTAAACAAAGGCTACTTAACATTCATGAGAATGTCAAAGTTCTGTGTTACCCGGATCATTTCTCAAGCGGTGTATACTTGTGGTATGAAGGATTTTTTTCCCCTATGTTCATCGAAAGATAATTTAATTCTGACAATTTAACTCTTTATATTGGCTTTAAGGTCACACCATGAGAAAATTGTGATCATCGATAATCAAGTATGCTATATTGGAGGTCTTGATCTGTGCTTTGGTCGTTATGATAGTCCTGAACACAAAGTTGCAGATTTTCCTCCTGTTATATGGCCAGGGAAGGACTACTATAACCCAAGGTAACTATGATGTTGTCTTTCATCCTTATCATAGCTTTAGATATGTAGGACAAAGTTCCCAACTGACTCTTCAGTTTGGAAGTTCACCTAAATTTTATCTCTGTACATAAGGAAATCTGAGCCAAATTCTTGGGAGGATACAATGAAAGATGAGCTGGACCGTACTAAATATCCTCGTATGCCTTGGCATGATGTTCAGTGCGCTCTTTACGGTCCACCTTGTCGGGATGTAGCAAGGCATTTTGTTCAGCGATGAATTATGCAAAGGTTAGTTTGTCCATTGATATACTCATCATAGAAAGTGTTTCTCCCTTCATTATTATAAATTACTGTCATTTTTTCCCAGAGGAATAAAGCTCCAAATGAGCAAGCAATTCCCTTACTGATGCCTCATCACCACATGGTAATTCCGCATTACAAGGGCAGAAGCAAAGAAACAAATGGTGAGGTTGAGGGTAAACAAGATAATGATAAGGATGTTGATGTTAAAAGGCCAGCCTCCTTGGCATCGCGGGCATCATGTCAGGACGTTCCATTGCTTTTACCTCAAGAGCTTGAACCTCAGGCATTGCCCGATGGAGATTTAATGGTGACTGGTTTAGACCTTAACCATGCAGATCACCTAAATAAAACGAGTTTTAATCAGCCTTTGCTTAACTGTAAGGCAAAGTTGGATGCTTCTCGTCACGATTTACCTGTGAGAGGTTTTGTTGACAATGTCAGTTCCCTTGAGCCTGCACCTATTAGACGTTTTGATACATCGAAAGAAGATAGGCATCACATGGATAAGAAATGTTGGGAGATGCAGGAGCGAGGAGATCAAGTTGCTTCAGTACTTGACATTGGACAAGTTGGTCCAAGGGCAACTTGTCGATGTCAGGTACTCAGGTCAGTATTTTGGTACTATGCAGTAGATTTCGAATTAATTTATTGATGCTGAGGAATGAGGATCCGTACACAAGGAATTCTCTGATGCTAATTTTCTATTATTTAGTGGTATATATACCTATGCTTCACAAATCACACATTTTGCTGTCTGAAGATTGTGGTTTATATGTAGTTTGGAGTCGTTCACAATTACATTGTTGATAGAACAGTAACCCATTAAGAAACAAATAAATTTGCAACATATTGTAACAGATGTAACACGAATGCTGTAGAAAGGGGCAAACTTGACAAGTCACTGGATGAATTTATTTCAATTTTGAATTCAACCACAGTGCTATTAGGCATTAGGGTCTTACCAACAGGTGATGTACTAGCGCTAAGATGTTTAGACACACATTCTAAGTAGACAAAATGGCTATAAAGGAAGATCCTACTAATTGTTTTCTCCCTTTTGTTGTGGTATACTGGTATTTGTGTTTTATTAACCATTTCAGTGCATTGTGAATTTGTGAGCTCCTGGGAGAGGATTTGCTCTAAAAAATGTTCATGGGAGAGGGAGTACAACAGGTAGTTGTGATCGGATCGAGGGCGAGGTCCAGGACCTCTACAGATTGGTGCCGTTGTGGAGAAGAAGAGATGGCGCACAGGGGGAGGGGCAGACAGCAGCAAAGAAGGAGGGAGAGAAACTTGACAGGGAAGTAGAGAGATAGTTAGGCAAGAAAATGTGTAATTCTTATCTAGTTTTGGCTAGAAGAGTTGAGGCTTTATTGGGAAAAAAAAGTTATGGCTGTTTCTGCATTTCTCGGTAATGTTGACTTTTCATGGTGTAATAAAGTATAAAGTGGTTGTTTGCATATTTAACTTGTATCCAAATAGAATAGCAGCTACAATAAACTTTGAGTGAGTAAACATATCTATCGGTATGTCATATTTTTCCTTCAATTTAGTAAAGTTGCTAGATAAACTTGAATATGAGAAGTCTTTATCTCTACTTGCTCACCATTTATTGAAAAGGGCTTACACAAGTGATAAGATACTGTCCTGTTGTAGTTTCAGACATACTTGTACATCAGCGTTAGAATACATGTATATCAATTGCATTAAATATTTGTAAGTAATGAATGAACCTATCTTTTGACTCAGGTTATTAGAAGTGTTGGTCAGTGGTCAGCTGGAACCACTCAAATTGAAGGAAGCATCCACAATGCCTACTATTCTCTAATTGAAAAAGCAGAACACTTTGTATACATTGAGGTTTGCATTCTTTGTTTGAACATCTAAATTCAGTTTCTAAATGTTCGTAGGTTTTACTAGATAATGATGATCTGGTTTGAAAGTGATATTCACCATGTGTTCTTGTCACTTTTATTTCACAGCATTTCTAGTGATTTATTTCAGAACGAATTAGATGTTCCAGTTTCTTAAGCGTAACAAAATTATCACCTTTTCACATGCATTTTAAGCACGTAATTAACTACCCATTAGAGTACGAGACTATACCAGCAAATTGTCTAAACATCCTTTTGGCTGGCCTTTTGCAGAATCAATTTTTCATATCAGGCCTTTCAGGAGATGACACGATTAAAAACCGTGTATTGGAAGCATTGTACAGGCGTATACTTCGAGCAGAGAGAGAAAAAAAGCGCTTTAAGGCCATCATCGTCATACCTCTTTTACCTGGTTTTCAGGTAATTCGCTGCTAAGCCTGCTATAGCAATTAGGAATATTGTGATGCTTGGTTACTTACATAATCTAATCACAGGGAGGCATTGATGACAGTGGAGCCGCATCTGTGAGAGCAATTATGCACTGGCAATACCGGACTATCTGTAGAGGCCCTAATTCGATACTTCAGAATCTATATGATGTGATTGGTCCTAAAGCACATGATTATATCTCCTTTTATGGTCTTAGAGCACATGGTAGACTATGTGATGGAGGTCCCTTGGTCACTAATCAGGTAAAGTGAGCCTTTTCCAGTTTGGAGCATGTTTTGTTTCCCTCCAGGGTCCTGACTCTTGGCCATTTGATTGTCATAAATTTATGATATAAAAGACATATGTCGATGTAACGCTGGTTGCCATGATGCTTTCTTACTGATCTTTCACAGAACTAGCATCTAATAAATATTCAGGACACTGGACACCCCTCTAACATCTGCTTTGCAGATTTATGTACACGGCAAGTTGATGATAATTGATGACCGCGTCACATTAATTGGCTCAGCTAACATAAATGATAGAAGCTTGCTTGGATCAAGGGATTCCGAGGTATTGAGTTCCTCATATTCCTTTTCTGTGGTCCACTGTATTTTGGTATGCTGCTCCTGTTTTATAAGGTCAAATGTAGTCACTAGAACAGTCTTGGTTCTGCAGTGTAGAACAGTGCACGATTTGAAATCATACTTCATTTCAGCTCCCTATTACTTTGAAAGTAGCTCTAACTTGAGTATTATTTTTGGTTTCATGAGAAGTATTTTCTTTACTGTTAACTGTACATAAGTC
Organism: Phyllostachys edulis; assembly: GCA_036346405.1. Lineage (NCBI taxonomy): Eukaryota > Viridiplantae > Streptophyta > Magnoliopsida > Poales > Poaceae > Phyllostachys > Phyllostachys edulis. Next base: position 35,349,832 of record CM070554.1, read on the forward strand.
AACAGCAAATCGCTTATAGTTATGTAATGTGTTGGTGCTGGAAGTTGACTATATGATGTTTTTTTTTCCTGTAACCTTCTAGATTGCTGTGGTCATTGAAGATAAAGAAGTTGTTAATTCCAAAATGGATGGAAGACCTTGGGAAGCTGGGAAATTTTCTATATAAGGATAGCGTTGTGTCTTCTTTAATCAAGCAAATATGAATTAAGAAAAGTTGCTAGTCCCTGAAGTCTATTCCTCCCCCAATCGCTGCCTCCTTCATCTAGCGCTCTACTTCAAGTCGTCACCGTCCGACCTCCCTCCGACAAATGTTTACCCTCCCGATGTACTAGCGTACAGTCAAGTACTCAAGTACATCATACCAACACACACCTTTGACCATCATTTTCTAACTATATGTTATTGAAAATTTTATAAGATATAATCATATGGAAGTACTTTTGATTGCAAATATACTAATATCATTTCCATGAGACAGATCTAAATACATTTGTGTATGCTATTGGTCAAAGTTTCAAACTTTGACTGCACACATTCTAAAATAACATCTATTTAGGAACGAAGGGAACAATGAGATAGTGTTGAAAGCTACAATTTTATGTAGAAATGATTGAATGAGGATGTGCATTGTCCTATGGCAATTTATACGCTTGCCATCCGTATTTCCGTGCCTCCTAGTATCCCTTGTCTACCCGCTTCACATGGGAAAGAAGTATCTTTAACTTTATTTTCTTCTGGCACTCATTTTTAGTTGCGAGTTTGTATTTCCGCTACTTACAAGGGCATGTCCATTTGACTGTCTCTGTGTGTGCATGCGTGTATTTTCTTTGATGGAAAACAGTAAAGGAGGCCCATACAATATATACATTGATATGTAATAAAGAATATGGAGTTTATGTACAAGAAGCAGAATAAAGAATTTACAAGTCCCTAGGGCCAAAATTATCAAAGACTAACTAGCCAGGATCTCATTGAGTCTGGAGTTACCATCTTTGCTCGATGGATAACCAGAGCAAACTCCTTAAATTTGCCTGCATTCCATGACAGAGTCTACCATTGTCTATCTTTCCAAATAGTCCAGCAGGCAATAATAGTAATCACTGAGAATCTTTCAGTAGTCATCACTGATACGAATGTTTCATGTGATGATGATTCCAGCCTTACTAATGTCTAATTTGGTGTGTGCATGTCCTCTTTTCAAACAAACACTATCTTGTTACAGCTACACTCGTTTTCTCTTTAGTGTTCCATGGAGAAGAAATTATTTGCATTCAGCTCTTATGCTCAAATTATATTGGCTTAAAAAAAGAAGTAATAGCATATACATTTATGAATGCACCTACCTGTAGTGAAGACTGAAGAGCGAGTCCCGTCTTGTCACGTGCGGGACAATGTTCACGAGCGCGAATAGTGCGGGGTGGTACTGTAGCACCACGTATTGTTCATGTCCGGTCTGTGGGTTCATCCGTAGTTAGGAAATAAAGGTAAGAATAGTTAGTTTCCTTGTTAGTTGAGGAAGATGAGTGTAGTGAAGTTGAGTGGGTAGAGATGAACTGACTCATGATGTGAACTGAGTGAGAGATGTCAGGACGAGTGATCTCAAGGTAGACCAGGCTCTCGACAAGATGGCGGTAGCGATTGGGATTCTCAAGAGGCTTACCATCGGTAGGTCGAAGGTGAACATCAAGCTCCATCGGAGTATCTACCACACGCTGATTAGTGAGAAAAGCGCGAGTAAGGATATCCTGAATGTACTTCTCCTGGGAGAGATAGTAGCCCTCGGGCGTAGAAGTGATCTCAATCCTAAGGAAGTAACGAAAATGACCCAAATCAGATATCAAGAACTGCTCACTAAGACGCTCATTCACAAAGGCAATGTACTGAGAGTCAACTCCAGTGATGATCATATCATCCATGTAGAGAAGGAGGAGAGTCCAACCCTGAGGAGAGGTGTATACAAAGAGGGCAGGGGCGTGATCATTGGCGGAGAAGGCAGCAGCAGTGACAACAGAGGAGAAGCGGTCAAACCAAGCATGAGGGGCTTGTTTAAGCCCATAGAGAGAGTGACGAAGGCGACAAACCATACCATCAGGGATAGAATATCCAGGGGGCGACTGCATCTAGACCTCACGTAGCTCGCCATTAAGAAAGACATTCTAAACGTCCAACTGAGAGATGGGCCACTGTCGAATAGAGGTCATAGCAAGGAGAGTGCGAACAGTGGTCATGTGAGCAATAGGAGCGAATGTCTCATCGTAGTCACGATCATGCTCTTGCTGAAAACCATACGCTACAAGACGAGCATTGTAGCGCTCGAGGGAACCATCCGAGCGGGTTTTAATCTTGTACACCCACTTGCACGTGATGGGAGTGACACACGCAGGTAGTGGCACAAGATCCCAAGTGCCAGTATGCTCCAAAGCAGCAATCTCCTCAGACATCACGAGCTGCCACTCAGGGTAAGTAGCAGCCTCACGGTAGGCCGTAGGCTCAAAAAGAGCATTGGCTGCAAAACCGTAGCGCTCAGGTGGCCTAATAGTGTGATGATCACGAAGATCGTATCTGGGAGGAGAGGTCGGAGCGGGACCCAGCAAGGACGGAGAAGAAGAGCTGGGAACATGGCCCAGCAAAGCTGGAGGCTCAACTGGAGGAGTAGGCCGATGACGACGAGAGTAGTGCAGAGGAAAAGGTGGAATCTCAACAAAAGAGCGTGAAGGAAACTCCGGCGAAGAAGGAATAGGTGCAGCCAGAGGAGAGAGAGGCAAAGAAGGTGGAGGAGGAAGCGAAACAGTAGCGGAAGGCGGAGTCGAAAAAAAAAGAGAATTGACTCAACAAGAGAATCTGACCTGATTGGGGCAATGAGGGTAGTAAGGTCGGGACTCGTCGAAAGTGACATCCCGAGAAATCCTCATCCGGCGAGCAACAGGGTCGTAGCAACGATAACCCTTATGCTCAAGATCAGAGCTAAGAAAACACACTCAACCGACCGAAAGATCGACCAGTGCGCCACGAGGTGGAAGAAAGACGAAACAGACACAACCAAAATTACGAAGGTGCCTACTTTAGGGCTCGACCATAGAGGTGCTCGACAGGAGTAGATCCCTGAAGAGCAGTGGAAGGCTGTATGTTGATGAGAAAAGCAGTAGTGGAAACAACCTCGACCCAAAAGTGAGGAGGAACAGACGAGGCAAGCATGAGAGCGCAAGCGGCCTCAAGCAAGTGACGATGCTTATGCTCAGACACACAAGTACTGGGAAAGAGTACCCTATTTAGCAAGAAAGCGACGCAACACAGCAGATAGATACTCACCGGTAGAGTCGGCACGAAACACACGAATGATTGAATCAAACTGAGTGTGAACCATGGTGGCGAACATCTGGTAAATAGAGATAACCTAACTGCGAGAGGACATGAAATAGATCCAAGTATGACGAGAATAATCATCAATAAAGATCACATAGTATCGATGACCCCCTTTCGAAACAAAGGGAGCCGGACCCCAAACATTAGAGTGAACAAGATCAAAAGGATGAGTAGAAATAGAATCACTAGAGGGATAGGGAAGCTACAGCTGCTTGCCAAACTTGCAACCCATACAATGTAAAGAGGTGTCCCTAAAAACAGACCTAAAAACACTACGACCTACTAGTGACGATAGACGCGATTCACAGAGATGACCGAGACGATGGTGCCACTGAGCGAAGGAGGCAGTGGAGGATGCGGCAAGACCAGATGCAGTGATAGTGGCTGACTGGCTGGTAGAGACAACAGAAGGAAGATGCTCTCCCAAAGACGTTGCGAATCATGGCGCCGAGGGCCAGTACCAAGCAGAGTCCCTGTGCAGTGGTCCTAAACACAACAAGAGTCAGACTCAAGAACACGACAGTCGTGATCAGTGATCTGACCAGCCGACATAAGCTGCATAGAAAGCTAAGGAACATGAGAGACTACAGGAACATGAAAAGAAGAAGTGGAGAGGGTGCCTCGATCTGTAACAGGAAAGAGGTACTAGCTGTAGTCTGAATAGTGGAAGGAAAAACTGTGGAATGAACAGACGTGAGGTGAGTAGAATCTAGTGTCATGTGAAAAGAAACACCAGAGTCCAAAATCCACGGAGACAAGATACCTGATGAGGGAGGAGGCGGAGGCGAGGAAGACTGCTGAGAAGTAAGAGCCAGACGAGTAGAATATGAGGAGTCTGAGGACGAGCCGACACCGAGGGGCTATAGCAGTGAGAGGAGCTGTTGAGTGGCGTCACCGGAGGAACCCTGGCGAGAGGTGCCAGCTCCTGAGTAGGAGGAACCTCCAGAGCCCTTCGGGGGACGTCCATCGTGATGACCCTGGTCCCTCTGCCGCTTGTAGCAATCCTGATACCTGTGGCCGTCATGCTGGCAGTAGGTGCAGTGAAGACCTGCAGTAGAGGCAGCAACCACTGGTGCGTTGGGAGCTGGAGGCATCACGGTCGGTGCTGAAGAAACATGCGAGGGAGCAGGTGTTGAAGCAGACAGACAGCCTGCATCTGGGCCACACCACGGTGACAAGTCTCCTCAACACACACTCGTGAGAGCCTTCACCAAGCTCGGGCGCGAGTGGCGAGTCAGGAGCTGAGTACGCACAATCTCGAACTCAAGGCGGAGACGCGTCAGGAAGTCGTAGAGATGGTGAGTCTCCTAGTGAGCGCGGAGCCACACACAGCAGGGACAAGTCCGGCAAACATCCGGACCTAGAGAGCCACACCTTAGACATCTGCTGGTAGAAGTCATCCACGGTAGCATCGAGCTGTTGAAGAGAATGCGCTTGGTGCACGATTGAGAGGTATATAGCATCACTCGTAGACTGGTAATGAGCTCGGAGGCGCTCCCACATAAGCTGTATCATCGGCAGCTCTGCCACAGGCATGCTACCCACCAGGATGGCGGTAGCATGAGCTTCGGCATCTTGCTAGCGCTCGTAGGCATGCAGTTCAGACTGGTAGAGCTCTAGGGCCCTCCTCTAGTGTAACCTCTTGAGCCGCTTGGTTCGCACCAGCAGGAAGAGCAAGCAGAACAGGCGAGGCGAACAGGGGTGCTCGCTGGTGAGATGACCTAGAGGCGCTGACATTTCAGGTGAATCCTTAGGTGCACAACCCACTCTTGGAAGTTCGTCATGTCGAAACGAACCGAAGGGAGCGGGATGGTGAAGGAGCCTCCAGTAGAAACCATCAGTGATGACTTGATCGGATCTGGAGTCGATGTGCTCACGAGATACAGCTGGAGCCTCTCTTTTTTAATACCAGAGAAGCCGGAGCAGAGAGAAGCCAGAGCTAAGACTGCTGGCTCAACGAAGCCGAAAGTAGAAGCCTGCTGGCTCCGAATAGATCGGAGGAGCTGGTGTAGAGCTGGAGCCGCCGACTCCACCAAAGAAAAGAAGCAAAGCGATGCACTACTTTGGGAGAAGCAGAGCACTTCACGGGTGGCAGTAGCGGCAGCGGCTAGTGGCGATGTCGAGAATCTAGTGCGGGAGCAGAGGGACCTGGGCGGCGCAACCTCACGGGCGGCGTAGCAAGAAGAGGAAGCGCAGGTCGGCGCGGAGAAGCAAAGATCACGCTGGAGTCTAGCGAAGAAGCACAGTCGGCGACGGAGGCCCGGATCCTGCTCCTCATGGTGGGAGCAGGGTCTCTACCTTGCTTGTGACGGCAACGGGAGGAGCCAAGCAGAGACCGGCGACGACGCCAGATCCAAATACCGAGGTCAAGGCGGTGGGACCAGAGGGAAAAGACGAGGAGGTCAGCGGCCAGCTGCAGCGGCGGCGGCCGTCAAACCCTAACCCTAACCCAGCCTTGCTCTGATACCATATTAGAATGAGGCTTGTATTCATTCCAATGGGTCAAGAGGCCAATATATAACATGTATTGGTTTACAACTATGCAAAGAACACTCTACACTATCTACATATCTAACATTTACTTCCTTAGAGGTATACTCCATCTATTAGAGATATGTTTCTTTACAAATAGAGGTTGTTTCCTATGGCTCAAGTCGAGTTATCTCTATAAAAGGGGAAGCATGTATGCATTATCAATCAATCAAGAAAGATGAATTAATCTAGCCCCCCTCTAAGGTTCTATCATCCTAGTCTACAGTCTACTCTTTGATCCCACTAAGCCGACACCGTCCGGCCTTATTCCTGGCGATGTTTACCTTTTTATGAACTATGGTTCACATTTAGTATCAGAGCAATCGATCTCTTCCCACGACTTCTGCCACCATGGTTATGGCGACAAATCAGACCATCAGACCTGCCGCCGAGTCATTAGCTATGATAAAGGCTAACGCTAACAAGATGGCCATGAGTACCAATGACAACGACAAGAAGGTGGTGACTATCTTCCTTGATATGCATGCTACTTTAGAGAAGATGATCGCGGATCAAAAGGAGAAGAAAGCGCAACAAGAGGCAGCGACGTTTCCAGCAACCTTAGTGATGCTGTCGGAACTTGCCGCAGCGCTACCGCATCTTGCCACGGCGTCGCCAAAGCCTGCCGTGGCAGAGCCAAAACCTTTAGCAGTGCTGCGAAGTTGTTGGAGCCCGCTGCAGCCCTACCGAAGTACGTCGTGGCAACCGCGACGCTGCTAAGGTTGCTATCATGCCTGCTGCAACAACCGATGAGTTTGCCGCAATTGCGTGTGGAGGCAACGATCTAAGGAATATGTCGCCATCGCAACCTCTTGTCAACATGGGGTTACCTAGAGCTTCAGCCATGGCCGCCACCGCAGCTCGAGGACGAGCTATTGCCGAAAGGGGGAGAAATTGTTGTTATGAATAACACTTGTATTCAATATGAGGCCAATGGGCTAGTATATATATATACAAAGTACAAGTGGTGAATATGCAAATAACCCCTCATAACAATGGGGAATAACACACTATACATATATCTCTAACACCCCCCTCAAACTCATGGTGGATCAACAACACTGAGTTTGGAGAGGTAGAAGATGTGCTGTGCTCGAGTCTGAGCCTTCGTGAAGGAATCCGCTATCTGAAGCTCTGAAGGCACATACTGAAGAGGAATCACCTGATCATGCACACAAGACCTCATGAAGGAAGCATCAACACCAATATGCTGGTGAGCTCATGCTTCACAGGATCACGGGCAATATTGATAGCACTTGTACTATCTGACAAGAGAGGAGTCTGTGTAGTGACAGAAACACCAAAATCCTCAAGTAACCACCGTAGCCAAGTAATCTCTGCTGTCAAGAGAGCCATAGCTCGCAACTCAGCCTCTGCACTTGAACGGGACACTGCAGTCTGTTTCTTCGTCTTCTAGGCAATGAGAGAACCACCAAGAAAAACACAGTAAGCAGAGATAGACTAGCGATCAGAGGGATCGCTGGCCCAAGTAGCATCCGAATAAGTCTGAAGCTGTAACGAGCTAGAGCGTGAAAAGAAGAGACGGCGAGAGATAGTCCCACGAAGGTATCGCAGAACTCGAAGAAGGTGGTCAGATCGACCTCGAGGGAGCTGAAATGAATCGACTCGTAATGTGAATCGGATAAGTGATATCCTGGACGAGTAACAAAGAAGGTAGACAAGACTCCCAACAAGATGACGATAGCGAGTCGGATCAGAAAGAGGCTCGCCATCAGAGAGTCGGAGGTGAACATTGAGCTCCATGGGAGTCTCAACAGTACGCTGATCAGTGAGAGAGGCGCGATCAAGAAGATCCTGAATATACTTCTCTTGGGACATAAAGAAACCATCTGGAGTGGAAGTAACCTCAATCCCAAGGAAGTAACGAAGAGGACCAAGATCTGACATAAGGAATTGCTCACTAAGACGAGCCTTGACAAAGGAAATGTACTCAGAATCATCTCCCGTAATAATCATATCATCAATATACAGAAGAAGAAGAGTCCGACTACGAGACGAAGTGTGGACAAAGAGCGCAGGATCATGATCACTAGCTGAAAAGCCAGCAGCAGTGACCACAGAAGTGAAGCGCTCAAACCAAGCACGAGGGGCTTGCTTAAGGCCATAGAGAGAGCGACGAAGGCGACAGACCATGCCCTCAGGAACAGAATACCTAGGTGGTAAATGCATGTAGACCTCCTCACGCAACTCGCCATTAAGAAAGGCATTCTTGATATTAAGCTGAGAAACAGACTAGTGGCGAACAGACGCCACTGAAAGAAGAGTACGGATAGTGATCATGTGGGCCACAGGAGCAAAAGTCTCGTCGCAGTCACGACCATGCTCCTGCTAGAAGCCACAAGCAACAAGACGCGCTTTATAGCACTCAAGAGAGCCATCAGAGTGAGTTTTAATCTTATAGACCCACTTACACGTGATGGGATGAGAGTGAGATGGAAAAGGAACAAGATCCCAAGTACCAATACGCTCGAGGGCGCAATCTCCTCGGCCATGGCATGCCGCCACTGGGGTGAGTAACAAAGATCCCTAGAGGAGATAGGCTCACAAGAGCTGCGCCAAAGAAAGGCAAACGGGCAGGGGCCGAATCGATCAAGCGATCGCGGAGAGTGTAGCGAGGAGAAGATGACCCATCAGGGGAAGATGGAGCATCAGGAGAAGGTGGCTCATCTGGAAGATCCTCAATACGAGGTCGACGAGTGTAGAAGAGAGGGGAAAAGGTATCAGAGGGGAGGAGCCGCAGGAGATGAAGCAAAGTGCGATAACCAAGGAGAGGCCACAGGAGGAATATGTGTAGACTCAGTGGGACGGGTGGACGAGGGCAAGACAGATATAGGTGTATCTAGAAAGGTCAAAAAAGTCAGAGACTCCACAGAGGAAATCGAAGGAGAGACAGGACGTGGGTAGAAGGGACGAGACTCATCAAAAGTCACATCCCGAGAAATCCGCATCTGTCGACCAACAGGATCCCAGCACCGATAGCCCTTGTGCTCGGCATTGTATCTCAGAAAGATACACTCAACAGACTGAGTAGTCAGTTTGGTGCGTTCTCGAGGGGCGAGGAGAATATAGCAAACACAGCCAAATGCATTTAATGGCACATAGACGCCAACAGGATCGCACTCAAGAGCGTAAGAGGGCCGATGTTGACGAGATAGGTGGCAGTGGAAACATCCTTGGCCCAAAAGTGAGGTGGAGTAGAGGCGGCAATCATCAGTGCACGAGCCGTCTCAAGGAGGTGACGATGCTTGCGCTCAGCGACACCATTCTCGAGCATGAGCACGAGGACAAGAGAATCGAAGCGAGAGTGCCCCTCGCCAAAGAAGGAAGCCGCGGGTAACGAGAGAGGTACTCGCCAAAGAATCAAAGACGAAAAACACGAATAGGAGTGGAGAACTGTAAAGTAACCATAGTGGCAAATTGTTTATAGATAGACAAGGCCTCACTACGAGAAGACATGAAATATATCCAAGTGTGGCGAGAGAAATTGTCTATAAATATGATATAATATCTATGACCCCCTTTCGAAACGAAAGGAGCCGACCCCAAACATCCAATGAACAAGATCAAAAGGACGCCGAGACACCGACTCACTATGAGGATAAGGAAGTCAATCTGCTTACCTAACTTATAGCCCTAACAATCTAAAGACACGCTTCCTAAGACAGACCCCGAAAGGCCACGATTTAACTAAAAACGATGCACGAGATCCACATAGATGACCAAGACGGTGATGCCACCGCCGAAAGAGTCGGTAGACTGAGTGGCGTGAAGCGGAGAGACCGGCGGCGACGGTGGCGCAGAAGGAAGGTGAAGCCGCTTAAGCTCCCAGAGACGCCGTGAGTCACGGCGCGAGGGCCGAACCAACCGTAGCTCTGTGTGTGGCGGTTCAACACAACAAGAGTCGAGTCGAGAATGACCCGACAACCAAGGTCAAGAATCGACCAGCAGAAAAGAAGTCAGATGGTAAGGCGAGGAACATGAGCAAATGTAAGGAACATGAAAAGATGAGTTGCTAAGAGGTCCTCGACTGAGAGACAGAAGAGAGGTATCATCGCAGAAGAACACCGATAGGAGAATCAAGAGGTGTAATGAAAGACAGAGGAAGAATTAGAAATCATGTGAAAAGATGCTCCAGAATCAAGAATCCACAGGGAGGTGCCTGACTGTGGAGGGGTGGTTTCAAGAAGTTCAAGAGTCGATGAGCGTAATCCGCAGAACTCGTCGTGGAGAACTCGGCGGCAAGCAGCATCGAAGTCTAACTATCTCTCGCCAAGGAGAGAAATCGCCAAGGAGTCGATCAGACGTCGATGTAGAAGCACCAGTGCCAGTGCTAGTAGAAGAACGGCGTGAAAGATGTCGCAGCTTCTTATAGCACTGGGACTCAATGTGGCCGGCCTTAGTGCAGTAGGAGCAGTGAGGATGGCCACCGCCAGATGGAGGGCGGCCACCACCACTGTGGCGCACCAAGGAGGAGGCGGCAGTCAAGCGTGGAGTAGTCGGTAGCAGTGGACGAGCCATGAAAGCACGGAGGAAGTGGCATCGCATCAAGACCACTCAAAGTAGCCATTGGTAGGCGGCGTTGGACGACGCGGAGACCAAGGCAACGAAGGCTAACAGGTGGCGTTGGACGGCGCAGCGGTTAGAACGACATTTTTTTAAAATTTTTTAATTTGCTTTTTTTGGCCCAGCTTTACTAGGTCGGCTTGAAAAGCAAAGCGCCTGACAGGGCACGGGGAACCCTAGATCGTTCCCCAAAGCAAGCAGCCATGAGGCGGGCGGGTGGGCGTGTCGCCGAGGCCGAGTAGAGCGAGCGCGGCGATAACAGGCCGGAGCGAAGCGCGCAAGGAGTCGGCCCCCGCCCCTAGTGACGGCGGCAGATCCTCCTCGGCGACAGCGGCGGTGGAGTCCTTCGGACTCAGTGCGGCGGCCGAGGGGAGTGTTAGAATCGCAACACCAGTAGAGGGGAAAACCGATGCGCACAAGGGGGAATAGGGTTCTTTCTAGTCATGCGGCGGCGGCCGCGGCAGTGACTCCGGCGGGCGCGGCGGAGGAAGACTCGGTCGGAGAGGCGGCGTCGGCCGGCGCCACGAGCGCTCCCGGTGAAGAGGCGGCGAGAGGCTCGCGCGCCGGTGTGGTTAGGGTTTCGGCGAAGGAGTCGCCAACAACCGAGCTCCGGCGACGCGATGAAGACGAAGATCCGGCGGCGATGAAGAGGAAGCGGCAGATCTGTTCAGCGTGACGGATCGGGCGGAGCAGTCGACGAGGCGACCAAGCGGCCGACGAGGCGACCACGAAGACGACGAAACACAAGGAGCAGAGGCAACGGGGCGGCGAGCGGCAACCGGCGGCTGAGGAGGCCGGCGCCTGTCACGTGAGACACGTGAGAAAACCCTAACCCTAGTTTGGCTCTGATACCATGTTATGAATAGTGCTTATATTCAATATGAGGCCAATGGGCCAGTATATATACACAAAGTACAGGTGGTGAATATGCAAATAACCCCTCATAACAATGGGGAATAGCACACTATACATATATGTCTAACAGTTGTCACGGACGGGAAATACTATTCACGAGTGTGAATAGTGTGTGTGGCACTGTAGGGCAGCGCATTGTTTATATCGGGTCCGTGGGTGCATTAGTAGTTGGAAAATAGAGATAAGAATAGTTAGCTTCCTTGTTAGTTGGGTTTATTTCCTTAGAGGTATATTCCATCTATTAAAGATATATTTCTTTACAAATAGAGATTGTTTCTTATGGCTCGAGTCGAGTCATCTCTATAAAAGGGAAAGTATGTGTACATTATCAATCAAGCAAGAAAGATGAATTAATCTAGTCTCCCTCCTAAGATTCTATCATCTCAGTCTATAGTCTAATCTTTCATTCCACCAAGCCGATGCCGCCTAGCCTTCTTCCTGACGGTATTTACCCTTTTATGAACTAAGGTTCATCAGACATGTCAGTGGTGTGGTTGAGTTTATGCCACCCATCCCAGCTCCTTGTGAATGCTTAGCCAAAAATCGGGGCCTCGGGGATATGAGAAAAAATATTTCATATTGTTGCTCAAATTACTCACTCCCTGACAAAGTTCTACATTAATTTCACCGTGTATTCTTGTATGGAGTAATGCTTTATGGAAGCCGTTATTAATTGTTTGACATGAGATTAGGAATTTGGTATATCACATGTATGCTTGATGAGGTTTGCTTCTTTTTATTGTAGCAGACAAGAATATCGTGTGCATTATTCAAGTTGTTCACAAAATATAATTTTCACTTCCAGGTTAGCCACATTATGGATCCTATGGATGATTCTCCGTTCAAAAATATCTGGATGGCCACTGCTAAGGTCAGAGAAATAGAAATGTGGTTTCCTGAAGTCATAGTTCATTTAAGCCTAAGCAATAACACTCAATGCTGCTACTACAGTCTTCCTAGAGACCATTTTAAAATGATTAATCTAGCACCTCATTTTATATTAAGATGTTGCCTTCTTCAATTGTCAAGCAGTTTTAAAAGTACACGATATTTACACATTTATTTAAGGAATAAGTCCATTTTACGCCCTTAAACTTTGGCGAGAGTCTAAAAAACACCATGAACTACAAAACCGTTCAGTTTACACCCTTGAACTGCCAATACCAGATCAAGTTACACCCTACGCTGGTTTCATTGGTAGTTTTGGACATGTTGGCAGCCATGTCACTGGTTTTGAATGACATGGTGTCCACGTGTACCTATTTGGTTGATGTGGCGTCCACGTGCTTCTTCTTTGGCCAGACTCTTCTCCCCATTTCTCCTGGCCTCGCCTCCGGCAGCCATGGACGTGGCCCTGCCGCTCTCAATCTCGGCGCGCAGGTCCTCCACGGCACGGCGTAGCATCCTGCTCTCCGCGTTCAACACCTCCAGTTGCCACCTCACCAGCGAGAACCCCTCGTTGCCGCTGCGTTCGCACCATCCGGACGATCCGCAGCCGGGCGATGACCGCACCGAGGTCGTGTGGTTTTGCTTTTTTCTGGCGTCGCGTGGGAGATCGCCGATGGAGATGTTGTTCAGAACCAGCAGCGGCATCTTGCAGATGGGCACGCACGCGTCATTGTGGTCGTCGGCGAAGCGCGGCTCGCAGCCCGGCAGAAGATGCGCAATTTCAGCTTGAACCGCAGCTCGCCGCCTACAGCCGAGCACGCCTCGTCGTGAGCGCATCTCGATAGCAAAGACGCCGACCCCATCGCTCCCCCGCCATGAGCCCATTCCCGCTAAACGAGAACGCCTTTGTAGCCGAGCTCGTGCTCGGGCTATCGCTGCCGCTGCCGGAGACCTCGACCTTACGGGGCAGCGGGGATGACCGGAGGGTGTGGGAGAGTGAGAAGTCGCCGAGGCGGGGCTTGAGGAGGAGGAAGAAGGCGGGTAAGCCGAAGCTCGCGGAGAGGAGGTTGAACTCGGCGCGCGGGGGAGCCGAGGGCGTCGAGGCCGGCTCGAACGGAGAGGGTGAAGGGGAAGCTGGTGTCGTTGGGGCAGTACGAGAGGCGGAGTGCGGGGCCGGAGGCGAAGGCGGTGGAGAGGTCGAAGCGGAGCTCCCGGGGGTCGCCGCCGGTGGAGAGGCTGGACTGGAACGGCAGCTTGATCACGCCATTTTGCGGCGCCGCCGTCGGCGAGATGGGTGGGAGGTGGGATTGGACGGATTGGGAGTGGATGGAAAGGGGACTGGCGATGGGAGAGGAGGTGCCGGGGAAAGAAATGGAGGAGTGGAGAGAGGACACGTGGACGCCACATCAACCAAATAGGTACATGTGGACGTCACGTCATCCAAAACCAATGACGTGGCTGCCAATATGTCTAAAACCACCAATGAAACCAATGTAGGGTGTAACTTGATCTGGTATTGGCAGTTCGAGGGTGTAAACTGGTTTTGTAGTTTAGGGGTGTAAAATGGATTTATTCCTTTTTCTAATGCCTTTTGATCATGTTGATCTCCTTTTATACTTATAAATTAATTAATTAGCCATGTTTGGCAGACAAATACCATGATTTACCAAGATGTATTCTCTTGTGTTCCCAATGATCTCATCCATTCAAGGTATGAATTGACCATTCCATTTCATTTGCATTCCTCATGAATTGCTGCGGTCGCTGAAACATACGACCATGCAGGGTCCAATTTCGGCAAAGCTTTGCTCACTGGAGGGACAAAATTGGCCACACCACAATCGATTTGGGCGTTGCTCAAGAGAAGCTAGAAACCTAGCAGGACAGCGATCTCAAAGGTACCGACCCTATGGACAGATTGCAGTTGGTCAGGGGGCACCTTGTTTCTTTCCCTTCGGATTTCATGTGCCAAGAGGACTTGAGACCATATTTCAGCGAAAGTGAGTATTACACATCTCCGCAAGTTTTCCATTAGGTTCTCCTTTCATGGAAAAGTTACTCCTCTACTGCCTTAGTTGTATATATTGCAGGGGCCAGCTTGTAGATGTTTTACATGCTTTTTCAAATAGGAAATGAAGAAAGTATCAGACCATGACAGGAAGGTTGCTAGTGTAGTTCATTTACTGGACAACTTTTTCTTTCTTCAAAGCAAAGAGCCAAAGAATATAGGAGTACAGTTAGTTCACTCGACACCCCTTTTTTTTCTTTAAGGGGGGAGAAATGCCCCTGTTCAGTCCACTCTTTCCCATTGCAAATAATAGCTTTTTTCCCCTTCAAGCTGTCCCTGTAGAATTTTTTTTTATTATTTAATCTTTTTTTAATAATATTTTAAAGTTAACCCTCGCAAACTTTATTTTCACTTGATTTTTGGTCACGCCACCTCTCGTGGCGTGACTGGGAACATCACACGCCACAAGAGGTGGCGTGACCAAAGGTGCCACGCAAGCCCTCGCCGCCCGCCAACAGGATGGCTTATGGCATCTGCCACGCCGGCCTCATGGCGTGACTAGGCATATGGTCACGCCATGAGATTTGGCGTGACAAGAGGACTTATACTCGGGCAGCCGGCCCGCTCCTCATTTTTCCTATCTTCAGACTCTCTTCTACTCTCTCGCCGCCGCCGCCTCCTCATGACCTCGCCCGTTCAACCCTAGCCGCCGCCGCTTGGCGCCGGGGGTGGCAGCCACGGAGGTCGCCTCTCTTCCTCCCCTGCGGGCTCCTCGCCGGTCTCTCCACGCTGTCCCCCGCCGGCTCTGCTCCCCGCACCGCCCCGTGCCGCCGCCGACCCTCCTCCCTCCGACGCCGCCTGTCCTTCCCCCCGCTGGCTTCTCCTAGATCGAGGTATACATTGTGAGACAATGTGTTGAAATGGGCAGAAAGTGTAGTATACATTCATGCTTGATCTGTGATTGAGTAGTTGTTGCAATATGTGCGAATGCTTGATCATGGGTACACTGCATATCATTGTTGCAATATGAGTAACCGTAGTTGTTGCAATATGTGCGAATGCTTGATCATGGGTACATTGTACCCATTGTATACCCATGAATCACATTCTCATTGTACACTACATATGCTTGATCCTCGCTACTACTACGGTCCGACGAGATATTGCAAAGAGGACCAGTTAGCTCTGTTGGATCGTTTGAAATACTCAATGATGATATTAGTCTAAATACTGAAATTGATGTGATAAGAGGATTTAGACTTGAGCTCTAATTGGAGTACATACTATTGTCTCTTGTGTTCTGCCAGTTTATTACTTTCGTGTGGATCAGATTGTTTTGAACCTCCTGGTTGTGGAGATTTTCAGCAATCCAATTTGTCAAACACTCATGTTAGCAAATTGTTGTTATTACTGATCTTGTGATCTAGTTCTGTGAATATTCTGGAGTACTGTTATGTGATCTCTAGTCTGGCCGAAAGTATATCCTGTAGTCGCTTGTTTGACACTTTGAGACGGATTAGTATTGTATTGTTTAGAGATCAAAGTTTAAATCAATATTGTCATATTCAATTGATGAAGAGTATAGACTGAAGTGCTATGCTGGCCAAGGTTAATCCTTGTGTAACTAGCCTTCTGAGAGCCATATTCATAAAATTAAATCTGAGGTATATGCTGATGTTGTTTGTATTCAATTTGTGCATGATGAGCATTCTGTTCCATTTAGATGGCTTAAAGGTTTTTCTTAATCTTATGTCATTTATGCCATTTAACTGGTTTTGGAATTTTGCTTTATTTATAATTATTAATGCTGGGATTTTTTTTGTTTCAGTTATTTGTAAGGGTTCATCAAGTTTGCTATTATTTTGTATATGCTAGAATAACTGTTGTGGTTCAGTGTCTTTTGTGTATGTGAGAATAAATCTTGTGTTTGAGTTATCTATATCTTATTGTCTTGACCAACAAGGTGATAATCTGCTGGTTTTATATGTTGAGTATGGCTACACTAGTGACAATTGTCTATGTTACAAGAATTCCTGTCATTGCTAAATCATAATCAGATCGCAAAGGTTTCATGCAGATTAATTACTATCAAGTTTGTGAGCTCTATCGTAGCACTATCATAAGGATATTATACCACTTGTTTGTTTGCAATTTGACAATTTGTATGCGTGTTTGAAAATTTTTTTTTTGGTTGAAGTTGAATTACCTGCTGTTATGTTTACAATTGGTTAAAAATATATTATGAAGCCTACAATGGATGCAAGTCATATGTATGATATTCCTCTGATTGTAAAGACGCCTCATCACCTTTCATGCTAGTTATTTGATGTGTTGTCAAATTGCAAGTTATTTACATAAATATTGTCGTGTCAAACTATGTGCGATTTTATATATATGCAGGACTACAACTTTTTCTACTTGAAAAATGTTTGATTCTAGGAAACCGTACATGTTTTTGTGGTTGTACAAGTCTCTGTGATTCCTGAGTTCCCACTTATCTACATGCATGTGTGGACTATGTAGTCATTTTAGGATTAGTACACTTGTTTTAATTTTGCTTAGTATCAAATAGTAACAATACTACTTTCAGATTTTGATTAGTATAGATAAAAAAAAATTAAAATCCTACAGTTATTTTTACTGGTGCATAATTTGAGGTGAAAACTCAAAACAAACAAGGTGTTGGTTAACTATTTACAAGGTAGGACAACAATTTTGGTTAGCCTTCAAGACGATGTCGTGCATAATTAGTTAACCGAAAATTTTTATGAAAGGACCTGTATAGAAGAAGTGAAATAAAGGTTGACATATCTCTTTTCTGCATATAAGATTTCCTGAACGAGTGGTTCGTGGCACTCGAAGGTGAAGCTCTGGCGTGCCAGAGCGAAGTCTGGGCGTGCTCAGAATGAGCCTCGAGCGGTCCCAAACATGTGGTTTGGGCGGTCTCGAGAATGGGATCTCAAGCGTACCTAGGCACGTGGATCCAGGGTAGTGTAGGTCGCACTCAGAGGCAAGCTCTGAGCGGTCCCAAACACGTGGTTTGGGCGGTCTCGAGAACGGGATCTCGAGCGTGACTGAGCACAAGAGACTCAGGTAGTGTAGGTTTTGGATCTTTTTGCATCTCCTTGTTTCTTGGTGTTATTCGTCCACTGTGTATGGCCTAACACACTTGAAGTCATTGTGAAACAACCCGTCAATTATGCATATGTTTGTACTGTCAAACCGCTGGCATGTCTCAGGAAACTGAGCTTTTGTTATGTCCAATGTTGATTGCGATATTTCGTTCATATGGCATGCAGTACTGACTTTACAATATTTTGTTGGATGTAGATAGTTGTGATTGTACGTGTATTTACTGGTGGGGCCATTAGCCAAACAGGAAGTTCTGTCGATTTCGGCGGCATGGAAGCGACCGTCCTTTTTTTTCGCGAATCACCGGACTTGACAACTCTTGTGACTAGGATTAAGTTGACATTTGGATGGGATGACTCCGGGGTCGTTGTCGGAATGCAAGGACGATATGACGCAGGGCTGGGTTCTAAGATGCACGCCTTTTTGGTACCAATCCTGTCCGCCGATGATTGGGACATGTACAAGGAAATTGTGCTCGCATCTTAGGTCCCGGTGTTGGAGGTGGCGGTGGAAAGGACAATCGTTGTTGAGGATTTGCCAGATAATTTGGATGTGGTGAATACCAACACAGAGGAACAAAACCCCGCTGCCCATCATTCGCGAGCCCCCCCCCCCAAATGGAAGAGCGACCTTCCGAAGAGTTCGTTAGCGTGAGTCGTACCAACCATGACCCCCTGTCGGTGGATCTGCTTGTATCTTCCCCGCAACGTGTTATTGACCCTGTGACTGATTTCAACGGTGCTGTAATGAACAACGAGCTTGAGGAGAAGTTGTTTCGCGATGGAACAACCCGTGAAGAGGAGTCTGACGAAGGATGGAGCTCGACCGAAGATGAGGCTCCCGCACCTCTTTTATCCTCAGAGGAAGGCAGGGTTCTTCGCAGTGTAATGGGTGAGGTCCCGTCGGTGCATTCTTTCGATGATGTCAGTATGGTTGATAAGGCGGTTTGTGCTAATGGGTTGAGGAGTAGGGATGGCATTGCGGACCCGGAGAATGACATAATACGGAAGAACTTGTTGTTTCCAACCATGGAGGACATGAAGGTTTGGCTGCAAGAATACTCAGTGCGGCACCATCGTCCATTCATGGTGTAACACTTCGATGTGAACAAAAGGTACACTGTGAGGTGTGAAAGAGGACGCGGATGGAAGGTATGGGGTCGCAAAACAAGGTACAACCAATGAAAAATAGCGAATGTAAAGCAGCCTCACACTTGTGGGACCGCACAAGTATCTGGGGAGTACCTCTAGGCCACCGCAAATTTCATTGCTAGGCGTATTATGGCGTTTGTGTCTGTCGATCCTGATATGTCCGTCGCCACCCTTATCGAGGTTATCTACGGGTTCATTAAGTACCGTGTGAAGTACGGAAAAGCATGGAGGGCAAAGCAGAGAGCGATACAGTTATTGTGGGGTGATTGGAAGGAGGCTTACGGTTTGCTTCCTCGAATCCTAACCGCTATGTAGGCCAAGAATCCATGCGTAGTGATAAGACCAAATGAGTCAGCTTTGTGTAGTGACAAGCCCACACGGGGCAGCTTTTCGTAGAGATAAAGACCAAAGGAGACAGCCTTGCGCAGTGACAAGAACAGACGATGCAGCTTTGCGCAGTGACAAGACCACACGAGCCAGCTTTGCGCAGTAATAAGACCAAAGGAGTCAGCTTTGCGCAGTGACAAGACCAGACGGGCCAGCTTTGCGCAGTGATAAGACCAAAGGAGTTAGCTTTGCGCAGCTTAGGGTTTAGGTTTAGGGTTAGACTTTTCAGACCAATAAGACAGCACTTCGCAAAGCAAGACAAGACTCTGCATGAAATTAACCACACCATGCCAACCATGGGGCTTATAAAAGGGGGTTGAACTAAATCCAACACTACACAATAGATACCCAGCTATGGACTCTTCAGCAAACTTCTACGCAAGGATGTTGCAGAAGCAAAAGTGGCTTAAGTAGAAGAGGAAACAGCTACAATACCCAGATAAATCAATGAAAGATGCACTAGTACCACCACGTTTTCCGATCCCACAGTGTGTGTGGCGAACCGGCAGAGATCATTCAGTCCACACACTCAGACACCGCCGCCCGGGCGTACTACACGTGCGGGCACCACCTCGTAAGCGTTTCTTTTGCGCGCATCGCTTTTCCTCTCCCAACGTTGAATTCCTTAAATTTTTAACTTCATCACCACGTAATGGCAGCCTGAGATGCGCTGTCACTTCTTTCAGTGGATCGACGGCCTGGAGATGTATGACAGGGCATTCATCCAACAGTACATCTTTGAACTACTCGGTGCGGGCGAGAACTTCGCGGTGGAAACCTTACGACGGACCGCTGAGGAGGCACCGAAGGAGCCCAAGATTTACTGCGATAAGGGCAAGGAAAGGCTCATGCAATTGAGCCCGGCCGTCCACAACAGATTCGGTCGCCCGGCGAATCCAGACGACGATGTGAGTTATGAAGAACTTACATCCTTCTTACGATTTTCACTATACGGTGCACTTACATCATGGAATCGCAGGACATGGACGACTTCGACATACCAGCCTAACGTGGACAGTCCCGCGACAAGGGCAAGGGAAAGGCTCACGCGGCTGAGCCCGGCCGCCACAGCGTATCTGGTCGCCCGGGCGTAATCCGTATCGACGACGTAAGTTATAAATAATTTACATCCTTCTTATGATATTCACTATATGATGCACTTACATCATGGAATCGCAGGACATGGACGACTTTGTCACACCAACCCGACATGGAGAGTATGGCGATAAGGGGAAGGGGAAGGCTCCTTCGACCGAGACCGGCCGATGTCGTTAAATAGGACACTCTTTGTCAAATTATCAGTTTGTCGTGCATGATCTGTATTGTATGACAGCTCATTCCGTAGTAGTCCCCCGTCCTACCCGTCATGTTTTTTACTATCCCCTAAAGGCATGTATACTTACATGGTCCGGATGCTTGTGTCGCAGTGTACCGTAGTAGTAGAGAGGGTGACTAAAGCAATTAGCCGAACCATCATGCCATATGACTATTTGTAACGTGCTTCTGTCCGCGGAATCTAATGTAGTTCTGGTTTCGTGTCTCTGCTAAGCCATCAAAGTAAGCCTATATTGCAAGTATGCCTATTCTAGTGGAATCCCAGAAAGAACCATTCACACCGACATCGAATCCTCCATGTTTTAGGGCATCTTCATAATCATAACGAGCATTCTCAGCCCCTTGCGAGTTTGCTTAGACGACATCCTCAAGGTTATACCTAGTCTAATATGCTTATCAATCATCCTTTCTCTGAACGAATAAAATTATACAAAAATTACAGAAGCAACAACACTACGACGGAAGGCTTATCAATCATCCTTTCTCTGAATGAATATCACTTACCTTTCTACTTACAACTCATTACGGATCGACTAGACAACCCTGACCCTCACCAGGTTTTCAGATCGACGTGATAACACTCTACGTCTTTCCCTGCAGAGTAATGTCTTTTCGTTCTGAAAAGCTGGTGAGGCGATCAGAGTTGTCACTGCGCAAAGTTGTCTCGTCTTGTCTTGTCACTGCGCAAGGCTGTCTCCTTAGGCCTTATCACTGCAATGTTGCACCGTGTGGTCTTGTCATCGCAAAAATTTGGCCCGCCTTCTTGTCAATTGCGCAAGGTCATCTCTTTTGGTGTTGTCACTGCGCAAAGCTACCCTATTTGGTCTTATCTCTGCACAAAGCTGACAGCCCCGTCAGGTCTTGTCATCTACAACCTAACACATTACCCCGTCAGGTCTTGGCGTCCCCCCCGCGGGCTATAAAATGTGCACCCCATGCCCCGGAAGGACCACTCGATCCTTCAAACCGTAGAAATAAGAACCTTATTCGTCATACACTAACATACCATGGCAGACGCCCAGGGACCAGTCCAACCGGGGTCGCCGAAGCAAGACCTTCGCTTGGAAAGAAGGGAGGACTTCGGCCCTAACTACCGGTTGGTGCCGAACAAGCGTGCCCAACCTAAGTGGCCGAAATGCGTACACCGGGAGGACGCTATCGTGCAGGTCATAGATGGCCCTTTCGATGGCGGACGGCGTTTCTTCCGATGCTCATACTCTGGGGTAATACATCCTCCATACTAACCATCCCTTACAGCAGATGACGAAATACAACTTTACCCGCTGGATCGATCCTCCCCATGAACGACATGTTGCGAGGCACGTGAATATATTGTGGAACCGAATATTTGATTTGGAGGCGCAAATTGAAGATCTCAAGGAGCAAAATGATGACCTCCGTCAACAGATGCAGCGCGAGAGGGGCAAAGAGGAGGTCATGAACATAGAAAGTTCCTATGATCCCACATGCTGCTGCGCCAACCCTAGCTACATATGTGCGTGCCACTACAACGACGGCCAGCCACGTCCGAGGCGCCCAGCTGGAGAACACTCTATGTGGGCAGTACGAAACACCTTTCCGTACTAGTTCCCGGAAGGTCTAATTTATTTCCATTAAAAAAAAGCGCATATGTATCGTAGGTGAACTTCGGTTTATTGCATCGTGTATGATGTTGTTTCTTATGCATGTAACCAAACCATGTGCGCCATGTTATTCCAAGCTTTGTTATGAAGTCTATTTTAATTCGCAACTTTAAATCTCGTCGTCTTTTTGCTTTCAATTCTTCGCGTAGTAAGGCATCCAACAATATGACAAAAACGAGTTCCGGAAGTTTACGGTTTGGTCTACGACCACAAAGCTAAGATTCCAGTAGGATGTCTACGCACCACCTATCATTCCACTAGGATGTCTACGCATCTTTCATCAGCGGTACTGTCTACCATATGTGTATAATTATGCCTCATGTTGTACCACACAATCCACATATTACTCATTTTTTTCCAGGATGCGTTATGTATCACTTCTGGGATACGCCTTGAAAATATTGTAAAGTGTCTAAGGTTTTCAAAGCACAAAAAGATTACAGGTCCATATATCTATTTACTCTCAGCTAAAAAGGATGGTGTTATATTTGGTTACATAAAAAGGTCTCTATTTTTAAGTTGTGAATTGTTAAATGTTATATGTACATGGCGTTATGTATCACCATATCTTCAATTGTTTGATATTTCAAAACGAAGTGTTTGTTGGCTACAAATCTATAAATCCAAATAGAATTCAAACAAACTGGAATAGCCCCTGTCACGTCGTGATAAATGGCGTAACAATTGCGATCTGTCACGCCAAGAAAGAAGGCGTAACAATCGGGCTCTGTCACGCCATGAGGCCCGGCGTGACAGATGCCACGCAAGCCCTCCACGCTAGCGCGGTGCGCGGCCGAGGGCTTGCATGGCAACTTTGGTCACGCCACCTCTTGTGGCGTGACAGTGTTGTTTTGTCATGCCACGAGAGTTGGCATGACCAAAGAGGTCAGAATTGGAAATAAAGTTTGCGAGGGGTTAACTTTAAAATATTATTAAAAAAGGATTAAATAAAAAAAATTCGTCCCTGTACGTGTACATTATAAATTGTTTACAACTAAATATATATGTTTGACACATGACACATGCTGTTTGTTGGCAACTAGTTGGCCAGACAATGTACGTACTGCCAATGCCTCCCGAAATATTTTGTGTTTTTTTAACCTCTAATGTTTTGTGTTTGAACTTCTGGAGAGCATGACTAGTACCAGAATCTAGCTAAGACCGATACTTTTATGTATAACGGAAAGCTTGTGCATGTAAGTATTGGAATTGTTGAAGCCAAAAGAAGGGGTAAAGAATTATGATCTTGAATTGATGTGTGGCTATGATGTGGTGAATGAAGATATTTAACGAACAGAAGGCCTCCTTAATTTGGCAACATATCTAGTGCAAAAGGACAATCGTGTGGTAATATGCAAAAGGCAACCAAGGCCATGGCTGGGGTCTAGCTCGTGCAGCTCGGATGGATCGCTGGCAAATCCCCAGTCTGCTTATGGAATTTTGCAGAAAATCCCCCGCGGCCTGAATTTTTATTTGTCGTGAATCTTCCTCACCCCCCTCCCCCCGCGGTCTCTCCACAAGTACCACTGTATCATTGCATCTGTCTGCCAAACAGGGATGTAAACAAAGCGGATAATTCTCAACTGACCGATCGATCGAAGACTCGCGGAGCGAATACAGGATGGAAAAACGGGTATCCGACAATGCCTATGTCTGACTTCGACTCCGAGGAAAAAAATACGGAATATGATACAAGATGGAAGATATCCGTCT
Organism: Phyllostachys edulis; assembly: GCA_036346405.1. Lineage (NCBI taxonomy): Eukaryota > Viridiplantae > Streptophyta > Magnoliopsida > Poales > Poaceae > Phyllostachys > Phyllostachys edulis. The sequence continues at coordinate 35,373,483 of CM070554.1, forward strand.
GTATTCACTTCGATTGTATCCCTAGTAGAGACTGCTAATAAGAAAAACCGAGAGCTTTTTCTTTTTAAAAAATACAACCATATCTGTAGTCCGTCTCCCACTTTGAGTTTAATCACGACCATTGGCAGCACGGCGCTTCCGCCCATGGTTTCGCACAGAATTCTCGGTGGTCTCTCGGACCAACAACCACTCTAGTGGTCCGCGTCGGATGATCTATTGATCTGGGCTAGTCGGCTAGATACGCTCCAGCAGAAGCTCCAAATGCCTTTGTTGCTTCGTGACGCAAACCACCAAATAAATCCCAGCTCTAATTAATCGGTCGTTCCCAAGTACTCAAGTATCATGGGGTATTTGATAATTCCGTCAGCAACGTCATGCATCAAAAGAGGAGTTGTTAGAAAGGGACACGGTTGTAAAAACCTTTTCCTCGTTTAGTACCACGATACTACTTTAGTATCAAAAGATGCGATATTTGATTTAGTTTATAGATACCACTTTAAAGAGAGAATGAATGCTAGACACGGGAGAGAAAAATAAAATCTAGCATATGTGTGATATGGCATTGATATGACGAATCTAACGTCTGTGACATTGTATATGGACTAAGAGAGATTGCATGTGTTCTGAAGCATGGTTGCACAGCATTCCTCACCAAAAGTTGGTAAGTTAGTTTCGCTAAAATCTCCACTTCAGGTACCACTCAGCTAGAACGACCACGATAGTGTAATACGCCAAACCCTAGATCACACATAAGCTCCTTAAAAATCAAAAGCTACACATGTAGGCCATAATAGTTCATGTAACACAAAATGCCACAAAGTGTCTAGAATGTGCCACCTCTATTGATTCCATGCCCTACGTATTATTAGCGGGGCAGCCACTAACTGGCCCCCAAATTAAATCTAGGGCTTCGATCATAGGCCCGATCTGATTAGGCATACAACACAGTTGAGTGGGACCCACTGCTGTCATGCCAACACTCGCTGGCCTCGGCTACTCCTTTCTGGCCGTCGTCATTCTCAGCGCCATGCACGCCTACGGTAAAGTGAGCTCATGTGGGTCATGCCATCTTGGCCTTTCCTTCGGCGAAGAATGCTACTACCTAACTGTGCTCTGCATATATTTCTTCACCTTGTGTTGCGGTTCACGCTCTAACCGTCTGTTGTAGATTCAATCACGATTTGGGTTAGAAACAGCGGAATTAGATCTATCACACGCACCAACCCTAGGAGGCCCTAATATGTATCTCTAGGTTTGGTTGGCTAGTGGTAGGGCCAGAATTAAAATAAAGGGGTGCTGACAATCTTCAGGTCTCACTCTCTCACTATTGGTCCATGGATGCCGATACTATGGATACCTAGGGTCTGGCTGATGGTAAAGTTGCTCTCGTCCTGGCTGTCCCGTATTAGGTCCGCCTCTGTTTCTACTGGTGACATCCTTTCTCCGTATTCTTGCTATGCTGATTACATATTTGGATTTAAGGAAGGGAGGACTGATTAAGATACAAAATGAAAAAAGAAGCAGACTTTTTCAATATATGAAAAGATCCACGATGGCACTCACAACCACGATTAGTAGCACATGCATGAGATAGGCATTTAGCACGAACCAGTGGTACACTTGGGTGTGATGTGATGCATGTACACGCAGGACCACATGCATTTGCTGTACGAAATCTGATGAGATTCCCTACTTTCCTGCGATGTTTTGCTTTCGAAGAAATCGCCGGCCCACACGTACGTACGGTTGGACCCAACCACTCATGACGACCGAAGCCAAGCCGTGCCCTCGTGTCTCGCACGACCTACATATCTAGATGCATGATACATTGCGACACGGGATGCGTGCACAGCTAATGGTCTCCTCGTGTACTTGCACCATAGTACTTTGAGCTTGTTTTTGTTTGGTTGGTGTCATGACTCTATATCTAATAAAAAGTGGTGTCTAAAAGATAGTATAAAAATTAGATAATTTTTATCTAGTCAGACAAGTTTACGAGTAGTGTTTGGTTATAGACCTAGGTCTGAGAAGAACATTAAAAAAAAACCACAATTTCAATCAAACAAGGTCTCGCATATCCCTGGAACGTCTCCCGGTTAGGCAAGTCTTTCCCGAGATCCAAACCAAACAGACTCTTGATTTCTAGATCCGCCGCTGATTCATGCATGAGTCACGAGCCACGGTACCTAATTGTAGCGTATGCTACAAACTCGCGCTTTTTTCACAAGCAATAATTGGCGCATGGACATTCGTAGCAATTTTTCTTTTCTGTGCGTATATGTATATAGAAAGAGAGAAAAAAAATTAGTCTTTAAATATGATCTCCCCTGATTACGTACGCAAATTATTTGGATGAAGATTTTCACCGTACGTAATCTCTTGTTATTCCTTGCTTTCTCAGCCAAATGTTAGTGGGTTCTTGACGCACTGTAATTTTGCAGCCGCAGGTGATTAATGCCCAATGACGAAGTAAGCAAATCCCACTTTTGCCGATACTGACGGGGACTTCGCCACGTAATCGACCGAGGAAAAGGCACTTTCTTGTCATCGTACGAATAAAACTATCCAACACAAAACCATGTGCCACAGACAAGAAACAGACAAGTTTATTCGAATATTCGATGACGAAAGTTTATTTTGGACATTTCGACCAACTTGCTGCAACTAAAGGTGACGGTCGAGCAGAGAGTGAAGTGTGTGAACCTGTCACCCTAATTCCATGTAGTGGCACTTGCGTTAATCTTTTTATTTCACAAAAATAAGTTGTTTTAGAATATTTGCAGTCAAATTTTAAAAACTTTGGTTATTAATATCTTTTTGAATATGTAGATTAGATGCATGAAAATAATATGTATATTCATCTCAAAAAATAGTTTCGTAATATTATAATTTTATTGGATTTTATTAATATGTCACGGTAGTAATTAGTTGTCAAAGTTGTAGTTTGATGACCGTGTTAATATTTAAAACGACTTGTTTTTGTAAACCGAGTGAGTAGCTAGTGCAAGGACAGTTCTTCTCACCGATTGGTTCCAATCCATAGAGCATATGTTGATATTGCGTAGGGACGGCTCATGGTGATGTCCAATTCTGCATATCCTTAGTCCATTTACCTGTGGTGGTTGGTTCCAGTTCATATGAGAGGCTCAGTGCGACCATTGGCTGTAAAAGTCTCCATGGCTATGCATTTGGAGGATCCTAGAGTACCGAGGCACACATGCACGAGTTGCTAATTTACAATGAATACAAAACGATAGTCGTAACTTTTAAAGCAAATTGCGGATTTGATTTGCAATTGCCCAGTACCCACAAAACTAGCCCACTTTTGTTTTGCTTTGTTTGATAGCATAGATGCATTGCTCGCAAAATGGCCCGGGAAAAATAAACTACAAATGAACGTAGAGTGCAAAAGAATGACGCGGCTGCTACGGCAGAGGCGCACATTACATGCACATTAGACCTCATCCAGGCCGTCTGATCCTCGGTGAACGGCTTAGATCAATGGTGTACAACACCCGTGCTACATTACTAACCAGTAAAATCGCTGCAGTATTTTCTGCACAAAGAGACATAGACTACAGTGTTTTCTACGGTGCTACTGCAGAGCTTTGTAGCAGTAGACTTACATTATTATTGCTACAATACTTCTTTGTAGTATTTTAGAGGACCTGCGTCGGCAAAAGAATACTAGAAAAAGAACACAAAGGACATATGCAACGTCAGAAAGGTGAAGAATGTTGGCTTCGTCTGGGGAGAAAGTGTGGTGAGCGAGCGAATATCTGCTGCTGGTGGAGTGGTCTGGTTGATAGAGCCACACATGTTGCTTGACTCGTTTCTTTACTAGTGGACACATCTACCATTAATTTGGCTGGATCCTTCCGCAAATTGCATGTTAAAATATGCTTTTGGAATCCCAGTTGGTATATGCAGCGAATTCGGAGTTCATACTCGTACTGGACGACCCAGCATTGTCACCGAAAGTTGTAGCCATAAATCTCTTGTCAAGAACTAGAGCAATTAATATATACTAGCTCAGCAAGGAATAAAGCCAACAAAATGTTACTCCTCTGAAATGTATGACGTTTCGAAAAACGTGATGTCAAATTTCTCTAGCTTAGACTAATAATATATGACAAATTATTTAGATTGGCCGTGACGGATTAGTACCATTAGATTGGTCGTGATAAGTATTTTTATAATATAATAATCTTGTATTTTTATTATTAATATAATTATATGAAAAATAATAGCTAAAGTCAGATACCGGAGGCCGTGTCGATTTCCAGACATCGGACACTCTCGGACAAGGCAGTATCTCCCAACCATCGAATCATTTGCCATTGGATACCTAGATGAATCTCGTAACAAACCATGCATATATGCGACATACCCTGACCCCCTCCAAATCCATCAATCTCTCTCCGCTGTGCGTCGATTTTTTAACCAAGAAAGGGCCTAGCCTGCCATCTTTCGAGTCTGCGTACAGATGAAGAGCTGCGGCGGCCACGCACACACACTGCCACTGGATCGATGGACAACGCATCAGTCCAACTCGACGCACACATCGTACAACAGCAGCAGGGCAGAGAGGACAGAAAGATGGATATATCACAACTCACGAAAGACTGACTACTGAGAACAACTTTATCTCCTGACTGATGCGTCCATCGTGCACTCAGTCGTGCATCCATCCATTCCATTCAGCATGTTGGTGAATCGGTGATGGTTGTTGGCGATGATCACTACTTGGTGCCATTGCCAATGCGAGAGACTGCAGGCTGCCTGCTTTGGTCGATAGTGCCCATCTTTATGACTCACACCGGTGTCATTCGCCACATATGCATGTGGAAACGTATCTTCTACCATTGCATAACAATGTTATGGATAAACAGTACCATATCATTGCATACGGACCGTCGGATTGAAAACGGGAGGATCGGATCTAGGCGTGCCTGTAGCAAGTGCTGCGGCACAATGCTGTACCATATCCACTATTCATGAGTGCTGTAGCACCACTGTAGTTTTTGATCTAGACCGTTCTTCTCAAATCCAACAGCTCAGATTTACCTAATGTTGTGGTACTGTTCACAGTGACATTTAGTTGGAATGTCAGAGGATGCCAATCCCATGCACATACACTCACCTAGTAGTAGTCACCTGTTTGTTGGCATTTCTGTCATATCATGGGGTGAGGCTGAGAGGGGATCTTGGCCGGTGTCCTTTGTTACACTCTTATATATGTTCTTACGCGTAGCAGCTCTAGATTGAATCAGAGTTTGTGAGAAACGATACGAGCACTTATGATATCAAGAATAAAGTGGATGAATCTCGTAGAAAGAACCAAATAACAATGACAAAATAATCACAACAAGAAAGATATATTTGGCGAAGCCGACCGCAAATTCTTTAAGCATAACCTCAAAGTAGTATAAGGGATTGTCGCTCTCTCATAACCCTCTCGAACCTTTTAGGACCATCGGATCCTTGCCCTATACAAGAATCTAGTGCTAGAGAATAACATAGCCTCTAATCCTCTCGTGCGCCTTTTGCTTTGGATAAGTTGGTTTGTGGCTTGTGTTCTCCATAACCACCCCTTATGACTTTATATAGTGCCACATAGTTCTCCAAAAGGAAGCGGAATCCAAATCCAAATCCTAATCCTAATAGAATTAGGATAGGAATCCTCGTAAAACACATCTCCAAGTCCTAGTAGGTTAGATATGAGTCACCCATACTCAACAATCTCCGCAGTGACTTCTATCCGTTGAAGTCACTGTGCTGCTCCAAGAAATCGCTCCAAGTCGGCTCCACTATTTCTATTTTTCCATTTTTTTTTATTTTTCCTTCCCACCTTTGGGAGTGCCCTCGCTACAGGGGCTCATGCACATCATCACAAATATGTGTGTCGGTATCTAGGCTAACCCGCCCGAAAACTCCACCTGAGAGCTCCTTTGTTGTGTAGTTTGATTAACCACACCTCCTGTCCCTACAACCCTCTATGACATAGGTTTGTACCGCCTCCGAGCTCCACGTGCTCATCGGTACGACATGGTTGGTCCCACCATGTCTTCCTTCTTCCGATAGCTCGCACCTTCGCCTTTGCGTCTGCTAGATTTTACAACCATCTTTGCAGTTCCGCCCATAAATGCAGATGAGATCCGAGTACCTACCGTTGACAACATTGTTTCCTTCTCTTGATCAGGATTTTTATTAGACCTCCCGTTGGTTGCTCTTCCCTGATGGTTACCCATCAATTGATATCCTCCATTGCTCCTAATACTTTTCATGATTATCTGCCCTTTGCAAGTTACTCGTATGACTCCACCTCGAAGTGATACCTCACAACCTTCGAGTTCAAGCGATCTCACAGATATTATATTCTTGTTTAAGCCGATAACATACCGAACTCCCATCAATGTGCGATGGTCTCCATTATGCATCTCCAAAGTAACCGTTCACACCTTAGTAATTGCATAGAGTTAATTCCTTATTTGCCATTGGAAGTTGGCGAGCTCCATAAAATGCCATCGAAAAATTGCTCATCCCTTGTATGCCACTCGTTCTCAACTTTAATCCCTTCTTTGCTACTCGATTAGGTTGATAGTGGATTTGACAGATTGACTTGGATCGAAAAAGATGATTTTGCCCTAAATATGCTAAGATCTTTAGGGAATTGTTTGACATAGTAATATAGTTCCAAAATAATAAATTTTTAGGGAAGTTCGACATAGTGTAGATTTGTACGTAATTTTTATAGGCTTTAACTTGAAAGATTTTTTCTCTAAAAATGTTGCAAATAAAAGCCTTTTACGAATAATCTACACTATGTTACTTAACTTTCCATAAAATTTTATAATTTTGGGAACTATATTACTATATCAAACAGCTTCCTAAAGATCCCAAATTTCTAAATAATGCACTTAGGGGCAAAATCGTCTTTTCGCATTCAAGTCAATCTGTCAAATCCACTACAAACCAATCGAGTGGCAAAGAAGGGATTAAAGTTGAGAACGAGTGGCATACAAGGGATGAGCAATTTTTTGATGGCATTTTAGGGAGCTCGCCAACTTCCAATGGCAAATAAGGAATTAACTCAATTGCATACTCCTTGTAGTCCGTGAAGTGAATAGTTCCATGTGTTGGGTGTAGAATTGCTTTGTCAAACATCTCCCTCGCCGAACATATATAGAAGCAACAACCTGAATCTAATATCCATCCATGAGAAGTACCTGATTGATTGACAACTAGTGTGTCCGAATCATCTAAAGCTATCGCCACTGAGCATGCTCCCCACATTTGCTTCAAACTTGGATAGTCATTTATCATATGACCTTACTCATCACATAGATAGCATACACGTGTGTCCTTGATCATACGCTTCTTCTTCCTGAGACTTTTGCTTTTGTCTGCAACACCTATGACAACCAATGCTTAATCACCCGAGGACGAAGAATTCGATGGCTTCTTCAAGGACTTCACCTCCAATAGATATGTCGCTGCCTCATTAAAGTTGAGAGTGCTTTTCCCGACGAGAATATTCATCACCAATTACTCCCATGATGGTGGTAGATATGACACCAATATGACGACCTTGTCGTTCTCCTTAATTTTCTCATCCACACTAGTCAGTTGTGTGATAAGCTTGTTGAAGACATTGAGATGGTCAACTGTTGGTGATATGCCCTAGAGGCAATCATAGAGATGATTGTATCACATCTATGTTTATGATTTATAGAATATATTCTTGGGATGAATTATCATTTATAAATATTAACAAATATGTGACTTGTTGGTGAAGCTCTTTAAGTTATATGATGTCATTCTAAATATATTCTTGGTTGGATGTCAGTGGTCGGGACACTAGTGACTTATCGACCAACACATGTATTGATTGATGACCATGTTTTACCGGTTATAAATATGAGGATATCGAAACAATAATATGAACACATGTTAGAGAACATGGTGTTGGATTGACCCCATCTTGAGGCACTATTGAGATTGTATTGATTTTATGTGTTTATCAGTTGGTCTCAAGCAATGATGATGTATAATCCTTAGACCTGATATTAGCATAGTTTTCTACATGTGTAATAGTATACTTAGGGGGTTGTCAAACGCTACTCCATAACTGGGTAGCTATAATGGTAGCTTTCAAGTATGATATGAAACATGCGGAGGGATATGACTGGCCGGATATGAGATTTATCCTCCTAACATAACAGGAGAGATATCTTTGGGCCCTTCGATGTGGTCGGATAAAGAAAGTGCATAGCCATGCCACTAGTGATCGAAGAGTCGACCACATGATGTTATTGGTCACTAGATCGAGAAAAGATTGAACAGTCCATGGATCACATATATCTCACCTAGAATTCAACCAGATATCGTGAAGCAAAAGGAGAATACATAAACAGGTCATTTAGTCTGACCAGATATGAATTGGTCGTGAACTCCTCGTACATGATCACTAGCTAGTTGACAAACTGGTCGTAAGGTGTTACGAACTAGTCATGACTAAATGTGAACTGGTCATATGGAGATATGAGCTGGTCATGAGTGATAAGGACCTGGTTGCAGAATATATTGCATAAGGTTCGTTCGATATTGCATTTATGTATATTCGGAAATTGTTATGTCCTGCTAGGAACTGCTAACGACTTGTGGTCGAAAAGGAGTTTCCAAGTCACAACTGATTACGCATTAACCTACCGGGTCACACACTTAAACCAGTTCGGATAGGATCCGTTATGAGCTATTTATAAGGGAATGCATGGGGTTGTTGGGATGTAAAAAAGTTGCTCTACCGAAACACTAGCCGCCATCTTCTCAAATGCCCTGACCGTGCACGCTGGTGCTAGTACATCGGTGTACGGCATTGCACCCCTGGACATGTGGATACCGTAGATGCACTGCTATGGTTGTTGTTGTGTTGATCAAGGACAATTAACGACCTACGAAAGGAACATGATAGGTTGCTAGAAAAGACGATCGGTGACGAGGACGTTGGATGATCGACTACGAGGACGTTGGACGATCAACTATGACCAATACATCGACGTGCTCGACGTTGGATCGGGCTGCTCCAACTCTTCTTCCGCTGCACTACGCGTCTAGTTGTAACGATTTATGATCTCTTGCTTGGATGGCTTCCTAGTTTACGTGGTAGATTTTTGAATTGCTAGCTAGTGTAGCCTACCTGTATCCCTTCATCAACGAACCATGTGCCTTCCTTCATGCACAGCCTGAACAGTTGCCGCTTCATCACCCATAGGTTTGTCACCGACTTTGCCATATACAATTTCTCTAAGTTACTCCATAATTTCTTCAGTAAATTTTCCTTTATTACCAAATACTTTACCTTATCAGAGAGACATAGACGGATTGTATTGACACCCTTTTGCTCCATCACCTTCCATTCTTCAACAGACGTCTTTTTCAGTTTGTCCCCTTCAAGAGCATCGATTAATCCTTACTGGATAAGGACATCATTCACCACACATTCCACACGCTGAAATTTCCTTCGCCATCAAATTTCTCCACTTGATTCCACATCATTGACATCAATCTTGATTTTGTACCACCTAACGCTTTGCCGATCTTCTCACAAATCAGATTAATCTAGCCTTAGCTCTGATATCACTTGTTATACTCTGATACCCTTTCTTATGCACAGTAGCCCCAGATCGGATTAGAGTTTGTGAGAAACGGCACAAGCGTGCACGATACTAAGAATGAAGTAGATGAATATCATAGAGAACCAAATAATGATGATAAAGTAATCATGACGAGAGAGAAAGATTTGGCAAAGCCGACCACAAATTCCTTAAACACAGCCTCAAAAGAGTACAAGAGATTGTCACTCTCTCAGAAGCCTCTTGAACCTTTTAGGACCATCGGATTTCCCTATACAAGAATCTAGTGCTAAAGAATAACCTAGCTTCTAATCCTCCCGTACGCCTCTTGCTTTGGATGAGTTGGTTTGTAGCTTGTATTCTCCATGGCCACCCCTCATGGCTTTATATAGTGCGTCTTAGTTCTCGTCCAAAAGCAAGTAGTAATCCTAATCTATATCAACATAAAGGGGCTCTTTCCTGGTAGTCTATCCCTGGTGATTGATTCCTAATGGCCACCGTCAGTGAAGGTTTTCCCGACGGTTTTGACTGAGTTTATGTTAGTAAAGGTGTAGGGTTTTCTTTGGCATTAGGTGCATGTGTTGTCCTAATAGGAAATAGGCAAGCATAATGAGTATTGTAGGTGTTGCAAAACCACTCCCTAAGAGTAGGGGTGCAAACGGAGCGGATAATTCTCGTTCGATTGACCAATTGAAGGCTCGTGGAGCAAGTACAGGATAGAGAAATAGTTATCCGACACTATCTATGTTCGACTCCGAGAAAAAAATACATAATAGGATATAGGATGAGCGATATCCGTCTGTATGAGTTCGTATGTTAGGTGATATGAGGAAAGGCTGTTGTGACTTTACTTAGGAACAAGATAATAGATATGTGGGTTACTGCATCTGAGTAGACATGTGATACATAGTGTTTTTCCTTCAACATCTTAGCGATTAGTCTTTCCGTGTTTGCTTTGGTTGCACTCCTACTGTCCAATGTCTTGTGTAAAAGTACAAAAGAAGCGGATAATTTCCGTCCAATCAACCGACAGAAGGATCGCGGAGTGAATACGGGGTAGAGAAATAGGTATCCTACACTATCCATGTTTGACTCCAACTCCAAGAAAAAAAATACAAAATAGAATACAAGATTAGCGATATCCGTTCGTATCCGCTCCGATTACACTCCCTACCCAAGAGGGAGGGGAGGGTGTGGCAGCCCATATGGACCCACCCAGGTTTCTACTTCTTCTGCATGGAGAGGTGGGCTCATACCAAATCTTTGAAAGCTATTAGTATATAAATAGGAGAGAGATTGATCTATTATATACCAGAACAAATACCAATAAAGAAGATCGTCATATTGCTCTCTTTCATATCTTGTGTCTCTTTTGTTCATCTACTTTTACGCTTGCTAATCTTTATATATAAAGGGAGACGCACTTTGAACTCAGCCAGGTGGCCACGTCATGAAGTTATTCTTAGCCGTCGGATTTCCCTCTCAGCTCGTCCTCACCGTTCGATTGGGGCTAACGATTCCTCACAGCGCTCCGCTCGCCACACAGCCAGGCGCGTGTTCTTCTCTAGGACCTTCCGGATCGCTCCATTCGTTTCCTCCGCCGCTTCCCCCTCTCCCTCCTGGCCCCCGCTGCTTCGTCCCCGTCCCGGCTGGCTCGGCTCTCTGCTCCCCCTCCTTCTTCACTGCCCACCTTCCCCCCACTCTCACCTCCTTCTTCTTCACCACGAGGAAGGATCGCTCTAGTGAAGTTCGCCATTTGTTTCCTCCGCTGCTTCCCTCTCCCCCCGCCTCCCACGCCTCTGTTGCCCGGTCGGATCCCCCCGCTGCGCCACCCCCATTGCCATTGCCTCCTCACCGCCTCCTCCTTGCGTGTGCCCATGCGCCACCGCAGCCTTCCACCCATCGTCGCCGCCCTCATGGCCACCTCCCCTCGACCGTCGCCCGGCGCCTCCCCTCGCCGCGCCACCCCCATCGGGTGCCACCGCCTCCCACCGCCTCCTTCTTGTGCGTGGCCGCCGTGCACCATGAGCCCTTCCACCCCTCTAGAGGCGACCCCGGTGAATCCGAAAACCTAAATCGGTGAATTCGAGCCTTAATCCCGTCATCGTCGTTGGAGAAGATGGCGACCTGAGCGGAGATGACAAACACGCCACCCGGAATCAAGGGCGGATCTAGTATAGGGACATGAGTGTACAGATGTACACCCAAAAATTTTGGCAAAAAACTCAGTATTTGTTAGGTATATTAGGTACATATACTGGAAAGTCTACTCAAAATACGTACTTCATCCTCTACCTCTCGATTTCAGCTCGCCACACCCAGCCGCCCGCTCTCTCCTGCTCTATCTATTCAGCCCACGTAATCAAAGCCCCAAGGCCCGAAGCCACCATGGCCCAAGTGGCAGCCAGCGCCCGGCAAGCCAAGTGGCAACCCCATCCCCACATGAGAGCAAACCCTATCTCCACTCTCCCGTCTCCCATTCTTGCTCTATGGCGTTAGGCGGCGCGACGCAAGGACGCTCGGACGTCTGCGAAGCGAAGCGGCGGGGCGAACACCGCACACCGAGCCCACTCTCCGTCTCCCTTCTCGCTCTGGCGGCGGCGCAAGGATGTCTGCGGCGAAGCGAAGGCAGGGTTGAACACCGAGCCCACTCTCTGTCTCCCCTTCTCGCTCTGTGGGCTGCAGGACGCGCAGCGCAAGAAGTCTTGGCGGCGGCGCGAGCACCAAGCCGGCCGGGATGGAGGATGTGGCGCGCAGTGAGCGGTAGCGCCAGGCCAGGCAGCCTGGCGAGTCAGAGTAGGGGTGAGCTGAGCGAGCAGCCACCGACACCGTCGAAGGAGCGGCGGCGGCACGCTGCATGGTCTAGGTGAGCTTCTCTGCTGCCTCTGCACACTGTAGTTGTGCTACTGCTTCATGCTTCATGGATTGTTGATTGCTGAATTTTGAATGGATTATATTGAGTGAGATTTACAAACATTTCCAAATTGAGTGAGGAATTGAGGATGAATGGAATGTGAATCATTTAGTAGAGAGATTGCTCATTACTGAATTTTGAATGGATTATATTGAGTGAGATTTGCAAATATAGGAACTGAGGATGAATGGACTATATAGCGTGATGATTTATAATTAGGAACTGAGGATGAATGCAGAGACATTTTATTAGCGTGACTGAGCTCTGGCTGCTCTACTGCCTCTGAATTCCAAATTGAGTGAGATTTACTCAATTTGTGAGATCATTAGTAATAACCATGTTTGTAGTATTGCTTTGAATACTACAGTGAAGCTTAATGTGGGTATCAAAAAAGTGTAGAGAATACAATTCTAGTTCTAGACTTCTAGTAGTATATAATGACTAAAACATGCCACAAGTTAATGGACAATATTTTTGTAACTCCGAACACCCATTCTAGAAATCCTGGATCCGCCACTGCCCGGAATACACTGAAACAACGATCTACAGGGCGCCTACCAACATCATAAGATAGAGCTGCACAAGAAATCACAATATCAGTGCAGGTGGGTTCGATTTTTTTTTGGCATTGCAGAGTTCTATGGTAGCTGATTAACGATTGTTTTCTTTTGGGGTCTCGAGCATGCAATTGCAGGGAATTCTCTCATATATTGTACGAGCTGAGGATGATCTCGACAAACTGAGGGATGCTGTAATGGAAGAGATGGCAAGCCTGCATGCCTTAGCATCCTGAGGGAAGAAAAGAAGAAGGAAGTTGCCAACGAAGCTGTGTTCCCCTGTGTTCTCAAGATTATGCCGAACTAGGTCTTCAACAAAACGGATCCAATCGTTTTGGATGTCGATCTCCTTGAAGGAATAGCTAACGTATTTTGGTTGGTCACTAATGTTTGGTGTTTTCACAAACACTATGTCTTAGCATGTTGTTTTAGTCAATAGTTATGAGTTAAGACATACCCTCTGCAGTCACAAGAATGAAATCGTTTTTGTCTTTTCATAGGCAAGAAGATATATAATATCTCTGGTTAGAATTGATACGATTTGATTGTATGCGTTCTAGGGCGACTTCCTTTCGTGGATCGGAGGGTAATCGCGATTCTATATGAGCAAATACCAGCAGGCTCATGGAAACTATCATATACAACATTAAATATTCAAGGTCTTGAATGCTATGTCTCATTTCCTCCTATATCATGTAATGATTTTTTACATCTTTTGTAAGATATGTTTGCTGATTCCCCATTTCCCCTTGTCATCTACTTGTCATCTAGGTTGGAACACCTCTCTGCATACCCACCAAAGAATATATTGATATTGGAAAGATCGCGTCTATTGAAATTAATCACAGTGGGTTGCGATTTGCCACGAAAAGGGCAAGAGGTGGCCATAAAGGTTGGTATTATCAGCGGTAGCTTGATCCCTTTTGATGCTTGCTAGATTTATTGGGTTCTGTTTAATATGTTGTTACTGGGTTTTTAGCAGATTATCGGGAATCTTGATGAGCAGCAGAAAATTTTCGGTAGGCACTCTGATGTGCATTTATGTTCGAGTCCTCATCTTGCCTTCTGCAATCTTGCCTTCTTCAATGTCTTGCAACAGAGAAGGCTTCTTGCATTTATGTGGAAATGACTCAATGAGACAGCTCTGCCTCAGTGCGATAGTGCCTCTCTAATTTCTTGATTAATGCGATGTGTAGTGTCTTTGGTGGCACAGTGTGGAACTGGAGCATTTTGCAATGTGCGGCGAAGGCGCATGTCTTTGAGTGCGATATGGACATTAGACACATTAGGATGTCGAATTCAATGGCAGCCAACGTAGGCAACAAGATCCGCAACGCCAAGCTGGTGCGAATTCCAATCTTGATTATTCAAATTCAGTTCTTGATTTCGCCGCAGATCGAATCGCATGGGCTAGATCTTGATCGGCAGTATTTGCCTAATTTCAGTGTTATCTCTTTGGATTGTTCTCGATCATATATTTTGGTTGCCTCTTCAGGATGGTTGAATGAATTATGACTTGACGAATCGATGGGGTCTCTGTTGTTATGACTGCTAATGATATGTTTAAAGATTACATATTTGTCGAGGAATTCTCCATTAGATGTTTCTGAATAAGTAGCTAGACTTCTTTTTAAAATCTTTGTTTCCTTAAGGACACAGTGTTTATGTTTTTAATACTAACTCATGCCTTAGATGGTGCAAAATGTATGGCAAGATATGGTGATTAATTTTCGTCGCCTTTGATGTTTCACAAGCATGTGTGTATATTAATGATGATTTCGAGCTCATAAATGGTCCCCAGTCCATGTCAAAATTCCATTTTTTTTTGCTAGGCATTTTTTTATGATTGATCACTAATTTATGCAGTGAGGAGTTTGAAACTCAGTGTGAAACATATTGATTTTGCATTGTTCAAATCTTGTGGGCTATAAAAGTCTGACGTTTTCGTGTGCTTGGATTGTCAGGTTCTTCTTGGAGATGTTGGTGCTGACAAATCTAGCTTGGTTCTTCTGTTTGTAAAAGGACAATTTGTTGGATTTCAGGCAAATACATATTTTTGTTGATGTAACATATCAGTACGTATTTTTTGCTGAAATAAAAATACTATATTGGTCTATCTAGCTGCAGGAATCGACAATTGGAGCGGCTTTCTTCTCCCAGACCTTGTCAGTCAATGACGCGACCTTGGTGGGCTAGGTTATAGATAAAATCTTCGTTATTTAATGAACATACTTCCCATGGCGTTACCAGTGACGAAATCAATCCCGCCGATCATATATTTTAGTTGCCTCTTCAGGATGGTTGAATGAATTATGACTTGACGAATCGATGGGGTCTCTGCTGTTATGACTGTTAATGATATGTTTAAAGATTACATATTTGTCGAGGAATTCTCCATTAGATGTTTCTGAATAAGTAGCTAGACTTCTTGTTAAAATCTTTGTTTACTTAAGGACATAGTGCTCATGTTTTTAATACTAACTCATGACTTAGATGGTGCAAAATGTATGTTAAGATATGGTGATTAATTTTCGTCACCTTTGATTAATTTAGTATACTTTATGTGTATGATGCTACTGCAACACATATATATATATATGAAACTCTCGAGTTATATAGTCATACATAGAATTTATTTTTTCGTCCACGGCAACGCACGGGTTTCCTGCTATTCGCTTATGATTGTTCTTTCGCTGGGCGACACCAACTATTTAACAGTACGTGTGCATTTGATATCGTGCAAGAAGCAATGCTGGTTGCAGTGCAGTATCGTGGTCCACACTCCACTGGAGCAATCTTAATTCTCGAATCGATGTAGGGTAATTAATATATGCTACATCTAATCGACTGCAAGTTGCTGTCAAACTCAGCTTTCACTGTTACATGCATGGAACATAATATGTGATCTTATGCGATACTAGATTTACCCCAAAATCAGTGTGACAAGAAAGTGACGCGATTAAAGCCGGTTGCTCAACACCTGGAGAGACCTGGAGAGTGCTGTGAGCCGCCCGTGCACTGCTAGCCACGAACAAGATGCGCAGCTAGATTTGGTGGGTTAGTGTACAAGATTTACTATATATATACCATTCCTTGTTTCGATGGCTGTCAATTCCAGTATGTTCAAAAATTGGTTCCCTTTTCTTGTGAAAGGGACATCTACCATGCACGCATGTGTTTTACTTGCCTTGACCTCGCAATTACGTAAACCATTTTTGTTTATTAGTTGGTCATTATTGACTGATTAGGATCGCTGTTATTCAAGTGTTTTCTTAATTATGGAAGGAACATGCCAGTCAAGCTTAAGCTAGCTTGTGGACAATATTTTCTTTTCCTGAAGGCAGCTTGTGGACAAGATTGAATGGGCCGGCTTCCTGTCACATACATACTCCATATATAACTAAATTAGGTTACGTCTATATTCTAGGATGTGAAAGTGAGTTATATGTATTTTTTGAGATATTTTAAGTAATTTTCGTAGTTATAATTAGTGTGCTCTAAATAATAGGCTCCCCCTGAGATTGTCGGTATCCGAAAGGACATCCAGGAGCTTAGTCTTGGTTTTGGTAATTTTGAGTTAGCTTATGTTAGGAGAGATGCAAATTGTGCGGCACATTTATGCGCTAAGCAAGCACCTCGCGAATGTAGCCGGTGTGTGTGGCTAAATGAAACACCGGGTTTCTTGTTTTCATGCTTAATTAGAAGCTGATTGTACTCCTGTTTTTGAGCATTAATAAAGCTCCTGTTTGAGTCTAGAAAACGGGCTGCCCATTCAATTTCCCATATATGCAACTTTTTTTAGGGGATTAACTAGCAACCGGACGTCCGATCTAGGGGCTAGCATTGGACGCCCGGTTCTGATGCCCTAATTTGAAATATCTACGCATGTAAAATTAACGCGCAGCGCACGTACGTGTTGGATCGACGTTTTAATGCGTGCAGGCCGGGAAATCCACAGCTCAAGGTTTGCTTGGGAACAATAGTGGCCTTCTGGTGAACCCAAAACAGATGGTCCCGTTATGGACCGAGGCTGGGGCACATCTTCTGGTAGAAAGATTTCTCAACCAGTACATATCCCTCGGTAACTTGATGTGAGTCCTTCCGCCAACTGATCGATCGATATAATACTACGTACGCACGCATTGTCTAGTACATCGTTGCATGTAACATCCTTTGAACATGATTGCAACATCCTCGGACAATGGTTGTAACATCCTAGGACAATGGTTGCAACATCCCCAGACAATGGCTGCAACATCCCCGGACAATGGTTACAACATCCCCCGAATACGGTTGCAACATCCCCAGACAACGGTTGCAACATCCCCGAACAACGGTTGCAATATCGTAGGACAATGGTTGCAATATCCCTGGACAACGGTTGTAGCATCCTAGGACAATGGTTGCAACACACCCCGGACACGGTTGCAACATCCTAAGACAATGGTTGCAACACCCCCCGGACAATGGTTGCAACATCTCCGGGCAACTAGTTGATGATAGCCTTAAAGAGTCGTTCACTGTAGCATACAGAAAATATTGTGCCTGTTTTGATGTATATTAGGGCATCTTTAGTGTATTGGACCGACGTCGATTTAAAGTCATACCACGTAAGCATTTTAGGAATCGTGATTGTTTTTCTCCAATGTATTGAACCGATTCCTACTAATAACTGGGACCCACGTTTTATTAAAAAAACCACAAAACAATAATATCTTCTCTCAACCGCACACTCTCCTATGTAGTTGTTTAATGCTTTGAATCGATTCCTAAGTAGGGTTCGATTCCATACATTTTTTTGTTGGAATCGACCCCTCCAATGTATTGAATCGATTCAATGTCTTCTCTCTCCTTATTTGAACTGGCTAAAATATAACATTGGAGATGATCTTACTGTGCTCCACTGCATTAGTATTACACTCTGGGAGTGTCTCTTTTTTTTAGTCAAATTTGATGGCGTTAGCCGAGCTGCCTTTGT
This sequence comes from Phyllostachys edulis, assembly GCA_036346405.1. Classification (NCBI taxonomy): domain Eukaryota; kingdom Viridiplantae; phylum Streptophyta; class Magnoliopsida; order Poales; family Poaceae; genus Phyllostachys; species Phyllostachys edulis. The sequence goes on from CM070554.1 coordinate 35,391,567, forward strand.
TAATGCTAGTATTAGTACTACTACAACCTGCATAAGTAGTACCCGGCTGAACATTCGAGTGGAAGCAACGCGAGAGGAGAAGACACGTGCGCGGTGCGCCTATCCCGGTCGATCCACCCCATTCCCGCGTGCTACTTGCCTTCGCTGCTGCAACCCAGCGACGTGAGCGCGTGTCGCTGTGGCAAGTAAAGCATCCGGACGAACGTTTCGGTATCATATGTATAAGTACAAGCATTACCCTTTTTTTAGAGTTGGAGCAACTGGTCATAGCGCTAAAACACTTACTAATACAAGAGGTCACTTGATTAAATCCTGACAAATCAATAAATTTGCTGGAAATTTTTACGCCCAATGATGCACAGATGCAACAAAACAAATAAAGGCATGTACTATCTAGATACATACATATTGGTCAGTACTCAGCATTGCTACTATATACTAACTATGAGAACTAAATTGTGAGAGGCGTTCAAGCGAGTGCAAGTACATGTGAAGCGTTGGTGTACTACTACAAAAAGAGTTATACTAGGTGTTTTATCACAGACAATTCTCTATAACTGTCAGTATTATAATTATCACAGACGGTTTTAAAAGCGCGACCGTCTATGTTACTAGCGACGGCTAGAGCCGTCTGTGATACGTAATTATCACAGACTGTTTTTAAATAGAGCCGTATGTGATAAGTCACAGACAATTATGAAATATAACCGTATGTGATAATTGCAGACATCACAGACAGTTCTTAAAAATAACCGTATATGATAATTCTCAGACGGTTCTTGTTAAGAACCGTCTGTGATAATTACGTATCACAGACGGTTTGTGGTTGGAAGGGTCTGTGATCTCTTAAACGCATCAATGCCGCTTCGCGGCTCCCACACGATGCGTCTCTTTGTCTCGCGCGCCGATGGTTTTATAAGAATGATCATCTGCCACCAAAGATGAATCCCCATATCGTTCTACTCTCTTTCGCACCCTCCATCAACAACTAGTAGAGTTAAAAAAAAAAATAGCTCCCCACTCTTCTCCCCTGACACCAGCGTTGATGGCCTACTTGGCCATTTTGTGCGAGCACCTCGCCGGCCATACGCTGACGGATGCTGCGGAAGGACACTATACGAACAGATCTGAATCCTTGCCGACAAATAGTGTTGTGCCTGAACAGATCTGAATTATAATGTTAAAATTTCTCCTGCAAATTATGTTGTACCTATATGTTTGGCTACCACAAAATAATTAATGATTGATATATCGATGTGCATCTGTCAGCAGGCCATATCCATTACCAACAAGAAGAATTCACTGGATGTTACCAACAAGAAGAATTCACTGGATGTGTATAAGAAGAATTCACTGGATGTTACCAACAAGAAGAATTCACTGGATGTGTATATCGTGAGACAGCGTTACAATTATGCAATTGATCAAGTCAGGATCGATCAGCTGTTGAAAGATATGTAAGCACAGGGGGTCCTGATGATGAAATGAGCTATGCATGCGTGCAGTGTTAATTTCTCGACAGAACGGGGATGATGCCTGATTAATCGGTCGATCGCTCGTCGCTGCTGTGATCTGAATCGTCACCAGCAATCTGATAAAAGGCTACAGGGATAGAGCTAATGCCGTGTACATGTGGATTTCTGTAGACCGATCTCGTGCCATATATAGCTCTGGCTCGTTTTGCCGGACGGTGCGGGGTGTCGTGTGCGAAAAACAAATTAATAGTTGAGAAAATATGGAAAAGCAAAACCGCATGTACATGGATCTCCGTGTACCATCGTCACCATCCATTTGGGTGCTTCCAGATCTGTGCATATACGGTCCAAAAAAATCATGTATTTGATGAGGCAAATACATTCACTCTTCTCTCTCCTACGTCATTGAAAGATGGGGTGGCTCATGGCCGGATGCAGTGCTATTCAAATTTTGGTATTTGAATCGAGCTGAGGATAACTATTGTGAAATGTTTAACACTGCACAAACTAAATTAATTGAGACAAAGTCACCATGATACACATAGAAATATCATTTGGACATTATTTTTGGATTAGTTGTCGCACTATCACCTCATGGGATAATACATGGGACTAGGGCTAGCAAAAAAATTTTGTTGGCTTGAATCAAAATTGATTTGATTATAGTAGTTAATTGGTTCAAATTGGAATGGGTCAATTTGGAATAAAAATAGATTAATGAGGCTCGGCTCGATAGTGGCTCGGTAGCTCGCTTTTAAAATAACCACTTAAATAATAAATAAAATAATTTTAAATCGAACTATGACAATTTTGAATGAAGCCCAATAATAGCTCGTTAAGCTCGGTAGCCAGCCCTACATGGAACATTACAGTGTTGGCTGTGGGAAAATTGATCAATGGGAATTTGCAAAATAGTTAGGACATTTGCGAACAATTTTCCAATAATTACACCACAATGTTTTTTTGGACAACACAAAATAACACATCATTTTGAACCATTTGCATTAGTACAAAGAAAATTGAAGAATGTGTGAATTTTTTTGTACATTGTTGGGATCTGGTGCGTGAATTTCGCAACAATTCATCATAATTTTTTGTGACAAGCAAGTGCAACAGAAAAATTCGGATCCACCACAAATTCATATCCAACATGCGAAAATTTTAGATGCACAAATTCAGATCCAACAATCAAAAAATCAAGAATCCAACATGCGAAAAAAGTGGATGGGGTTCTAGCTGGTGACGGAGCGCCGGATCCGTCCGCTGGAGTGGAGGAAGAAGATAGATTCCATCGGATCTAGTCTCGGTGGAACTGGATTAGGGTTGGGGGAGGCAGATCTGTCGCTCGTCGTCGTTACTCCAATCACCGCTGGTGACTGCGTTGGGGCGGGCGGTGGACGGGGTCGCGGCGACCAGATCTGGGCAACCCCTTCATCGGTCGCGCGCTAGATCTGGACGGCAGGACGAGGTGAGCGACGACAGGGAGATGAGATGGCAACCGCGCTATTGCCGCCTCGTCGGTCGCTAGCCACCGACCACTGTGCCGGTGGCGAGGGGGAAGGGCCCTGGCGGTGGAGGGTGGCCTCCGCCCGGCGCCTCACCATTCGCCGTGGTAGAGAGAGACGGGAGAGATGGAGAGACACGAAATAGATTTTTTTTTAAAAAAAAAAAGTATTATTTTAATAAAAAAAAATACAAAATTAAATAGTCAATTTTCTTTTTTGCAAAACTATGCTACTATCGGCGGTCCAACTAGCGATAGATCCTCTGTCGCTAATTGAACCGGAGATAGTGCCCTGTCGCCAATCCAATTGGCAACAGGGGTCTGTCGCCAGTTCATCTGCCAATGTTGTATGTTTTTTATGAATTACAAGAAGTCTTTACCTTTTGGCAACTGGATCTGTATGAACTACACTCTGTCACGACACCTTTTTCAGACCGAAAAGATAACACTCAACTAAGCCACTTTTTCATACCGAAAAGACCGCACACTGTCTTGCCACACACTGTCACCTTTGCAGACTGAAAAGACAGCATACTGCGACGCTACCTTTTCAGACTGAAATGATCACACTCTGCCACAACATCTTTTCAGACCGAAAAGACAACACACTACGACGCTATATTTTCGTACCGAAATGATCACACTCCACCACGCCAACTTTTCAAACCGAAAAAACAACACACTACAATGCTATCTTTTCATACCTAAATGACCACACTCTGCCACACCACCTTTTCATATCGATGTCTTGTCTCTTCTTCTTCCACCCCTAGCACTACACCCTATTCGCTCATAAAAGAAGGGAGAAGAAAGTTGGAGGACAACACTACATCACCATACCCCAACACTTCACTCCAACTTGGTTCACACAACAGAGATGAAGGAGATGTCACACTCGTCGTCCAACTTCTACGCGAAGATGTAGCGGAAGCGCAAGTGGCTTGCCGAGAGGGCTAAAACCTACCCCGATTGTTCTATGAAGGATGCACTGGTACCATCAGAGTTCTCACACCCACAATGTGCGTGCGAAAAACCAGCGAAGATCATTAAGTCCACACACCCGACGACCGCCGCTTGGGAGTACTACATGTGCGGGAACATCCTCATAAGTGAATCTTAAAGATTTTTCACATGTTATGTTACATTCAACATATCCCTAACTTCATGGGCGCATATGTGAGAACCCGGGGTATTTAACTTGTAATACTTAACCATCTGGTTGGTCCTAGCATTACAGATCAAATATCCTGCATCTCGATGTATTGGGTACCTCCCAGGAGCGGTACACATACACCATCACAAAATTTAAAATACCAATTCCATACACAAGTCATTACAACACTGAGTCTACATAATTTACATCACAAAAGACATACAAGTTCATATTACAAAAATTGGGCCAACCGGCCAAATGACAATATAAAGGCAAAAGTTGCAGCGGAAGCAAAAGCCATAAGATAGCGATAAACAAAAGCCAACCGGCTGCCCTTACCCACAAGGCAACTGACCGGAAACGCCCAACTAATCATCCTACAGGAAGTTGGTCTCACAATAGTTGACCCCTTAGGATCCACCTCCTCTGAACATGCAGCAACTGGGTTTAGTACAAATGTACTCGCAAATCTTACAAGCAAGAGAATATTTATAGATGCATTCATGTATCAAAGGGAAGCTACTACACTAAGCAATTTTCAGCACAAAAGCAATTTTCTTTGCAATGGAGTAAAAGATTGTAAAGCAATTTGCCAAATCTGTTTTTAAATGTTTAAATAACAGCGACACAACATTTATAAACATAATTAACATCCTAGAGATGAATTCCGAACGGCCACCACAACATAGCACGAATTACCCATTCGTACCACCCGATTTCAAGTTTTAACGAAAATGTTATAGTCTAATTCACGAAAAACCTCTCCAAGCGTGTCCAGAACCAAGGACTTGGTTATTCAAATAGATTGAACCCTACAGGGGTGTATAACTGTACCCACACACTAGACCGCATTTTCGCCAAGCTATAGAGAACACTTCTTAGGTATGCCGGCAAGGCTAAGTCCTACAAGATGTTTTCCAATATAATGCATTAGTTACGAGTCACCCATTTGGAAAGAAGCCCATACGTTGTGTCGGAGTCATCGGTAAAGCCTAGGACAACTATGGATACTCCTCGGTGTGGAGAACCTAGACAGTAATCCATCCCCGCACACCCAACAATAACAGAATATTTCTTTCTAACACAACACACAACCACCACCTGCGACTCGGAACTAACACACCCCGAAGTACTAAGTCAAGAAGGGTTTCTAATACCCTTGTGTGAAAAGCACGCAACAATGCTTGGTTTAATGTAACAAGATGTTCGGTCCTTGTTGACCTAGGCACCAACCACACACCCAACATCACACCAAATCTTTTTGTTTTCAGTTTTTAGTTTTTTCAAATACAATTACATACATGAGTACCCTGACTCAAATATTTGAAGTGTTGATGTAATGATCATTGCCGAAGCGATGATCCCCATTCTACCCTTCTAAGCATTGCTAAGCGACATCAACTCATATACTGGATAAATAAATGACCAGAGCCCATCCATCAAGCTCTAAATTATTAGTAGGACTAATACTTAGGCTCAGTGGCAATGAGAAACATTAACCTACAGCCCATGCATCTACTCGGATTAACTACCCTTAGCGAGAAATTAACATTAACATAGCACATGCATATATACATTTGCAAACAAGATAAATGTATCATAAATAATATGTTCAAAGGGGGGATTGCTTGCCTTGCTGGAGATAACTCGCTTGCTGCAGAGGATCACTCTCGTACTCGACAATTTCGTCGAAAGCTATCGAATAAATCGAGAAGAGGCAATGAGAACGGATAACACTGAATATACTCAAAAATTAAAAACCATCCAAAAATCATGAAATTTACACATAAGGTAGAGCATGATTTTAAATGAATTTATCAATAAAAATTAATTGATTTAGATGTTGCATGCAAAAGTTATAGCCTAAAGAAAAATCAGCTTTTGATATAAAAAAAATACAGAAAAATCCCTCTCAGGCACTGTTCATCCGAACTCAATTTTTTAGCAGAAATTTCCAGAGAAGTGGTGAAAATGAAAAATTTATGATAGACATAGCATGACATTCTAAGAACGACACAATTTGAATCTCCCAAATTAGAGTTCAAATGAATTTCCTATTATTTTTCAAAGTCAAGAAAGTAGTGCACAAATAAATTGAATACCAAGATTTTTAGTAATAGAGAAATACTTAAAACCTAATCCACAATAAATTATATTAATAGAGGAACCCAACAAAATTGACTTCACTCCATTTGGAGTTACAAAGAAATACTTATGCATTTTTTAAGTTTAAAAGAATTTCTGGTGTAAAAAATAATGCTATACCGAAAGTAATACAACTAACAATATTTTCCGGGACAGCAGCAAGTCCAAAAACTATGCCAAAATAAAGTACACTAAAAATTTAATCCAACAAAATTTATTTCATCCAAAAAGAAGTTAAAATGAATTACTTATGCAATTTTGAAGTTTAAAACAAATAACAGTACACAAATAAAGCATTTCTGAAAATATAAAAGCATTTAATACCTTTCTTACCGAGGCTTACCTAGCCACCGTCTATGACCAGTGGGGTCCACGATTTCTTTACTATTTCTAAATAAAAACCTAGAGAAAATACCTACTGACGAGTGGGTCTCGCACGTCATACTCACAGCTCATACGAACAGTGCGTAGACTACAAGTTCACAGCACAGTAAAAAGGGTCTATAGACCACCGAGGTTTACTGCATAAACTGAGCCCACTTGTCTGTGACTCGATTTGGAAAACAACGCATTTAAACACTAGGATTTCTGTGCCCGGTCCCACACGTCAGCGGCTCTAAGCGAAAACTAACCGATCGCTTAATTAAACTAAGCAGTAATTACTCCTTAAGGACCGGGATTTGCTCTAATCTCAGGGCTATAGTGCGCGTCCGAAACGGACACGCAGAGTTTGTGCGCGGCCGTGAACTTGGCCAGCGTGTCACCGGTGACTGAGGCCACGACGGCGCCGGTCAAGGGCTAAAATAAGATCTACACGCTATTGTGCACCCGTAGACACTGGTGACGAGGACTCTAGTGGCCTTACGCGGCGGCACAACAGTGAGGGGCGGAATGGAAGATACAGTGAAAACGACAACCATGCTACGGCAAAGCTCCTACTCAACTAACGCGCGCCCTAGCATGAGCAAGGTCTAAGGACCTTACCGGAGTGGAGTGGAGAGGACCGGCTAGTCGGAGAAGGTCCGGTGACGAGAAAGACAACGTGGAGACAATGGCTTGAGCAAAAAAAAAAGGAAAAGAGTGGTGGGGGAAGCAAAAGTGATGCCTAGAGATGGTGCTCGAGTGAGTAATTGAGAAATAGAGCTTCTTATCAGAGATAGGGAAGAAGGGCGAGATTTTGGTCGAAGTTGAGGAAAAAATCAAAATCCAGAAGTCCCTGCGATCCAAAATGGAAATTGAGTGAGGGGAAAAGGTAATGGTGCTCTAGAACACGAATTGACGTGGGTAGGGAAGAAAGAGCTACACAGTGGCGGCCGGAATGTGGTCACAGCGACGCAGCCATGAACTGAAGCTTCGGCTTCTTCTCTACTTGAGCTCAAATGAGTGGAGAAGGAGGTAGGGGATGGCTCGGGAGTGACGAAAAGAAGACAAGGGTGCTCCTGGCGGCTTTAAATAGGCTTAGGGGTAGAGAAAACCCGAGGAGAAGCCGGCAGGGTCAGCTCGGTCCATGGCGAGCAGAGGTGATCACGAGTGGATGCAGAAGTGACCAGGGCAAGTGGGCGATGTGGGCAAGGCGAGGAACCATGTGCGCGCGTCAAAACCATGGGCGGGCGATCAAGGCCGGTGGGCTGAGGTGGTCCGCTGGCGCTCGGGTGCTGGCGAGGTTGACGCAGGTGCTTAGCCACGTGGAGAAGAAGAACAGGCCGGTGGGGCCCACCGGTCAGCAGCACAAGGTGAGTGGCTCGACCGGTTAGTTTAGGTGAATGGGTTGAACCGAGTCAGCTCGGGTGAGTGGGTGTGACTCGAATAGGGGTCTGGTTTGAGCTATGGTTAGGTCGGGGTCGCGTTTAGGCGCCTAGGACGAGTCGAGTCGAGGTCGGGCTCGGTCGGAGGAATAGTGCATTGACTAAGATGGATTTCAAAAGGCTGAGAGTTCTAGGAATTTTTAGATAGAGCCCCGTAGCTCCAAAAATTCTGAAAATTTTATGGAAGGCTACTGACTCTAGCTAAAACCTTGTATAAAATTTCTAGAGTTTTTCATGTAATGCATTTATTTCTAGAAATTGTTCAAGGTGCTATCCTAGTGGTTTGACCTAGGGACTAACAGGTTTGACTGGCTGACTAAAAATTAGCAAATAAAATCTAAAAATTATGAAATTTTTCAGAGGAGTCACTTAGATCCTCCAAAACCTAGGAAAAATAATTCCAAAGGATGATCACAGGATTTGTTTAAAAATTCATACAGGATTATGCTCCTAGTCAATTGAAGCATTAGGTTTCAAAAATCAACAAAACCTTTGAAAGAAATTCCAGAAAAATTCAAGTGACAACATGATGCATCAAAAGTTTAAAATTCTTCTGATTTTTATACATTTAAAATACAAACCTATGTTTGGAATGTTAGAACATAAATGGCAGCCGGAGATACAATGCAACTTCTTCCAACGGATCGACGGTCCGGATATGTACGATAGGGCATTCATCGAGTAGAAGTATTTGTTCAACTACGCGAAGCGAGTCGGGACCTTTGAACATTGGAAATCCTACGTACCCATGTTGGACCGAAAAGGCGACTAGAGGGGGGGTGAATAGGAGCACGCTCACTTTTTCACTTTGATCAGATTCAACACAAATTTCACTCCAGTAGCTATGGAAGCTATGAAGATCAATATACCAGTACAGTGGAAGACTAGTATTGAATCCAATCCAAAATCCTCAAAGCAAAAGACCAAAACAGGAAATTACAAACCTAATCCAAAAGTGCGGACTGACCGTACCGCGGACTAACCGGCGGCTATTACGCGGACTGACCTCACCGTGGACTGACCGGCGGCTGAGGTGCGGACTGACCGCAAGCACGATGAACAGAATAGACAGCCCGAAAACCAAAACTTAAATCGGTCTAACTTTTGATTCACACGGCCAAACTCCACGAAACTTGAGACACACCTTCTCTAAGATATTATGAACCTATTCCAATTAAGGATCGCAGAGATCCATGCCAAAGTTCCTATCCTTTTCAGATTGAACGAAGGTGGCTCCAAAACCGAGTCAAAACGAAATATGATCTAGAGACTTGCTCGTGGGTGATTGATGATCAAGATGATCCTAAATGGGTTCCCACATGTCACAGCAAGTTAGATCAAGGCAAAATACCAAGTAAAAACTCGCGGATCAAAGAAAGACTCAAAATCATCAAATAGAGAGAATGAAAGCAAAAAAAACACATCTTTGAGCAATCTTTCCCTGGATTGATTTGATATGGTATTGGTTTATGGCCACTCCATCAATGGAGGACAAAGACTCAATACATGAGCACGAAATCAAATCCAACTCTCTAGAACCCTAACCTCCATTAATTCTCTCCCTAAGCAAACTAGGGTTTCAAAAATAATTGAAAGGGTTGAAGGGGGTGCAGCCACCTCCCTCCTCTATTTACAGTGGAGGCTTAGACCTTCTAGAAGCATTAACCCTAATGGGCTCCCGTTAAGGCCCACACACAGACGGGTCACATACGCACGTATTTTAAAGCGACGTCTTCATCTCCTCTTGACCTAATCCGCTTCATCATGCGCCGTCTTGCGCCGCAGGTTGGCAAAAGGTCATCAAGACGGTATTTGGAAAAATTACCAAAATACCCCTTCTTGATCTTTTTGCAAAGACCGAGTCCCATCTTCGTAAAGCACTTCCATGCTTCGCCACGTGTAGGTGGATCCGGCGGCTCTCTTCATGTCGGCAAGTCTCTCCCATCCGGCTCCCACCGAAACCACCATGGCACTTGTACCGACCCCCGCGCCGCTTGACCCAACCCGTCGCACCGAACTGCCCGTTCGGCCACCTTTGTCCCTCTTGCACCATGCTTGACTCCATTGACCTCACCCGGCATCTCCGATCGATTTGGACCTCAGCTCTCCAAGCTTAGTCCCGATCATCCTCGCCATTGACCGTCATTGACCTCCAAGCAACCTACACAACAATAGACAAAGAAATCGATTCCGAAAACAAGTTCTTCACAACTTGACCCACGTTAGTCAAAACATGCATCATGAAATACATATGCACTGAAACCCATGAACTTGACCTAACCCAACACTCATCGCCATTTTTGGCCGATGAACAACAAGAACCCGGTCAGACCGCCATTGAATGGCCGGTCTGACCACAGGCCGGTCTAACCACGCACCCAACACCGGTCTGACAGCACTCATCCTGACAACATTCCAAACTTTGACGAAAACGCGTGTTTCGACAAACCGTTAACGACATTGTCAATTGTAACATCATCCTAAGATCGTGCACATATCTCCATGATATCCACAACCCGACCTTATTGAAAAGGCACCAGAAAAGCCCAGGAAGGCTGGGTGGTGGTGGATGACCCCCAAACAGAAAGTTGAGTACGACCGGGCCGAGCGCACGGTGGACAAGAGGACTACTCCTGCTAGTGAGACGGGCAGCCGTCCCAGTGCTTCCCGTTGCCCAGGCGCACTCAATATCGAAGAGATAAGTTAGGTTCAATTTGCATCCTGAATATTGATTTGACCCTATGTTCTGCCATCCTAACATCATTCAATCGTCCAATCCGTCTCGCAAAACATTGCTGACTTCGAGACTGACCGCCACCGCAGATAGTCCAGAGACAAGGGAAAGGGACCGATGGACCACTAGGACTAATTAAATTCATTCCAATCAACTTTTTATTCGATTCCTAAAGGTGCACATGTATCGGATGTGTATTTTGGTTTGTTAATTCGTGCATGTTGTCGTTTCTAATGCACATAACCAAACCCAGCGTGCCATGTAATTCACAATTTAATTATGAAGTCTTTCAAACTTAAATCTATTTTTCCAAATATTTCAACTATTAAATATTTCGTAATCTTTTCCTAAAGAAATCGGTTTTACGAACAATACAATCGGGACAACAGCGCGCATGGCAACCCTAAATCCAAAAATTTTTTCATTCCGCTCTGAAGGGGGCTATTTGTGTTATTGCACCACCGATCTCGCATTCTTTACTTCATATTTTGTTATCTTCTCCAATTTCGGATTCCGAACTACGCGGACACTTAAAGATATTACCAAAAATCCTGAAAATTACTAAATTTTTAGACTGAGTTCTATACACACAAATTTAAAAAAAACATGACTCTGTCGCCAATTCAACTGGCGACAGTAGCCTAGCTTTCCCAAAAAAAAATTTGACTATTTATTTTTGTAATTTATTATTAAAATAATATTATTTTTTTAAAAAAATCAACATGAGAAAGACAATGCATGGACGGTACACAATACACATAAACAATGCATTCGATCCCCTCTCCAAATGCTTGCACGAATCTTGGCACACGCCAACGGTGCACAACGCGCGTGTAACTCTACATACAAGTGAGAAAGCCATTCGGATAACGGCGATTAGATCTGAGCGGATATGCCCACAATCTGGGAAATGAAAGAATATGTTAAGAAACTGGGCCTAGGCCGGCAGTCGTGGCCCACGATGCGCTCCTCCTCCATCTAGTAGCCTATATAAAGGAGGGAGACTCCAACCAGTGTACTACAGTTTTACAGAAGAGCAATAAAGAGAAGCAAAAAATCCTCTCATATCTCTGTGTTCAATCTACTATTTCGTTCTTGTGTTCTTGCATTATTCTTACGATTCTACGCTTGTCTACGAGGTAATCACTTGGACTGGACCCGACAGCGATAGTTACTTAACACGTTATCAGCACGACTATGCTCTCCGGTCTGCACGGATTGAGAAGATAATCGTCGAGGCACGATACTCGTAGATCGAATCGTTTTTTTTTCTAGATTGCTTTCAATTCTGTAAATTTAGCTTTCTAGATTGTATCATACGGTGCAAATCCACTCTAAATCTACCGCGAGCCGACTTGAAGTCACCGGCACAATACCGATCGGTAGATTGTATGGAAAAGTGTATGTCGATTGTACCGAAGTTTGGAAATTGCAAATCCATTCTAACCTACCGCGAGCCGACTTGAAGTCGTCGGCCAAGCCGATTGGTGGTTGCATAAAAGAACAGATGTCAATTGCACTGTAGATTAATGCAGATTGCATGAAAAATCATCATGGCCGCGAAGCCAAACTATGCGCCGCTGGCCACCCGCACGTGGCCCTATGTGCCGCCCTCAGCCTTACACGGCTGCGCCACCCCCAGCCTCTCGCATGAAGCTGCGCCACCCGAACGCGGCCGCGCCATCGACCCTAAAGCCACACCTACAAGAATCACACTCGTCGCGCCACCGTGCCGAGCGCTGGCCGCACCACGCCCTCGAAACCATCGGCATCGCCCAAAGCCACGTCGTGACGACGTCTGATCGCTGCATACCGCCTAAAGCCGTGTCGTTCTTTGCACGCGCCCGGCAGAGCCACACTCGTGCACCGCCGCCCGGCGCCACCACCAGACGCCAAGACACCGCCGCTCGATGCCGCCCACGTGTGCGTTTTCGCTCAAGCTTGTCTTGCACGCGTCGACCGCCTCGCGTAGTGGAAGGCCGCCGCCGATCGCACCGCCAAATTTACGCCCACGATGCGACCGCTTAACACCGCCACGACGCGCCCACGCTGCCTCGGTTTTACTGCAACCGCGTCGCCAACAAGACGAGCACGCCGCGTCACCGTCGCCAGACATTTGCAACCGCCATCGCTAGAGCCGCCAAGGCCGCGCCTCGAATGACCACGGTGCCTTCGCCGCTGCTACCCTCGAATAGCTATGGCGCCGCCGCCTCAAGCCGCACTGTCGGCCCCGCATGGCCACGCGCCACCGCCACAAGCCACACACGCACCGGCCCCGCGCTACCACGGCGCTGCCACCACAAGATGCGCATGCGCCGAACGCGCACGGCCACACACCGGCCAACCATCGCGCCATGCGCCTCCGCCATGCCCAAGCGTTGGTAGCACGCCGCCACTGTCGCATGTACAAGGGTAGGGAAACCCTACCCCTTTCCCCCATTTTGAACCGATAGGTAGGCCGAACTTTTGGGCTAAAAAAAGGAAGGCCAACCGGGCCGTGAACACACCGGCCAAGAAATCGGGCCAAAAAGGGTGGTCTAGCTGTAAGATCGAGGAGGCCGACTAGAGGAGGGTGAATAGGCGGTTTTAAAAACTTCTTTGGCTAAAACCAAGTTTTATGCGGAATTGTAAATCAATTCTGTTCTGCATAATTAAAGTCTAAATCAACTAGTCTTTACTAAGTGCACCAACAATATGAGACTATATAAATGATAGCAATCATACACATACAAGTAAGCAATTTAAATACAAGGAATGTAAATTGCACAATGTAAAGCACAATGAGAGCAAACCACAATTGACACGATGATATTATACCGTGGTGATCGGAGACTTGCCGGTCTCCCCTAATCCACGTTAAGGTAAGCCCAACTAAGTTGGATCGGCTCCACGAATTAAGCCAAACACCTCCGAGGTAAGTCCAACCACTTGGACTGGTTCCAAACTGAACCAACACCTCGATCCACTAGGGTTGCTCTTCCTCCACTTCGGAGATGGCGAGCACCAAGCCACTCACAAACGCCCGGGTTTTCTCACAACCTTCTTTGAGAAGATCACCGAACCACGACACCTCCACGCCGTCTAGGTGTCAGCTAACACCAAGAGTAATAAGTCGAAGACTCTCACTTGAACTAATCAAGTGTCTAAGCTCAAGTGGATACTCAATCCACTACCTAATGCAACACATGCAATTAGAGTTTGCCTCTCAAAGCTCACTAAGTGCAACACATGCACAAATGAGAGTAGAGGGCTTGATCTTAGCTCAATGGAAATGAATATGGCACCAGCAACTTGCCCACACATGGCCAAGGTGGGTATTTATAGCCCACACATAAAAACTAGCCGTTAGGCAAAGGACTACTGAAAAATCAGCACGTGCGGTCGTACCGCCAAGTACCAAGTGGTACTACCGCACCTCCTCCAACGGCTATAAAACTAGCCGTTGGACATCGGTGCGGTACGACCGTCAACCAACACACGATACAACTGCTGAGGCCGGTCGTACCACTCAAGGAGCGCGGTACTACCGATTGTCAAGGGGAGGCACCGTCCCCAAAACACCAGTACTGTTTTAAACGAACCGCCAACTGGAAATCGGAACAATCGATGTGCGGTCATACCACACCAAGATCCGGTCGTACTGCAGAGCGGTTGTACCGCAGACAACACGCCGGTACAACGGATTTTCCTAAGAAATCAGCAGTTTGCATCCAAAATAAATTCAATTGCAAAACACATTTCACAATTGACAAGGTGATGCAAACACGGGTTCAAAGGCAAGATTCTTACCAAGTTGCAAAACACATTTGCCAACTTTTAGAATCGATACCACAAGGAATAAGGTACATGGACTTAAACCATTTGCAAAACATATTCGCAAACTAAAGTCACATGCTACAAGGATTATGCATGAGCTTCAACTATTTGCAAAACACATTCGCAAATAATAGCAACATGCTAACGAGAGCTAAAGCAAATACAATGAGCTATCAACACATGACTAACTCAAGCTACTAGTCAAAGACCCCTCTTAATAGTACGGCAACCTATACTAGTAATCCGGTCTTCCAACCAAACACCAAGGCCGGTAAAAGACTACGAACACATCCTTAGCCCTAGCTAGTCATACCTGTGCCTTGAGCAACCACTTGAAGCTTGATGACGCACATCTTCGCTTCAAGTCTGGGTCATTGACTTGATATGCATCAACTCATGATGCATCATTCACTTGACTTCCATCAACACATGATGGGGTCTTCTTTTGACTTGATGATCAACTTATGATCATCTCTTCTTAGAGACCTTGATACGCATCAACACATGATGCATCATTTACTCCAAGCTCTTGACTTCAATATCATCAACACATAATGATCTTCTAAAGTCTCCAACTATGGAACTCAGCCTATTCATCCAACTCATGAAAAATGTTAGTTCCACAATGTGATTGTTATTAATTACCACAACATACTATTAACTCATAATGGTATGACAAGATACCACAATCTTTCCCTCTTTGGTAATTGATGACAATCATCACAAAAGCGAATAATTTAATATTTAAGTCATATGAGTATATATGAACTACACAAGTCTTATATACTCATATGATATGTTTCAAGAGTACATATGTAAACTACACAAGTTTTATGAACTCAAAGGATTTCTTTCATCGTAAAGATCATTAATGTATGTGGAAATGGAATATGGATCAATACTAATGAAACCACAAAATATAGAGTGAACTCTTCCTAAATGTGTGCATACACAAATGTGTAGAAAGAACATATGCACATATTCAAGTTAGATTTTTTGTGGAGTTTAACCTATATTTTGGATACGAGGAATGCAACAAGTATAGGAGTATAATGTAGAATGCATACCACTTTGATTTTCACCTTTATATCCAATTTAGACTAAGCAATAGGTATATCAATAAACATATTAGTCTCACAATTAGATTTGTCATTAATAACCAAAATACTCCATTAACTCATAATGGCGGGTCTAGATTCTTCACCGGCCGAAAAAGGAAAAAAAAAGGGAGAAAAAGAAAAATCCCGATTTTTGCTAGAAGGTCCTCGAAATTTCTGAAAATTGCGCGGCAAATTTTCTTAGAACAGAAAATTAGCGGTTTAACCCCTAAAAATTACAGAATTCACTGAAAGTTCTTTTTCCAGCAGAAAAGGACCTCGGGAATTCAAATTTTGAATATTTTTTGAACTTTTGAAGAATGTATTTTTTTTCTATGCATTTTTATATATTGTAATAACTATTTTGATTATCTGTGATTGTTTATATTGCTTTTAATCACTAAAAATAGCAGTAAATCATGAAAATGCATAAAAAATATAGGAATATTATGAGAATTTTTGCAACCATTTTATGCAAATTACTAGCAGTAATCTTATGAGCTCTTTGCGTGAATATGCAGATGATTGCCATTACGAACCGGGAGTTCGAAGAGCTGGCCCAGTATTGCCAGAATTACTTGACATGTGCATCAGATGTTGAGATCATAGTTGGAGCCAAGAAGCTCCGTGCTGCTATCGGACTTGGCACCTCGAAGGATGCTACTCCAACTGCTGAGGAAAATGATTAGGCACTTCATTTTCTCTAACACCATCTCTGCCTAACGCTCAAGAATGAGTATATGGTGGAGAAGAACACACTAGCTTTATGGACCGCACTGAAAAAGCGGTTCGAGAAGCTGAAGTACACCTTTCTTCCTCGAGCAGAGTAAGAATGGAACTGACTACGTTTTGCTGACTACAAGATCGTGGGGGAGCACAACTCTGCATTGCACAGAATTTGTACCAGTCTTCAACTCTATGATAAGGTAATCACAGATGAGAAGTAGACAGAGAAAACTCTCTCTACCTTTCACCCGAATGCGGTGCAATCTGCATGCAACTATCGTCAAGACGGTTATAAGGAGTATGTCGAATTAATTGACATCATGCAAGCTGTGAAAGCTCAAGATGAGGTTCTAAGGAAGAACTACATCTCACAGCCGCCTAGTAGCAAAGTTGGCCACAAAGTCAATGCTAGCAGTTACAAGGTGAAAAAGCCTCACTCAAAAGAAAGAGGCAAGAAGGGTAAGATCATGGGTCGCAAGACCAAACATAATGCTCAAGCCAAGAAGGGCGGACAACAGAAGCGCGATGAGAAGCCCTATGGCCAGCAGGACTAAAGTTGCTACAAATGTGGCACATGAGGACAATGATCACGTGTTTGCCGTGAGCCGCAACACGTGATTGATGCCTTCAAGTCTAAGAATAAGGGCAATGGACAGCATGAGGCACACCTTGTCATTGCAAGCACAGAGGATCCATAGTCATTGGTTGCACCCATGGATGTGGAAAGCCCAGTAGCAGCCCCCATCACACCTTCTTTGGACATCGCAGTGGCCGCAGCCGTAGTTGCCGAAAAAGAGAAGATGGACATGGAGCAGATTCAAGCAGAAGTTTCTTCATACTTCGCTGATTCGATCTAGCACATGCTTTGCACTTAGGGTTTTATAGTCATTTGTAGTTTATGGTTGTGATAGAACATTGAATTATTGAATAATGGTTGTAAGCTCTAGGAGAGCAAAGCATTAAATTCTTATGATGAGTCCTGTAAGACCTTTTCCCATATTAATAATAGCAAGTTATGTTCTGTTTTGGAGTATTTTTATTTATGTGTGGATTGCTTTCTACCCTATATTAATAAATACTTTATATATCAAAACGCGTGTGGCACCATATGGAGGAATTGTGCTTAGCAGATAGCGGCACAAAGAATACCATCTTGAGAGAGACAAAAATTTTCCAGTCGATTAGAAAGAATGCTGGTATTCTTACGGCAATCGCAGGAAGCGATACTTGTATAATAGGCTCAGAAAGAGCCACAATTATACTCCCGATGGGCACAACATTTGTCATTGAAGAAATCTTGTTATACCCAGAATCGACTAGAACTCTCTTAAGCTTTAAAGATATTCGCACTAACGGTCTCCACGTAAAGACTGAAGAAGAGCATGGTAAGGAATACCTACTCATTACAAAGCATGAAGAAAATAGAAAATGGGTATTAGAACAACTTCCTTCATATGAATCTGGGCTATACTACACTAATATTAAGGCACCTTCAGCCTATACTGTCCTAAAACCACTTTTAGAAGCTCTGAACTTTTCTGTCTCTGGCATGATAGATTAGGCCACCCCGGTCTTAGGATGATGAGAAATATAATTAACAATTCTTAGGAACATAATATCAATGTAAATAATTTCCCGAATCAAGAAGATTTTATGTGCCCCGCACGTGCCACCAGAAAATTAATTACTAGACCTTCTGCTCTGAAAGTGAAAGATGAAATCCCTGCATTCCTGGACCGTATCTAGGGTGACATTTGCGGTCCTATAGAGCCCCTATCATGGCCATTTAGATAATTTATGATGCTCATCGATGCTTCCTCGAAATGGTCGCATTTATGTTTATTGTCTACGAGAAACTACGCTTTTGCAAAGCCAATCTCGCAGATAATTAAAATTAAGAATAATTTCCCTAATCATCATGTGAAATCCATTAGAATGGACAACGTCGGAGAATTTACTTCAAAGGTATTTGATTATTATTGCATGGTAATGGGAATTACTGTTAAGCATTCCGTGCCACATGTCCACACCCATAATGGACTAGCAGAGGCATTAATTAAAAGAATTAAATTTATTGCCCGACCGCTTTTGCGGAATTGTAATTTACTAACTACATGTTGGGGACATGCAGTCATGCATGTAGCAACTCCCATCAATTTTAGACCATCGGTATATAACATCCATTCACCTATGCAACTAGTGCAAAGGTCAGCACCGAAAATCTCTCATCTTCGCGGGTTTGGTTGCAAGGTTATGTACCGATACTACCACCGCAGCAAACTATAATCGGACCTCTCCGAAAGTCTGGGATAAATATTGGTTATGAGATATCATCCATAATCAGGTATCTGAACCCCATGACTGGAGATTTGCATACAACCCGCTTCACTGATAGCATATTTGTTGAGGATAGTTTTCCTTCATTAGGGGGAGGAAATCAACCCCTTGATGAAAAATATCAGGAAATAACGTGGCAAGCCACGGGAAACCATGCACATGACCCGTGTGTTGGGATACGAGTAGGCTACGATAGCTAACAATTCAAAAATTCTACCACGTAAACTAGGAAGCCATGCAAGTAGAAGATCACATATCATTACCACTAGACGCGCAGAGCAGCGGAAGAAGAGTTGGCTTAGCCTGGTCCAACGTAGAGCGTGTCGATGCAGTGGTCGTAGTCGATCGTCCAGCGTCGAGCATGTCGATGTAGTAGTCGTAGTCAATCGGCCAGCGTCCTCATGAGTCGATCGTTTTCTCCAACAATCTCTGTAGTTCCTTACGAAGATCGCGGATCGTCCTCAAGCGCAACAGCAACCGCAGTAGCACCTCTACGGTATCCACACGTCCAGGGAAGGAACAACCGTACGCCGGTGTGCTAGCACCAAGTCGTACGGCAGAGTTCTTAGGAAGATGGCGGCAACGATTTCGGTGGAGCAACTCATGTGTACTCGCCACAGCCTCAAACATCTCCTTATATAGTGCTCGTGACAGATCATATCCGAACACGTTTGACGAATCATATCCGTACTGGTATGTTCCAACCCGTTAAGTGTGTGACCCGTTAGGTTTATGCATATTCGTGTCACGGCCCAAGCCTTAGGGAGGTCCGATGCCTGTCCCAAGAGCACTCCGAAGGGAGGTCTTGTGACAGTCCGGACCTCAAGGAGGTCGAAAGCTTGTCCCGGGAGCACTCCGAAGGAGGTCTTCTAGCACGACCGGACCTCAGGGAGGTCGTGGGCAATCCCAGGAGCACCCCATAGGGAGGTCCCGAAATCCCTATGCACAACCAAGCTAGTCCCAAGGACCAACAGCTAGCTCACACAGTGAACAAAAGTGGTAACATCCATCAACACAACTTTATTGAAATAACAACAGAGTTGATTACATGGGTGGCTTAACAGCCGACAAACAAAACACAGCGGAACAAAAGCGGAGTGGTCCACACGATCCACCACAGGCAATCGTCTGGAGGTCGCAGCCTAGTCGTCTTGGTGGTCCTCTGGCTCATCGAAGATGTCCTCTCCTACTCAAGCATGTCAAGCAAGAGTGAGCACAACAACCGTGCTCGCAAGTCACACCCGTCAAGTAACAGAGGGAATGCATGCATACAAGTATGTCCCAAAGGAGGTCTTATAGGGTTGTCTTTGCATAAAGCTAAGTTTTGTTTCCAAATACATGTACTGAGTTCCAAAGTAGTTATACAATAACTAAAATTTATTTTCTAAATCAGTTTTACAGTTGGATAACATTCATCAACAAGTAGTGAAAGATACCCTCCTGTCACAAGGCTACCAGCCCGAACCCATTTGGATAGACATTCAAAACCATTTTAAGAGGTCTTTTGAAAACAAAACTGAAGATCTAACTTAGAGTGACTTTGCTAGCATGTCCACGACCATGGACACAGCTATTTAAATAGTTTTACACTTTGCAGAGGTGCGCAACTTTACCCACAAGACACGACTTCTCTAGTTTGTTTGGCATTCGTCAATGCCACCACTCACTTCTGAAGGTAAATGGTCTAGAGCACGTGACAAGGCCTTTACAATGCGTCGTTCCACCACAGTCCCCCCTCGCAAAGGTTTCGTCCCCTTTGGACTAACCATCCACAAGGTTCATAGCCCCCTCTTGCGCTAGGTGGGAATGAATAAAAATAGGTCGTCAAGACACCCACACAACTGGATGGAACGACCACGATGGAACATTGCAAATTAGTCGGTCAGGTTCTACCCACACAGAACACATGGTTGCACGATGAGGCATAGCAAGATGCGGCTCGAAGACCGGTCCTTAATTGACTTGGGCGACTTTCAACAGAACCCTGGGCATCGACCATAGAAATGGATCGATCCCGTGCGTGAACATGCACCCATCCAAACCTCCAATTCGCCTAAGTCCAAAACCAATTTTCCTTTTCTTTGCTTTTCAAAAACATTGCAAACTACCATGACAACCCAATGTCATGGATTAAAATATTTAGACAACATTGGTCTTTTGACAGTAAAACTTCTCAAATCAAGATTTTGGTCTAAGCTTGACTAAGCACGGAGCTTTGAAACATGCCAGTTCATACTAATGTACCAACTAGCTTTTTACTAAGGTGACAAGGGGAGGTCGAAACAATAATCAAGTTCGGATGTACAAAGGAATTAGGAATAACTATGAAGTTAAAACAGGGATTTAAATTACTTAAATTCAAATAAGCATGCAATAATAATTAAAACCGAACTTAAGTAATTTGAGATACTAGGTGCAATATGATCAAGGGTGTAACTTGCCTTGCTCGAAAGTTTGAGGGTCTTCTTCGCAGAACTCGGGCTCCCTGGAGTCTTTGAAATCTACACGTAAAAACAAAGCAAATCAAATAAAAAATCCAAATAAATTCCAAGCAAACCAAACTAAAACCAACAACGAGGAACTAAAAAGCTCAAAGGAGGAGGTCCAACGAGGAGGTCCTGAGAAAACGACAAAAGGATACAAGAGGTCCTGAGGAGGATACGACTACTCAACGTGGTTGTACAAAGAATACAAAGGATATAACTATGCAACGTAGTCGTAAGAAGAATTCAACAGGATATGATTTACGCAAGTAGTCGTAGGAACGAATACAACTACGCAACGTAATTGTAGGAACAAGGGATAAGAACAGGGCACGGACAAACTCACCAGGACAGAGAGAAAGAGAGAGAGGCTGGAGAAGATAGGAGGAGAATGGTGACGGCGGTGAAGACGGCGTGGCGCTTCGGCGAACTTCTTGACGACGAGGTGGGTGAAGATGGCGCAAGCTTCAGCAAACTCCTTGGCGTTGAAGCTTGAAGCATGGAAGAACTGGCGAGAGTAAGAGAATTGGCAAAAGATGGTGATAGAGGGCTGCTCAGGCTTATATAGTCAGGGAAGAGTCACTGGAGGACTCAAAGGTGCACACGATTAAGGGCACGTGTGATAGGACAGAGCATGCCGAGCAGGTGAAGGAGGTGATGGGAGCAGGTGCGGCAGAAGATAGCATTTAATGGGACACAACGGCATTAAATGCGCAAGGACAAATGTGTCAACAATGACACGACGAGAGGAAGGAGATGGTGAGCAAAACCGACAGATGGGGCCGGTCAACACTCAAAAGGGGTGGTCAAACCGATGGGGAGGTTGTGACCCAAAGGGTGCACGTGACCAAGGGGAGGTCGTGACTCTAAAGGGTGGTCGTGACTCTAAGGAGAGGTCATGACTAAAGGACAAAAGAGGAGGTCGCGACTCTAAAGAGAGATCGCGACTAAAAGACAAAAGAGGAGGTCGTGATTCCAATAGGAGGTCGTGACTCTAAGAGGGTGGTCTTTGCAAAAAGATCATGACCACCTGGAGGTCTCCACTGAGGAGGAGGTCTAAACATAAGGGAGGTCTGGACCCTCAGATCCAAACAAATGAAGGTTTGGAGAAGAAAGAGCTAGGCCGAGGGAAACACGGAGCGAATAGAGAAAAGAGAGAACTCTAACAACCTCAAAAGAAACTAGACTGATTTAGTTGAAGTTTAGTTTAGTCATTTAAAGTTTTTTTTAAAAAAAAAAAAAATCTCAGCTAAGCTACCCTTGCTCATCCATAGTTAAATCCATCATCGGATGGGACGTGTATACGCAGGGATGGAGGCAGGGGCTAGCTAGGGAGAGCCCTGACCGTCTCGTGCTTTATGTAATGTCTTGTACAGTATAAATATGTCAGATAAAAATAACAGTAAAATTTTATTTGGTCTCTTCAATACAAAAATGTTAATAATTGGTTTCTTTGTTATATTTTTCTGCTCCGTCGCGGCTGTTCTGGGATAATTGATTGAGTTAAGCAGTTTGATCTGCCATTTGGGTTTGACTGTGTCAACGACATTAATTAGTTGAGTTCACGCATCCCCTGCGCGATTAATCATTAATTATTTTCGTTAATCGATTATGAAAATTAGCTAACAATGTGTTGTAGATCTGACAGCTGCATTGCAGAGCTGTTTGCGCAGGATCATTTTTATATCCGGGAGTCGTGTATCGTGCATATATACCAATTTCATTTTTTTAAAGATGATTCGGTTGGTTTCCCTTAATTTGACCTTTAGCTTATTATTGTATATGTAAAAAAAAATCATTAGCAGCACAATGCTGTTGATTTGGTGCGCACAAAGTCTGTAACTCTGTATATCATATACGACCAGGGAATACTTTTATTTGCTCTACCAAATTAATCTACATATCATATACGACTGTCGTTGAAGGATTCGATCTTTTTGTTTATTTTGGCTGGTACTAGCTAGCTAGTGCCTGTAATGATTGGAAAAACATGCTAGGAGAAAAATACCAAGCCAGCATGTATATTACAATTCCGCGGGAGCGTACATGATAAACGTGCCCCTGCACACACCCCATCACCCACGCATACCATACATACACTCACTTGTACATCTCCTTAACACACGTATAGAAAGACATAGGCTAGAATAAATCCACGATCTCATAAAATTCCCACTGAAGCGTATTCGTGTGTATAAAAACAAGTACTAGAATTTGAACCATGATAGATGGAGTCGTATACCTATAACTCTACCACCCCACTAAGAGCTGATTCCTGATACAAATGAGTCATCTCAAAAAATAATTAGAAATGAACTACGAGAGTGTGAAGTGGGAATCCACAATATGAAAGAATAAATATGTGATTTTTCATAGCATAAGAGGAGAAAAAGAAGCACTTGATCAATAAGTCCATGACTCAGATCACATCAGCTTGAATTCGAAGCTAACCATCCATTTCATGTCCCTAGCAAATTTCCAGAAGTTTCTCTGGCTCCAGATGAGACGAACTTAACACATTAAATAAGCGCCAGATGCGAACTAAGTCGCAGTTATCCGTACGTCAAACATCGGAAAGCTTAATTTTTGAATTGATTGAAGAGCTGATTTATAATTGAAATGTCCTATCTGTCGACATACCAACAAGCTATTCTTTTTTCTTTTTCCCCCTTTTTAATTAGTTTGAAGAGCCAGTGGAGATGACGATTAGATATACATGTCTTCTCAAGCACTACTATAACATTCCAATAAAAAAGGCAACAGTAACGAGTGGTTACAAATACTGATGCTGCACTCTTCTTCCTTTTCCCTTTTTTTTTGACTGACACTAAAATGGATTTCTTAGACACGGGAGCACTAAGCTATGTATAATTGTGGGGTTAGCACATACTAGCTCACTAGTTAAAACTACCGTTAGAAATCATAGGTATGAATCTCTCCGTGCGGATGAGTTAGCTAGATTGCATCATTTTTCCAAAGAGAGTGTGATTTGTTGTGCGCCTCAAAGTGTACCGAGAGCACTGTTCTGTTATAAATAATCAATAACATACACACAAAGTGCTAGATTGGCTGCATAGAAATAAAATGTGCAGAAAATTTCATCAGAATAACTTTCATAATATTATATATTTTTACAATTTATACTAGCATACTCCTCCATGTGTCCCTATAATCCAAAATAGTTGTTTTCTTTCAATTACCATGCACACTATGTAAGATGCAACTTAATTTGACATTATATATAATCTAGTTTTTTTGGTCCGAGTTTTCAAGAATAACTTTTACAAAGTCGTACTGCATATAGATACATATTTCTGTTCAAAATAAATTTCATGCTTATTTTCAGTACACTGGAATAGGCAGTGGCAAATATCTGCGCCGCGCCACGTATCATCGCACCGGCAAGTGGGGCCGGTCCAACGACCATGCTGTGCCCGGCGGGACCCACGCACAGAAGACCACGTAGCCATGAGCCAGGAGTCCTGGCAGTGCCAGCGCGACGGGGTGGCCATGTCTGCGTGCTGTCTGGCCTCCCCACGTGTTGGCGGCAGGCTGGCAAATGACACTTATGCCCTCATAGTTCCCCGATATTTGGAGGGGTATAACTGTAACTTTCGTGGGAGAAGCCACTGTTGATTGTTTTTGCATCTAGACCCATGCGCCAGGTGAAGAATCTTACTCGTAAAAAAACATCATATTCTGAGAGAGTGCCCACAAGACTCACGGCGCAAGTTCTCATTGGTATCAAATCGGTGATGGCCGGGGGGTGACGCTGGAATACACACGTAACAACTAAAATACGTGTATAAATATAATAAAATAAAATTCATAATTTTTGTACTCTATCTTGCGTACGCTAGAAATCCTGGCTATCATTGTCCGTACCTTGGCGCTGTGTCGCTTCCTGGCGGCCGGAGGCCCAGATCCTCGTCATCGATCGATGTGAATCGATTATCACCTCACGTACCAATCAAGGTCGCAAAGCGGCGATGTGTACTCCAAAGATCACCCCACGGCCGTCACCCCCACGGCCAATCAAGGTCGCAAGACTAACGATGTTAGTACAAATAAATACTCTGGACGTAAACTAATAATCTTGTACCGCCCAGATGTGCGGTCACAGATAACCAGGGAGGCGCCCGGTCAGGTAACGGTCCGGATGAT
This sequence comes from Phyllostachys edulis, assembly GCA_036346405.1. Lineage (NCBI taxonomy): Eukaryota > Viridiplantae > Streptophyta > Magnoliopsida > Poales > Poaceae > Phyllostachys > Phyllostachys edulis. The sequence goes on from CM070554.1 coordinate 35,417,006, forward strand.
TATATTTGTACTCCAACGCCATATTGTATATCGACATCTCCAATGGAGTTGAAATATAGTTTTTTTTACATTCCAAGTCACATGAAATCATGAACCCTAATTTCCGAAACCTAAAATCGAAATTTTCGCGACCTAAATTTTCAAGCCAATACCAGAATACATATAAAAGTGGCGAAATATTACACAATCAAGTCCACTGCGTGAGGACCCTTCAAAATAAAATTCATAATTTTTGGAGCTCATTTTCTACATTTATTGATTCATACGAACAGGAGAATTATACGAAATAGCGATAAAAATTCTGAATGAATAAAATTATAAAAAATTTACACAAGCAAGTACACGATGTCGGGAGGCTCTACAAAAAAATTCATAATTTTTTGAACTAATTTGCTATATTTTAAAATTCTTTGAAATTTCAGCCACTAATTAATACTCACCTAACAACTAATTAACATCAACTAATCACCGATTAGAAACGGCTGGCACATGGTTGGCCTACGCCAAGGATGTGGGCGCATGGTTGGCCTATGCCGACGGGCCACGCGGCGGGTAGGCCGGCGCTAGCGCACGGTCATCGTGCACCAACACCACGTGGCCTGCTCTCCAGTGTTGGCGTACGGTCACCGTGCGTCACTGGCGTTGTTTCTGCAAATACGATTTTAATGTGATCAGATTTGCAAATACACTCCGAAAATATGTTATATCCGCCAAAAATACGCTCATCATAGTTGAATCCATCATCGGATGGGGCGTGTATACGCAGGGACGGAGGCAGGGGCTAGCTAGGGAGAGCCCTCAGCCCCTCACCGTCTCATGCTCTATGTAATCTCTTGTACGGTTATGCGTCTGATAAAAATAATAGTAAAATTTTATTTAGTCTCTTCAATACAAAATGTTAATAATTGGTTCCTTTGTTATATTTTTCTAGCTCCGTCTCGGCTGTTCTGAGATAATTGATTGCTATTAATCATTAATTATTTTCGTTAATCGATTATGAAAATTAGCTAACAATGTGTTGTAGATCTGACAGCTGCATGCCTGCATTGCAGAGCTGATTGCGAATAATCATTTTTACATCCGGGTGTCGTGTTTCGTGCATATATACCAATTTCATTTTTTTAAAGATGATTCGCTTGGTTTCCCTTAATTTGACCTTTAGCTTATTATTGTATATGTAAAAAGTCATTACAGTATAATGCTGTTGATTTGGTGCTCACAAAGTCTGTAACTCTGTATATCATATACGACCGGGGAATACTTTTATTTGCTCTACCAAATTAATCTACATATCATATACGACTGTCGTTGCTGGCTAGTGCCTGTAATGATTGGAAAAACATGCTAGGAGAAAAATACCAAGCCAGCATGTATATTACAATTCCGCGGGAGCATACATGATAAACGTGCCCCCTTTTCCGATTACAAGGAAGGCCTGGCGCAACACCGTACACACATTATACACACACTCATGAGTGTATCTCTTTAGCACATATAGAAAGACAAAGGCCGGAATAAATCCACAATCTCATAAAATTCCTATTGAAGCGTATTCGTGTGTGTAAAAGTGAGCACTATAATTTAAATTATAGTGGATGGAGTGGTACATCCACAATTCTATCACCCCACTAAGATATGGTTCCTGATAAATATGCCCTTGAAGTGGAGAATAGCAACTCTAATCTCAACCATTAGCTAGATTCAATCTGGATGGCTTTCTTACATGCTTCTTAAATAATTACAAATGAGCCATCTCAAAAAATAATTAGAAAAGTACTACGAGAGTGTGAAGTGGGAAACCACAATGGAAGAATTTGTGATTTTTCATAGCACAAGAGGAGAAAAAGAAGCGCTTGATCAATAAATCCAGCCTCATGTGCACTCATCCTAGACTCGTCCATGACTCAGATCACATCAGCTTGAATTCGGAGCTAACCATCCATTTCATGTCCCTAGCAAATTTCCAGAAGTTTCTCTGGCTCCAGATGAGACGAACTTAACACATTAAATAAGCAGCCAGATGCGAACTAAGTCGTAGTTATCCGTACGTCAAACATCTGAAAGCTTAATTTTTGAAGTGATAGAAGAGCAGATTTACTAATCAAAATGTCTCCATCTGTCGACATACCAACGAGCTATTCTCTTTTCTTTCCCCCCTTTTTAATTAGTTTGAAGAGCAAGTGGAGATGACGATTAGATATACATGTCTACTCAAGCACCACTATAACATTCCAAGAAAAAAGGCAACAGTAACGAGTGGTTACAAATACTGATGCTGCCCTCTTCTCCTTCCTTTTCCTTTTTTTTTTGACTGACACTAAAATTGATTTCTTAGACACGGGAGCACTAAGCTATGTATAATTGTGGGGTTAGCACATACTAGCTCGCTAGTTAAAACTACCGTTTGTTGTGTTAGAAATCATAGGCATGAATCTCTCCGTGCGGATTTGTTAGTTAGATTGCATCATTTTTCCAAAGAGAGTGTGCTTGCTACTAGTTAAGATACTATTCAGTGAAACAACAATTTCAATCGTACAACGGCAAACGGCGACGAAACACAGAAGCAGCAGGCGAGGCGACGAGGCGCTCGCCATTGGTGCGTCGTGGGCTTGCCACCGTGACACCTGACAGCGACGACAAATGCACAACCAACATTCAAGAGTCAAGTTTGTGCACTGCTTAGGATGTACAGTCAGTGATGAGTAGTGTGTTTTTTGAATTTTATTGGTATTGTCTTATCTTGGTGGCTTGATTCCTTCAATCCTGAGTCTTGCTGCGATAATTTGTTTTTGATCTTTAGCCTCTTAAAATTTTGCTCGAGCTCCGTCGTTGAAACGACCCATATCTTTGGACCATCTCACTCCTAAATCCTAATCACAAACCTTCCTCCATTTAGCGCCACACCAAAATTATCCTTCCATGAAAAAAAAAATGTGCGTAAACACGTAGCAAATATCTGCCCCTCCCAGCGGCACAGTGGCAAATATCTGCGCCGCGCCACGTGTCACCGCACCGGCGAGTGGGGCCAGTCCAACGACCAAGCTGTGCCCGGCGGGACCCACGCACAGAAGACCACGTAGCCATGAGCCACGAGTCCTGGCAGTGCCAGCGCGACGGGGGTGGCCAGGTCTGCGTGCAGTCTGGCCTCCCCACGTGTTGGCGGCAGGCTGGCAAATGACACTTATGCCCTCATAGTTCCGCGATATTTTGAGGGGTATAACTGTAACTTTCGAAGGAGAAGCCACTGTTGATTGCTTTTGCATCTAGACCCATGCGCCAGGTGAAAATGTTACTCGTAAAAAAAACATCATATTCTGAGAGATTGCACACAAGACTCAGAATTTTTTTTAAAATAATCTATTTTTTTATTACAAATTACAAAAATATTCCAGCGTTCTTTTTTTTTACGAAATATCAAATGTCATCGCCGAACGATTGGCGATTGGATCGATCGCTCCACCATTAGACGACTGGAGTCCTATCGCCCAACCGTTCGGCATTTATACTGCAGGCGTTGAACCATTGGGCGTTATTATTGCGATCATTGAGCAGTAAAGCGAGCCATGATTCGATCAACGAACAGGATTGGGCGACTGGATGTCTATATAAGGAACCGCGCGGTCCCCGCCGGCTGATCGAGAAGGAGAGAGAAAACATTTGGAGGTACCACGCGTGGGGAGAGGGGAGAAAAGAGGGAGAGGAGAGGAAAAATAGAGGGAGAGGAGAGGAAAACAGCATCTGCGAGGTAAGTTTGTTCTATTTTGTAGTGTAATTTTTGTAGTAGGTAAATAGTTTATTTAGTACAAATTGTAGTATAAGTAGTACTCATATGAAATTTTAGTTAGAGAAAAAAGTAGAAAATCGAAATGTTGTTGATTTGTATGTAAGATATTGCACTGCAAATTGCTGCCTTGCAAGATGACTCTCGTGGTATTCTCAAGCATTTAGATCAAAGGACTCGACCCTCCGAGCCACCAACGCAGAACGAAGATAATAGACTTAAAAGACTGGATGAAAGGATGGAAAGAGCTGAGAACATGCTTAAGAAATTAGTTAAGCTAGTTAGTTTTGTGGTCTTTCTTCTATTATTTCTTGTTGTTGCCAAGTAGAAGTTCAGTTGTAATGAGATGTACTATCCACTCTTTACTTATGCATCGCAGTCCGTCATGAATGAGAATAAACCAGTAACATTACCTACCCATGAATGAGTTTGTTCGATGCATATAACTTACAGCACACGACACATCGATGCAACATGTCAACTCGATAAAAGGCAACCGCAATAACGTGTCCACCATTTAGTTACATGCGTTAGGAGATTGAACATAAGTGCGTACATAAAGGGAGACTACCGACATACAAGCTACTCCGCCCGTGCCTAATTGTAGAAGGTGCCTCTCGCTAGCCACATAGAGTGTTCTCCAGTTGGACGCCTCGGACTTGGCTGGTCGTCGTTGTAGTGGCACGCACATATGCAGCTAGGGTTGGCACAGCAGCATGTGGGATCATAGGAACTTCCTATGTTCACGACCTCCTCATTGCCCCTCTCACGCTGCATCTGTTGGCGGAGGTCATCATTTTGCTTCTTGAGATCGTCAATTTGCGCCTCCAAATCAAAGATTCGGTTCCACAATAGATCCAAGCACCTCACAGCATGTCCTTCATGGGAAGGATCGATCCAGCGGGTGAAGTTGTATTTCGCCATCTGCTATAAGGGACGGTTAGTACGAAGGATGTATTAGCAGTAACATGAACAAAACTATTTACCCCAGAGTATGGGCATCGGAAGAAACGCCGTCCACCACCGAAAGGGCCGTCTATGACCTGCACAATCGTGTCCTCCCGGTGTCCGCATTTCGGCCATACCGGTTGAGCACGCTTCTTCGGCATCAACCGGTAGTTAGGGCCGAAGTCCTCCCTCCTTTCGACGCGAAGGTCTGACTTCGGCGACCCCGGTTGGACTGGTCCCTGGGCGTCTGCCATCGTTTGTTACTATAAGACGGAGAAGGTTCTTCTTCCTACGGTTTCAAGGGTCGAGTGGTCCTAATTTCGGAGCGTGGGGCGTGCATTTTATAGCCCCGCGGGGGAGGCTAACAAAGCATTTTATAGACAAGACCAAACGGGGCAGGTTTGTGTAGTGACAAGATAAAATGGGAGCAGCCTTGCGCAGTGATAAGACCAAACGGGGCTGACAGCTTTGCGCAGCGACAAGACCACACGTGGCAGCTTTGCGCAGTGACAAGACCAGACGGAGGTGGCAGCTTTGCGCAGTGACAAGACCAAACGAGGCTGGTAGCTTTGCGCAGCGACAAGACCACACGGACAAGACTCCGCAAAGAAAGACGTGACAACACTCTGCCTCGCTAGCTTTTCAATCTGATAAGACAACACTCTGCAAAGCAAGACATGACTTCTCACTGCAAAGTAAGATGTGACAACACTATGCCTTGCCAGCTTTCTAGACCGACATGACAACACTCTACCTCCTCAGCTTTTCAGAATTAAAAGACAGGACTCTATACTCTGCATGAAATTAACCACACCATGCCAACCATGGGGCTTATAAAAGGGGGTTGAACCAAACCCAACACTACACAATAGATACCCAGCTATGGACTCTTCGGCAAACTTCTACGCGAGGATGTTGCGTATAAAAGCGCTTAGCGAAGAGGAAACAAATATAATACCCAGATAAATCAATGAAAGATGCTCCAGTACCACCACGTTTTCCAATCCCGCAATATGTGTGTGGCGAACCAGCAGAGATCATTCAGTCCACACACCCAGACACCGCGGCCCGGGCATACTACACATGCGGGCACTATCTCGTAAGCGTTTCTTTCGCGCGTACCGATTTTCCTCTCCCAACATTGAATTCTTCAATTTTTTAACTTCATCCCCACGTAATGGCAGCCCGAGATGCGCCGCCACTTCTTCCAGTGGATCGACGGCCCCGAGATGTACGACAGGGCATTCATCCAACAGAAATACATGCTGAACTACTCGGTGCGGGCCGAGAATTTCGTGCGGTGGAAACCTTACGTACCGGATCCTGTTGAGGAGGCACCGAAGGAGCCCAGCACTCGCCCGGGCGTAATCCATATCGACGACGTCACTTATGAATAATTTACATCCTTATAACATAAGGTTTCCCTGCACGGTGTACTTACATCATGAAATCGTAGGACATGGACGACTTCGACATACCAGCCCGACGTGGACAGTCCCGCCACAAGGGAAAGGGAAAGACTCATGCGGCTGAACCCGACCGCCACAGCGTATCCGGTCGTCCGGGCGTAATCCGTATGGACGACGTGAGTTATGAAGAATTTACATCCTTCTTACTATTCTCACTATACGGTGCACTTACATCATGGAATCGCAGGACATGGACGACTTCGACATACCAGCCCGACGTGGACAGTCCCGCGACAAGGGCAAGGGAAAGGCTCATGCGGCTGAGCCCGGCCGCCATAGCGTATCCGGTCGCCCGGGCGTAATCCGTATCCACGACGTGAGTTATGAAGAATTTACATCCTTCTAACGATTCTCACTATACGGTGCACTTACATCATGGAATCGCAGGACATGGACGACTTCGACATACCAGTCCGACGTGGACAGTCCCGTGACAAGGGGAAGGGGAAGGCCGGTGAGGAGTTCAACGCCGAGCTAGCAAGGAAGGGAAAATGGCACCGGTCCACGCAGTAGGTCAAGTCATTACGTAGTAGTCCCCCGTCCTACCCCCCATGTTGTTTACTATCCCCTAAAGGCATGTAGACTTACATGGTCCGGATGCTTGTGTCGCAGTGTACCCTAGTAGTAGTGAGCATGACTAAAGCAATTAGCCGAACCATCATGCCATGTGACTATGTGTAACGTGCTTTTGTCCGTGGACTCTAATGTAGTTTTGGTTCTATGCATCCGCTAAGCCATCAAAGCAAGCCTACATTGCAAGTATGCCTCTTCTAGTGGAATCCTAGAAAGAACCATTTGCACCGACGTCGAATCCTCCATGTTTTAAGGCATTTTCATAATCACAACGAGCGTTCTCAGCCCGTTCAATCATATCCCTGGCACATCATAATATCACTTACCTTTCTACTTACAACTCATCACTATCTCAATCGTCCTCCCAAAATTCTACAGAAATTTTGTGCACTACAACAATATACGATAATCACAAAATGTTATTGTGAGTCTCACAAATTTCATACTCTTGATATTCTACGAAAATAACAAACATACCAACCAACATCGTCACAACACTATTATTTTCAAAATAAGTAACATCATACAATCAGATTTGCTAAATCACTAATTAAATACAAAAGCAGTGTAGCCTCTGTCGCTTTACGGTTGGGCGGATCAAGTGCTAATTGCCTAACGGTTATTGCTGATAACATTTCAGTCGCCTAATCGTAAAGCGACTGGATTCAGTCGCCCAATTATTCGGCGACAGACGTATATTTCTGTAAAAAAACAGAACGCATGAATATTTTTGTAATTTCTAATAAAAAATAGATTATTTAAAAAATTCCAAGACTCACGGCGCAGTTCTCATTGGTATTATAAGAAATCTCACCCATTAAATAATATTATCTTCTTGCTCTTTCTGATGTGTAGGAATTGGATAAACAAACACATCAACGGTTTATTGATAGCTTTTAGTATGTTTGTGCTGACGGCTGTACAGATTCAATCATTTTTTTGTATGTATTGCAAGTTGGAACTCACCACTGTATGATTATTGACTAGACTGGCCTTAAAAATAGAAGCGACAAATGCCATGAATAAAATTCTGAACCATGCCATGATCCAGCCATATGAAAAGTAATCGGAATCAATATGGAGTTTTTAAGTTGGATGGAAAAACTAAAAAAAATCTGCCAAAAAAAGATGGTATACCGTCATCTGATTCATATATATGTTGAAAGAACTGAACAGTGCACCATCTTATTCCAAAGTATACAAGAGAGTGAGGATTAAAAGAAAAAGAGATCAAGAGCACGCGAGGGGCAGAGGCACAAGTACTAATTTTTTTTAGAAAAGAAACTGTTTTCTTTAGACCAAGAAAAGAAATTCTTTCACCGGCGCAATTATTATACGAGTAAAACTCGACTTACAGCAAAAGCAAAGCAAAAGCAAACGGGGACTTTAACTTATGAATAAAAAAATATTTATGCTTACTTGAAAAAATTTCTGGTGCAGGCTATCGTTGTCCAATCAATTGTAGAATTAGTCTCTTAAACCAAAAGAGCACCAAATTGAAGGTGTGGTTGAGCACAAAAACCGCATAGCATTTGAGAGGGGGGATGTACCGGTTAGCAAATTGCTAAAAATTGCTTTACGTTTAGTTTCGTGTTGATTTCAGCTTAGCATGAAACCATCACTATTTCACCAAAGTAGCACACTCATTAATAAAATACATCCATTTATTAGTCTAGCAGACAGTTGCCCATAGGGTTAGGAAGCTAGCATGTGGCTAGATGTCTAGGCATATGAGTTTGCACCAATCTTAAGTCATATACTATGGGTTTATATCAGCTGTTTATAATCTCTGTCACGTATGATTTAAACTGATATGGATAAAAGAGAATAAAGAGAGAGAAATATGTTGTCTATAATCCTATAGTCGACTGTATATTCAGAACTAAGAAGACTTTCATCAGAACCATGAAAGTATTAAAAGATTGTGTGATCTATAAAGACAAGTAAAAAATAACTTATTATATGAGTTATGTTTTGATCTTTGTATGTAGATACATAAAAAATAAAAATTACTATAGGCAATGAAATTGCTCATCGTACGTACCTTTAGAAATACATGTAGTTATGTGTGCATTCAGTGAGAGAGAAAAAACGTGTTCCGTGCTCCACGAGACTTTGGGTGTGCATCCGATAAATTTTCGGCGTGTAGGGAACGTGGGCTAGGTGACGTGACTAGGTGACGTGGGAGAGGGGATATGCAGAGTCCCCGAGGGCCTATCCGGCTGTCCGTCAGAAAGGCCAGGAGCGACCGCCCCGTTCCGTTCCTACGGAAAGAGGAATGTTGCTGTGCAATCGACGGCCCCGCCCCGCCCCGCACCGCACGGCTGCTGTGCCGACCCATTCACTCGGTCGCATATCTGCTGCCTGTAAGCTTCCCCTGCACCCACGGCTCTTTCTCCCACCTCTTCTTCCTCCTCCCCTCTCCTCCTTTAAAAGCCACTCTCATCAACGGTTTCACCTCACTTCTTGCCACAATTCACGCCACCCCTCCCTCCCTCTTCCTTCGGTCCCCTTCCTTCTTCTACCCTTCTCTCGTCTTCTGTCCCTTGTCGCTCAAGAACTTGCTTTGGTTGTTCAAGGAGCCGTCTTTTGATCAATCAATCCTGTGTGAGCTTGTGTTTCTTAATTGGTTCTTGTCCATGGGAGCGTAGATTTTTTTTTTTCGTTCCTTTTGAGTTGATCCAGTCCTACCCATATCCAGTCCAGGTTCGTTTCTTCAATCCGAAGGGACGCCCAGAAACAAGAGAGATCCAGGTGGAGCGACGGTGACACCCCGAGCAAGCCACCATGCTGCTTCCCGTCCATCACCATTGACGGCTGGTCCTCTGTTCTTGTCCATGAACAGTACGCGTACCATTTGTTCATTCGTTACCTAAGGAAGAAACAAACAAACTCCTCCTCTCTTCGTGGTGGCTGAGCTCTGCGAGTATCTGCTGCATCAATCGCCAAGGAACTGAGAGAGGATCAGGGGAAGAAAGAGGATCCTGTGGGTTTTCTTGCGCAGCGAGAATGCGGCACATCTTGTCGCTGCTGCAGGGGCTGGCCCGGTCGCTGTCGGTGGGGAGGGAGAGGAAGGGCGACGGCGGGGACGGCAAGGCGGCGGTGGTGCTGCGGACGTCGGGGACGCTGTGGAGCGAGGGATCGGAGACCTTCGCCGCCGTGTGCTCCCGCCGCGGCGAGAAGGGCATCAACCAGGACTGCTCCATCGTCTGGGAGGTCAGTTTCTTGCTCTGTTTATTGCTTGCTTAATTCTGTGGCACTGTTAATCCTCTCTGTCTGTTGCATGAGAAAATTTAAGCTGGTTACGATTATTGGTGGCACATGATAGGTACATGAAAGAATTCGAATATTCAATTTCCAAAATCTTTTTTCTTCGACTTCTTCCATCTAGATTACTAGATGAGCCATTTTTCTAGACAAGTAACTAAACCCAACTGACCATAATTACAAGTTGAATATATTATATATGATCATGGTGCAATACGAGATGGTTTTCATCGCTGAGCTATCATATAGTCCTCAAAATCCCCATCAGGTTGTAGAAATACTCATCAAAGGGCATGTTTAAACTTTTTTTTAGCGAGCATGATTTAATTATGGAGGAGACATTGTGCATGAAGCCATGGTTCATTGGCCTTGTTCCTCTGTGTCCTAAGAAGAAGAAAAAAGTCAGTGATAGTACAGCGTTAGGACTAGTTGCTGGCTTTCTCTCGTTTCTGACCACAGAAGAAATCAAACAGCATCTCCTTAACTGTGTACTAAATATTGACTTCTCTTTCCGTTGTTCACCGAATCAATTTTCGGTTTCGCTAAACAAGGTTCCACTGTTTTCTTTTCTCCGAATAGTCAAATTTTCATCCGTTCTATATGTTTTAAAATTTGCACTTCTTCTTCTGGTATGATGAATTGGATCTGAATTTATTATGATTTTTTCTTCGGTACATAACGGTTCACCCATGTTGCCGTATTTTGTTGGTATAGAAAAAAAAATTTGTCTTTGTTTTTGCTCAACCTCTCAAAGTATATGTTAAATTTTGATTGTGATGGAAATATGAGTTATTAAGACTTTTGAAAATAATTACGATGACGGAACAAAAATTATATAAATAATTTACTATAATTAATTAATGTATAATGAAGTTGTAAATGAACTAAAATTTAACTGTTTTAGGCTGAGAAAATAGTCGAATCTAGCATAGATGGACCCATCAATGTTCTGATATATTTGTGAGGTGTTTTAGTTCGTCTTGTGCTCTTCAGCACAATTTAACTATTAGGCCATTAACTAGACTACAGGTATTGGATTAAGCAAATTCAGTGATAAGAGTCGATTGCAAAGTTCAAGTACCTAGACATAGGTTTTGGAGCATGCTGTCCACCAGGTTCTTGGATCTGGTGATTCCTTTGGGCTTCTAGGGGTTTCTCTCTGCGAAAAAGATGTGATACGTGGCTTGATTTGCTGAAGAAACAAGGTGTTTTGGTTTCTTGGTGTAACCTTTTTCATTTCTTGGTATCTGAATCCAAAGTAGCTTTTGTTAGTCAAACTGACTGACAAAGATGGAAAAGGAAAAAGCGAATCACATCGCATAGTACTGTGGATTATTTTTCTCCACATTCTTGAGATGGACTGCGTATCTGTTCTCGTGCCAACAGGGGAGGGATAGGGCCTTGAATTAGAACATTATATTTTCACACTAACATAACCACGAACAGCCTATGCAGAACACATGAATCTCACTGTTGAATTTTCTGTATGATTTCCGCGTTTCAAACAGAGCATCCAACTAAAATGAGTTCCAAGCTTAGCTAGACTTGTGCTCATGGCTTTCTCCTTGTCCATTATCTCTTCAGGGATTTGGGTGCCAGGAGGACACCATCTTCTGCGGCATCTTCGACGGGCACGGCCAGTGGGGCCACTACGTCGCCAAGGCCGTCCGGGAGTCGCTGCCGCCGTCGCTGCTGTGCCACTGGAAGGAGGCCGTCGCGCTGGCGTCGCTCGTCGACGGCGAGAAGAAGTTCTCCGACTGCCAGTTCGACCTCTGGAGGCAGTCCTACCTGGCCGCCTGCGCCGCCGTCGACGACGAGCTCCGCCGCAGCCGCCGCCTCGACGCCATCCACAGCGGCTGCACCGCGCTGTCCGTCGTCAAGCAGGGCGACCTCATGGTGGTCGCGAACGTCGGCGACTCCCGGGCCGTCCTGGGGACCACGTCCGACGACGGCGGCGTCGCCTCCGTGCAGCTCACCGTCGACTTCAAGCCCAACCTGCCTCGTAAGTCGTTGTGACAGACAGGTACTATTGCATGCATTCTTGTTTGGCCATTGCTCGCATAGTCACATGGATGGTGCGGAATCTGGTTTGCAGAGGAGAAGGAGCGCATCAGGCACTGCAACGGCCGCGTGCACTGCCTCGCCGACGAGCCCGGCGTGCACCGGGTGTGGCTGCCCGACCGGGACGCGCCGGGGCTCGCCATGTCGCGCGCCTTCGGCGACTACTGCGTCAAGGACTACGGCGTCATCTCGGCGCCGGAGGTGACGCAGAGGAGGATCAGCAACCGGGACCAGTTCGTCATCTTGGCCACTGACGGGGTAAGAGACCAATAGCTGATACATTTCCATTCTTTGCAGAATTCTATTCCTTCTTTCAGTGCAGCACCTGATGGTTGTGGACAAATGGTAACTTTTCCGGCAGGTCTGGGATGTGATCTCCAACGAGGAGGCCGTGCAGATCGTGGCGGGGACGCCGGACAGGGAGAAGGCCGGCAAGCGGCTCGTCGAGTGCGCCCTCCGCGCGTGGAGGCGCAAGCGGCGGGGCATAGCCGTCGACGACTGCTCGGCGGTCTGCCTCTTCTTCCATTCGCAGCCATCCTAAATAACGTGCAGCTCCACGCCTACATCGACGTCAGGAAGAGAACAAGATGCACATTTATGAGAGAATATTACCATTCCCATCAATTTCTTGGTAGCGAGTGCGATGTCGCCGTCCAAGGCTCAAAAGGCAGATCATTACAAATCAGAACGTGCGGATTGTCTCATGACCGGGACGCGGCGCGATTAACCTGGACGGACGGTGAACTGCTGCTAGTGGATGACCGAAGACCTCCGGCTTTCACACCGGCAACAAGGGGAAAAAGATGCAATTTGTCCTCATTTTCTGCGTGTATGGCTCTCAGTTTCTGTTATGGTGCCTAATAGTCACAATTATTGTTGTACACCAATCACAATTGGGTCATAAATCAGATCTTTGGCGCCGTATGCGCGCCGAGAAATCGGAAGCTTAGGTCTTCTGTACTGAAGCATCTGTAACATCCTAATTTTTTGAGCTTTAAAAATCTTTTGAATAGTTAGTAGGAGAAAATTCACTATTTGGTTTTATTTGAATTTAATTTAAAAGCTTAAACATAGACTTTGTACATCAAAACAATTTAATATGATTAAAGTCAACATCAACAATGGTAAAAACTATTTTATTTGGATTCTTTGTGCTTGGATATATTTTCTAGATTTCTCTAAAAAAATTTCAAGTTCATTTTCTATTGCTTATTTGGATTTCTAGTATTTTCTAAAAAGAAAAATATAATTAAAATCTCAGATAATGGCTTCGGGCCGAATTCCTTCGGCCCAACTCCTTTCTCCCGCGCGTGGCCCGCTCTCATCCCAAGTTCGCGCGCATAGCCACCCAACCCATTTATCCGTGGCCGTCCGATCGAGGTCGAACGCTCGGATTGAACTTCCCTTCTGCGCCCGCGCCCTCGTCTCACTATCAGGTGGGCCGCGTGTTTGCCTCTTTGCCAGGTGGGGCCGCCGAGTCGTCGTCCACCTCGCGTCTTCTTCTCACGCGAGCCAACACCGCAGCTGCCATTGGAGCTTCTAGAAGATCATCCAACAACAGAGAAATCTCAACCAAATCGTCTCGGATCCTGTTACCAAACTCTATCTCTTATCTCCTAGCATCCAAACCCGGCCGAATCATATCTTCAATCGGTTGCTATCTCTAAGAATCCCGAAATCTCTTTCGTGTTCAACATGGACTCGTTTTGGGATCTTCCATATTCGTGCCGCCCCGGCCCTATAAAAGGGACCCCAAGCTTCGCCCTTGCCTCCTGATCCCGATTCCCCATCTCGTTTCCCTCCTAAAGCTCCAGCGTCGCCGGAATTTCGAGTTCTAGGGTTTCAGTGCCGTGAAGCTTTTCTTCAAAATTCACCGCCGCCGTTGGTGCTCCGCCTCCGTGGACTACGCCACCGGCTTCCTCGTCACAAGATCAACCTCGTGCACCCCTCCATTGGCCCGAAGCATCGCTGGTGGTCAATCCCGACAATAGCCGATCGTCTTCCTCCGCTCCGACGTCAATTCCGGCGACCTCTGTTGTCCTCTCGAGTCAAGGTAGGTAGCAGAATGTGCGCAATAGCATCAGCTACCTCTCGGTATCACTCACCCTCGTTGGTGCGCCGTCGCTCGCCGTTGTCGGCCGGTCCAGAAGCCTCGCCGTCGGGCGATGTGGCATGCCACCACGGCGTCCAACTCAGCGTGTCCGCTCGCGTGGCCTACTAGGTCAGCGCCTACGTGGCAACCCGAGCCAGCCTTGCTTGAACCCAGTCCACAAACACCATGTCTATGACAGTGGGCCTCACCTCAATATCAATTTCTTTTTATTTATTTTCGGTGAAACTCTTTGATGACGTCAGCCCTACATCATTATTCCGTTTTTCTTTTGAAAGATAATTCAGATAATTCCTATTTTAGGGTTTTTCTTCAAATTCAAACTTCCTAAGCTCATATCTTTTGCATCCGAACTCCGTTTGAGCCCATTCAAATTTCTAAATGCATATAAATTCAAGATCTATTTATCTGAGATTATTATTTCATTTTTGGGGTTTGTTTTGCCTCTGTTATTTATTTGTTGTGTTTATTTGCTTTCGTTTTGCGAGTAAACGTCGATACTTGAGAAGATTTGAAGAAGAAAAAACACCTCAAGAGAAAGATCGATTATTTAGACCTATTTCAAGGCAAGTTATACCTTTGATCATATTGAACCCAGTTTTCAAAATATTTTGATTCAAATTATTGCATTTAATTTAAAGTATTTATTTAAATGCTTTTGGGATTAGTTAATATCCAATTTGTTATAACCACCTTGTCTAATTGTATGCCATAATCTTTTGTCACCTTAGTTTGGTTTATTTAGTTGGTGCTATTGTATTACCAATGTGGGTTGGTTAGATGCGAATAGTTTGCTTAGCCATGCTACGAGTCATCATTTCATGTGAGTCGCAATAATAAACTTGACTAAGTGACTATCGAACCATGTAATAAAAACTATGTGTACTATGTGTTATTACTCGTTGATGGCATATGTTGCACTTAACCAACAGGGTGGGAAAAGATTTAGACTGGGGCAAGTGGTGGATACTGTGTGCTACTTTTGGTGGATCTGTGTGCATGGGCTTAAAAATCTATGTGCATAGGGATTCGTAGTACATTGGAAGTCTTGCCTTGGTCAATTAAGGACTTAACTATGTGTCGTTGAATTGAATTCACATGTCTCTCGTACAACCACATGTCTCGATGGAGACGGGCCTAACTTAGTAAGTTATGCATTCTTGACATTGACTACTCGGGTAGTAGGTTAGACATACCTCACAACAAAGAATGTTGTATGGGTGGAGGTGTGTTACAAAAGAGAGGCCCTTAGTGGTTGGGTGCACATCACGGGCCAATCAAGTTCGGCATCCGACAGCTAGTCGTCAAGAAAGCTGCAACACGTAGCACAAAAGAGAGGCTCTTGGAGCTCTCTTCTTCCTCTCGCACAAAAGCCACAAAATTGCCACAACCACGGGCGATGAGTACATAAAGTACTCCATAAGACTTACGTGTGAGATAACAGTAACTATAAATAGCTACATGCAAGCTTTATTTAAGTGGATGAGGCTTTGGACTCATTTTAGCATAAAGCAACATTTATTTGCAATAACATAATAGATTGAAAGCAATTTGACAAAGCATTTTTAATGGTTGAAATAACAACGTGATAATAACATAATAACAACAACAAGAACAATCACGAAGTGACTAACCCAAGTCACCACAACAATAGCATGAACTCCCCGCTCATACCAACCATGTCAAGTTTTAATTAAAGGTTGTAGTTTAGTCTTGAACGACCTTACCAAGCATGTCCATAACCTAGGACGAGGCTATTCAATAGTTTTATCCTGCAGGTGTACCACTGCACCCACATGTCGCATCGCCTTTCCTTTACGCACACTTCCAAAGGTGTCTTGGCACAGCTAAGTCCTACGAGACCTTTCCAAAGGATGAATGCTAATTACGAGTCGCACAACCCACGGGAGAAGGAGACATCACAACCTTCCCTAAGCTAATGCTCCCTCCCACACTATACATATACATTTGTTTTTAAAACACACCAACCGAGCTCGCTCATAATTAACACCTCCTAGAGTACTTAGTCAAGAGGGTTCCATATGCCTCAAGTGGTTAGTACTGCCAAATCGCTTGGCTTAGTGACCCAAGTACTCGGTCCTTAGGGACCTGCATACCACCACATCCAAAAACCGCACCATCCATCCAATATGCCCAAGTCTAAATCAATCTTTTATTTTCAGTTTTTGATTTTACAATTAATCAAAGCACAAGTGCTGGACATATAGGAGTAATAATCAGTTTTGAGTGATCAAGACCATCGACTAAGTCGATGATCGCCCATTTCTACCGATAACTAAGCATGTCTAAGCAATTTTCATCGAAACTACTAAGTGATAGGAGCTCATCCAACGAGCTCCCACCACAAAGAAATAACCTAGGCTCATGGTAGTAGAGGATAAACAATTCCTACAGATCATACAACTATAGGCTCGCTAGCGACATTTAACACAAAGTAGCATGCATACATAGAATTAAAACAATATATTAAGCTTTAAAGTAATGGGACAATGATGGAAATGGTCAAACTGCTTGCCTTGTTGCTGGTGGTCAAATTGTGGCAGAGGGTCGCTCTCGGGATCACCACAAATGTCGAAACCTAACGAAAAGCGATAAAGAACCGATAAGAACGACGAAAGGCAACAAAGATAGCACAACAAACGAACTCCAAATTCTCTGAAAATTTTACAGCAGCAAGACAATGATTTATCATGAATTTAGCAACAAGAACCAATTGATTTGGATTCTCAATGCAAAAGATATGATGAAATCAATTCTGCTCGACCTATTAATTACCAAACCGCACTATTCACTAATTTAATTATGAGGCAACATTTTCTAGGAAAGTAGCGAAGCTGAAATTTTATCAGTAAACCAGCACCTCATGAGATGAATAACACAATTGAGTTCATCTCATTTGGAGCTATATTGCACTTTCTACAAATTTTCAAAAACAAGAACTTGAACAAAATTATAATGTACAAGTCCTCATTTTCCTAACACAACATGCTCAAAACTAATGTTCACAGTGAGTTCACTAGAGAGGAAACCAACAAAGTTGGTCTCACCCAAAAATAGTCTATAGAGCATTAGTTATGTATTTTACAAGTTAAGCATTGATTTGAGTGCACATTTTAAAGTTGGTTTTAAAATCTAATGGCAAATCTCAGCTCTCGAGCTGAACTCAACTTACAATCATTTTTGGATTAAAGTCAAGTTCAAGACAGAGCTAACACAATTTGAATGACCTCATTTGGAATTAAAATGAAAGAGATACTGAAATTCTAAAGTCTATACCTTATTTCAGTTTAACTAAGACCTCACCGGAATTCCTAAAACTCACAAGGGTATGGGAGGACGTGAGCCACCGATCTTAAATCCAACGGCTCAAGATCTCCAGAGAACATCACACACGCAAGACGCGAAAGTCCAGAGGTCCTGACCTCTTAGCAACTCACATGCGCGAGGCGAGGGGAGGTCGTGGTCAGAGATGGGAAATCCAACGGACCACAACATGGAAGGAGGTCCTGAACGGACCAGATCTAAAGGGAGGTCCTCAACGGTGAGATCTTCCAAAGGAAGATCTAAACTATCAAGATCTCCCCAAGGAAGATTCAGATCGCCAAGACCTCACAGGGGAGGTCCCGGACGGTCCAGATGTTCCAAGGGAGGTCCTCGATGGTTCGAGATCGTCGAGGAGGACCTTGACGGCCAAGATCTACCCGGGAGGTCATAAACTACCGAGACAACCTAGGGAGGTCTAAGGAGGTCTGAACGCCACTGCACTTCCGTGGAGGTCTCGACGGCCACGATTGCGCAAGTGAGGTCTTGGACGCCCAGATCTCTGAGGAGGTCTCGACGCCCTGCACTAACGCCGCACGAAGCTTTGGACATGAGATAAATGCGCCGCGACCACGAGGAGGTCCGCCGCGAGGGTTTTAATGCGCGCAAAGGGGACAGGTTAATGGCGCTTAAGACACCAATGATTGCGATGATTGGGCATTTAAAACGGTGAATTTATGTCCTAAAACGACAATGACACGCCGGACGTCCGACAAAATCCCGAGCGTGAAGAAGTGATCTCGCCGCGATGTAGAGCTCGCCGGTGAGGTCCAATGATACCACCGAGTGCACAATAACGCTATGCGCCCTCAATGGACCTCCTCTCGACGGCGACGACGGCGGCTTTGAACGCCACAGCCGAGAGAGGCAAAGATGACCAAAGACGGCCAAACACGAAAATGCAAAAACTCGCACAAGAACATTCAAGCTTGTGCCAGGAAAGCTCCGCAAAATCATTCATGCGGGTGCCAAAGAACTAAAGGACTAACAGAGGTACCGGAGGTCCTAAGGTCCGGGAGGTCGTGAGGTGATGGCGGTGTTGGGGAAGACAAAGGAAGCTTCACCGCCAAGACACCGGCCAGCCACTCGGCTTTGTCCTCCTCTCAAAAGTGCCCAAACAACTAAGTCGGGATAACTTCCAAGAGGTGTTGGGAGCAAAAGCGAACAAGGGTTTGAAAAGGAAGCCACTGGATCTTCTTGTGCCACCGAGGAGCTCCAAGGACTCAACAATGGCAACCACCAAGTGAGGAAGTGAGCGAGGAGGAGCTCACCACGCACAAGTGCAAGACCGAGATCAATTGGGTGTAAAGGAAGCCAAGGGAGGCTCCCAAAGGATACTTTATAGCTCGAGAGAAGGTTTTGAACGGGGCTAAGCTCCATGGTGAGCTTAACCCACTGGTTGGTCCATGGGTGGACAAGACATAAAGGTTGACAAGTAAGCAGGTCAGGCCGACTGATAAGCGAAGTCGACTGCATTAAATGCGGGTCAGCAAAGAGCTGTTGAAAGGACACAGTGGACAGGCTGGACATTAACTCCCCGCTCAGAGCACGCATGCGCGCCAGAGGAAGGAGAAGAACAGGGGAGGTCCTTATGACCGTTGGATAAGACCTGGGGAGGTCCTAACCATCGGATCCAATTTTTGAACCGTTATGCTTTAAGTGGCTGGGAGGAGGTCCCAGCCACACGATCAAGGATGGGGAGGTCGTGGCCCTCCGATTTCCTTAATCGCGAAAACGCACGTGAGGAAAAGGGACAGGAGGTCCAAAGCGTTGGATCTCCATCCAACGGTGGACCTCCATGAGGACTTAACCGCACGCGATCAAAAAGACATGAGGGAGGTCATGGCCTTTGGATTTAAATCCAAGGGCACACAATGACCGGGAGGTCTCGATATGATGCTTAGCAATGGCAAGGGAGGTCGACCGCTAGATTTAGATCTAAGGGTTCCGATCAAAGGAGGTGGAGGTCCTGAGCTTGCAACGCACAGGGAGGTCATGGCCTTTAGATTTAGATCTAAGGGCTACGATCTCACGTCAGCGCCGTAGGTCCGTGCGCATGAGACAAAAAGGAGGTCGTGATTGGAGATTTTAAATCTAACGCAGCACAACAAAAGATGGGGAGGTTGTGAGTGCTTGATATCAGCAGGAGGTCGTGAGTCGTTGGATTTGATCCAATGGCTACGACCTAGGTTAGTGGAAGGTTTGTTTAGTTTAGGTTGAGAGGAGGAGGTCGGGCCATGGATCTTGGATCCAAGGTTGAGGTGCATGACCGTTGATCATGGATCCAACAGCAATGACCTCCAACAATTGGATGTAAATCCAACTAGTGTTATGCTGCCGAGGTGCAGACTGTGAGAGGATTGGTATACCATAAAGCATGAACTCCAAATTTGAAGTGTTAATGTTTGAAATGAAGTTTCAAAGGTTTTGTTGTGATCAACTCGATCCACTTGATTGCATCTTGTGGGTAAAATGTAAAATTTGGACAAGAATTACATAAGCAGAGTGTTAAACAAATCTATTAACCCTAATAGTCGCGATGTCATGATTGTGGACATGCTGTGGGATTTCACACACAATGAGATGAAGTAGATTTTCATAAAACTTAGGAAGAGACAAATGTGTGAGATAACTTATGCACACGAGTGATTGTGTGGATAACTTGTTTAGGATATGTGTTTTTGTCAAAATAAGCTGTTAAAATTATTACAGCTTATTTGTTTTACTTATGCAATTTTATTTGTATTTAATTGCAAATGTCGTATTTCTGCAAAAAACCACAGAAGCCATTCATTTGAAATAAGCCTGCATCTATAAATTGCATTCTGTAGTATGACTTGCGAGTACGGTTATGTACTCATGCTTGTTGTAAAACATGCAACAGAAGTGGAAGAATCGTCAATCAGCAAGGTCTACTTCAAGGATCGTGGAAAACTAGGTCGCGCCACCCTAGCCGATTGCCTGTGGGCATATGAATAGGCTTCATTGAAGTTATTCTGTTTTGTTCCGCTGCAGCTTTATTAAGCTATTTGCCCTCTGAAGCATTAATTATAAACTTTGACCTTAAGATCTCTACTCTGATGTTTATTGTTATTTGCCTATTTATTAGTTACCTTTGTATATGGAAATGATATTTCACTAATATTGCCACTGTGTGCACTATTGTGATCCTGAACTAGTACAATATACACAGAGAGTCTAGAATTGCATTTTTGGGTCCCAACAGCATCATGCATTATTTAGCACATCCCAGTTCGCACCAATTGTCGATTTGCAAATGAAAAATTCAATCTGAGGTGGCTATGAGAATCGTCGTCGGTTTAGCCACCGTAGCGACTTCTTAACGACTCGGGAGGCTCCTCTTCCATGATGCCAGCTCCAGTGGTGGCCAAGTATTCCCTTATTGTGGTTTTCCGGTCGCCCAGATAGGTGTGGTCTAAGAAGCTGCTATATGCTGGTTCTCCAAGATTTTTCGCAGCGAGAACACTGCAAAGCAACCAGAGAACCATCAAAGGTGCTCGTCATATCAAAAGGATCAGGCTTCTACACGCCTAATAAAGTAATGACTGATAGTGAGAGTCACACAAGAAAAATGCGTTGCTACTGGATAACTAGAATGTTGAAAGCAATGATTTCTTTTTGCCTCAGAAATAAATCTTGCTTTCTCATGGCACAAAGCAATGATATCATTTTGCCTAATAAATGCATCTTGCTTTGAGATGTCATTGATGTGCTGTGCCAGGAGCACAACAAAAATATAAGCCTAAAATAATTCGTGGAGTTCATGGGTGTACAGTGGTTATAATTTGCACAAGATACCTTTTCTGATGCTAATCACGGGTTTATTAAAGAGAAAAAAAGAAGCAACACTGTGGATTGTGCAACATAAGATGTTTGAACAGCAAGTACTTACCAATGTCTAAGATATACACGACAAGGTAAAATATCATCTCTCCATATTTTTTCAATGTTATATCGTCCATAGCGCTGATTATATATTTCCTTGCTTCCTGCAGAAAAATTGGTCAATGTTTCAGTGTGTAACAGAATTAGGAATAAAATTACAATTATGAGCTGTCCCATACCTATAGAAGTAAACAGCTTATAACTACATAAGCATGCATCAATTTGCCGTAAAATGGTAAGAGAAATGCTATTCTTAAAGCTTCATTCGCCATCATAAACTTTCACTATTTGAGTAAGATTCAAACATGTCTATCTTATTTGCACTTCAGTGCTTTTGTCATCCTACACTTTCTGTGAAACTGAAACCTGAAATCTTGAATGGAACTTGAATCAAGTGGTTCAGAGTATTATGTGCCAACCAGTTTTAGAAGAAAACAATCTTATAAATTATCAAATTAATATGTCTAGTAAACAACTGTGGTTCTCTCATTGTATTTACCTAGAGCTATAGGCATGGAAATTTATACGTTTTTACTCTAGTTGATCCATAATTATGATGACAGAGGCAGATAAATATGTTATAAGCCCTAAAAATCACATAATACCACATCATTTTCTCATAAATTAAGATAAATTAACACAACCATGCAATAGAACAACTATTTTTTTAATCAAATATTGTATTCAATCAATAGCTTTGATAACAGATCAATAGGCCACTCAACACAAAAGGGTAAAGGAGAAGCCTATGTCACCATTAAAATATATCGTTTGCATAAAAAAAGGGGATGCCAGATGAAGTCAAGAACACATTTGTCTTTCCCTCAAAACATGAACAAAAAATATCCCACCAAATCTCATCGACAAGTAAACTGACAGACTCAGACTGATATCATGCTAACACACTAACACAGATATCAATATCATTATAGAGCCAGTGGCAATTCATTCAAATGAAATGCAGAACTGAAACAAATTTGAGTGTGATATAGATTCAACCTTTGCATCTCACTTGGAAATATTCTTCATCGTTGTAGCGTGCACAGACAACCTGAACCAATAAATCCCAGCAAGAAGAACAATAATTCCATTGCAGGAAGCAGCACCAAATAAGAAACGTAAAGTTACAGCTAGCTAGGATTGCGGACATAGAATATAAGCCCTTACTGCTGGATTTAGAAATGGCACTCCATCCAGTCCTTCAGGAACAACCTGACAACACATATAGACATAACAAAATTAGCTACAAACACTCATGAAAAAGTAGCCCAAATTACAGCTCAGGACTGAACAATCTGAAGTCCAATCAGCTTCAGGCTTGAGATGAAGAAACTGAAAACCTAACCAAATCAGTTAGCAGTGGATTAATTGGTTACCCACCACAAGAAATCTGAATTCATTCTCCCTCTCAATGAATGCTGGAACCTGCCAATATTAACTTCAGTCCTTCGCAACAAAAAGAAGCTCAGAAAAGCTCCATTCCTTTGCTCCTGAATAAAAATGACATATTATCATAGTGTAAACAACAGTACCTCCTCCTCCTTGATTTCAAACACAGTAACAACTATCAGTTCACCCTCACATGGCTCCACGCTTAAGCTTGAGAACTCCTACAAGTCAGCCCAATACTCCAATGAAAAAGATTGAAAAAACTGAAGAAACAAAAAATGCAACCTCCTGACAAAAGTATGCACTAGACTCTACATCCTCAAACATACAAATCCAACTTCAAACTTTTTGATATCTCAAATTCTCCATAAAACACCCAACTTTACTCCATGATCATATATGTCAAAGGCAACGATACCCATATTATAGAAAAGCTCCTCAAGCAGAAACAAAATTCTCTTACGCTTGTGCAAGACTCATACACCAATTCTATTATGCTTTCCTAAACCCGTTTCAGTCTCGATTTTGTTCAATGCAACCTTTAAGTGTCCACATGCCGAATTACAATTCATTCTCAATTGACAAAGAGATAGTATTTCATTGATAAGGATAATTAATTTCAAACACCCTTTAAGTGATCCTAATACACCAAGCGTATTTTTGCCTTTTTGCCCTTCGACAGTAGCCAACTACGTTACACGGATACTTCTCAAAATCAGCGTATCAGTATCGGATACGGCCCCGATACGGCCGGATACGTATCCTGTAAGTGTCAATGATTTTCCTTTTTTTCAAAAAAAAAAAAAAAAATAATTCCTGATACTTCTCCGATACTTCACTAATACCTCTCTATCCTAACTCCCCTTATTCGACTCATAAACGTATGGTTGATCTATTCAACAAACAACAATTAGCTAATCTCTCTTTGTTTGGAAGTGGATTTAATTCCTTTGACTCAATTGAGGATAAAGCCCATCTAGACCCAAAGCAAATAACAAAGCAATTGGCATTAAAATTACTTGGGTAACCAACATCATCTTCTTGCGTTGAAAGAAACTGGAGTACCTATGGTTTGATCCACAGTTCAATGAGAAATATGTTCTATACTTACCTTCTTTTCTTAATTTCTTAATTTTTACCAACGGCGTGGAATTCGATTGCAATTGCTTTGTTGTAGGCTAAACCCTGGACGTGTTGAGATCTAGTATTTGCGCATCACAACTTATGTCTTCTATATTTCTGCACTAGTAGGTTGAACCCTAGATGATTGCAATTCATTAATTTCTGTACTTCTTTTTATTTTGTAGATATACACGTATCGTCGTATCGGTGTTTTTGGGAAAATGATGTATCATGGTATCGATGTATCGGCGTATCCATATCCGTATCCGTATCGGGGTATCTGGACAACCTAGGTAGCCAAAACTGAGAGCAAAGCAAAACTGTAAAAGAAGTACAAACAATAGAGACCATAAGAGTGTGCCACAGACAAAATTAAAACCACAAGAATGATTATACAAAACATACACACGTGCCTAGTTCAATTTACTCTTCTTGATGATTACGTAAAACCATTCTCCAACAGCCTCAGCAAGAACTAGCATGTTCTTTTTTTCTCGAGGAGCAAGGACTAGCATCTAACTTCCTACAGTGCAGAACGGAACGTACGAATGAAACTCCTAAAAGGCAGCACTGCTATCACAAAGGACATACAGTAGATGCCCCCAAACTCATCCCGAAGTCTCAAAGATCACAACATTCAGGCAGAATTACACATCTCAAACTACAAGGCATCCATGTCCCAATCGAAATCCTATACACCTTGAAGAATCACAAGCTACACTAGACACGGAATTATACAGGAAATGTAACTAAAGTAAATATGCATACACCAATGCATACGTATACCGACATGCGTATACGCACCTTGGTGGCCTCGATGGCGATGCCACGCTCGAAGAAGATGGGGGCGGCGTGGGCGAAGACGCGCCGGAATCCTCGAAGCACGGCCACCCGGAATCCCTCTAGATCCGGGAACGTGCTCCTCGCGCTCCGCTCTGCCATTTGGAGCCTCAAAATGTTAGGTCTAAGGTTAGGGTTCGGAGAACTGAGCGCTGACGGTGACGGCTGCAGTGCTGCTCACCGGAGAGGAGGGAACCGAAGCCGACGACGGAGACGCGGCCGCCGGGGGAGGCGACGGCGGCGAAGTCCGCGGCGGAGGTCATCTCGGGGAAGGAGCTACCGCCGCTGCTGGTGGCGGACGCGGAGGGAGGAGGCATGAGGCGGCTGCGGCGGCGGGTGGACGGCAGCGAGGGCTCCGGCGATCGCCGGAGGCGGAGGGGGGGAGCAGGGAGGGGCAGCGGGAGGGTGTGGCGGTGTGGGGCGTTGGGTTTTGATCGGACGGTTGGGGGTGACCGGAGGCTTAGGCTGGAGGCGATGCCGCGCATTATTGGGGGCAGGGAGGCGGCCACCGGGTGTGTGCTGCAACTTCAAGTATGGTATTATACTTCACTGTCACTTAGCCACTATGCAAATTCTTATTTCTCTTGGTTATCCTTGATATGACTTTGATAAGCTAAGGTTCGTGTTGAGCTTTTGGTTTTCGGAAATTTTTGTTAGACAAAACATAACTCCCATAAAATAGGTTACTCTAGCATCAATTTACTCATCGTCATTTTAGTCGGTTTGGCTGAGAAACATAATTAGTTGACCGAGAAACATAATCAGTTGGTCATCAGTCGTCACCACCTTATGCCTCATAACCACAATGCTACCAAAATGAGACCATCCAGGAAAAAAAAAACATAAAATGACCTTTCGATGGAGCACCTCATCATGTGATTAATACTTCATCGAACAAAACTTGCACTAACGGAGTGTATAGCTATCGTGAAGTATATTGCCCAACTTTCCTCGTTAGCTTAAGTCTTTTTTGTGAATTGGTTGATGCACGCAACCCAATATGGAATTGGAGCTAATAGGTCCTCGGTTCAAGACCTAGCTAACGCAAATTTTTTAAAAATAATCATGGCCCACTTCAAATCCTCGTTGCAAGCCTAGATCAACTTAGATGTGAGAGGGAGTGAGGAAGTGTTAAAGTATATTGCCTATTTTCTCATCAATTTAAGTTTTTAGGCGAATTGGTTGGTGCATACAACTCAATAGCAACATGTTCTCCTTGATGATCCACCCTCTTGTTGGTTCCTTGTGGTTGGTCAGTCGAGCTGCGACTAGACCAATTCAAACACCGAGCTAGGCTGGGCCTGGAAAAGCTGGTTTGAATATTCAAAAGGTTGATTTTCCTTTTTTTCGATTTTTAAAAATCAGAAGTATTTTTCCCTAATAAAATATTTCTTTCAATTATTTTCCTAAATAAAATAATATTTTTAATCATTTATTTTATGTAATCGGGCTCCAGGCCGGGCTTGTAGACCGGAAATTGGACCCAAGCCTAGCCAGACGTCAAGCCCAGCCCAGCCCGAGCACAGAAAAATCGAGCCAGACTGCCTACGAACGGTCTAGCTGCCGCAAACTACAGGCGATGGTATCTTCACCTCCTCACCTCTCATCCTGGTTAATTGTGTCCGGCTCTTGATAATTGTTTTGGCCTGGAACGCTGGTACTACCTAAGTTTTCTCCTTAGTTCATGAAAATTCATCTAGTAGTAAAAGATGGTGATGGTGTACCTAATAAATCCCACACTTGAAGTATTTCCGTGTATCCACTAAAAAACTATTTAAATGGTTATGGAAAATTTTAGAACATATTGGCACAAAATCAATAAACCATGCCAGAAATTTTGCTCGACACATGGAGAGAGAAAAAAATACACATTGTGTTGAAAAGGAAATATGAAAATAAAAAGGAAAAAATAGTGTTAACATTTAACCAAAAAAATCCCTTTTTCTAATATGCACCAAAAAAATACTTGAATTTTTGCATGATGCTTCATTCGAGATTAGGGTAGGCTGGGCTACCCTCCGAAACTGAGACTTGTCTTGGTGGTGAGTATACCCGAGAAAATCTGATTTGCTCCAACCGCCCAGCCCGATACACTTAGGGTGCATTTGGTTGGATGAACCAAGGTGAATGGAATGAGATGATCCAGGATGGATGGAACCATCCTAGATAGGATGGTCCAAGCTCGGAAGCACGGGCACGTCTTGTATAGTGCTGAGTCCGTGTCGACACGAACACAGACACGGCTCCAACATGACTCGGACACGTATTTCAGGCATATCGGAAATTACAACCGCGAAAAAAAACATATTTAAATTCGGACTCATATTGAACACAAATAGGATGTATTGCACACTTAGCCCATTCAATTTGGCCCAAAACATAGCCAGCCCATGCCATTCAATTCGGCCCAAAACGTAGCTAGTCTATTCTTCAATCTTCACTCCAGTTAACCTAGCCCCGACTCCCCGAGCAGTGCAGACTCTCCTTTGACGCCGCCTGCAGCCGTTAGCTCTCGACGGCGCCCACCTCTGCTGCGTCGCCAGATCCGGCGGCGACCCTCTTCCTCCACTCTCCAAACGCCGCCCCTTCCATGCTCCCGACGCCGCCTGCAGCCTCGAGCCTCCGACAGCACCCGTCCACCCGCCCCTGCTGCGACACCGCTCGGTGAATCCCCTCTCCCCTACTTCTCCTGCATCCCCGCCCCCTGCTGCGACGCCGCTCGGTGAGTCCCCTGCTATGACGCCGATTGGAAATACCCCTACTTCTTCCGACGCTGCATCCCCTGCAATCTGCATCCGCATCCAGTTAAACATGTTAGTTGATGTTAGTCATTTTGGCAGAAAGGTGGTATGTGGCAGACTGGCAATTGGATTAATTTACATGGATGGGGACCGACCTAAGTGGCATGATATGTCAAGTTTAGAGAAATATCACAAGTTCCAGACATGATTGTATTTAGATGATTGGTTACCATGCATTCATTTTATTTGCTAATTAACATAAAAATGCATTGTCTAGTTGTCTACTACTGTAATCATGTAATGTTGTGTTTTTTCCTTCCTAAACCATGGCGTCTTGCTACAGATTTTATTTAGGAACCATGATGCATCAAGTTAAACACGTAGAAAAACATTCAATAATACATATACATATTATATATAGGATGTCTTTGGAGTATGTACTCTCATTTCAAATAAAAAATGGACTTCAATGATTTTTTTTATGGAACTCATTTTGGAGTATCTTATAATCATTATTGGAGTATGCTCAAATAGATAAAGAGGTATCCTCATATGATTTAAGTGGTATATAAGAAGTGAGAGGTCCTCATAACTCCTGTGTATATAATACCATTTTCCTTTTACACACACACATATAGTTGCTCACAACCTGCAAATATACTACGTAATTTAATGCCTTGCAAAAGAAAATCAGAATTAAATCCAACTCCCGGATACTACGTTATTGACGTTTGATTTTGTAACCGCTCCCGGCCGTATAGTTCGAAGTTAGTTAGTCCTTGGAAGTTATCTCCGTCAAGCGATAGCTGATTGGTTATTTCTACATACCACCTGATCAAATTGTATTGGTTACATACTCCTTTTTTTTATTTCCACCTGATCAAGCGATAGTTGATTGGTTAGTAGTTTTTTCTACATACCACCTGATCAAATTGTATTGGTTACATACTCATTTTTTTATTTCCGTTTATTTACTAGTAGTTTATTTGCTAGTATGTTTTTTCTACATACTCGATTAAAAAAAACCAGCTTTCATACTCACACGTATTTCATGTTCCAGTTGATATTATTTTTATTTGCTAGTAGCGTTTCTTCATACCACCTGATCAAATTTAAAATTAGATAGTTGCTAGTAATAATAGTTTGATTTTTTTGTTTGCTAGTAATTTTTTCTACGTACCACCTGATCAAATTGCAATGGTTACATACTCCTTTTTTTTATTTGCTAGTATGTTTTTCTACCTACTCGATGAAAAAAAAACCGCCTTTGATACTTACACGTATTTCATGTTCCAGTTGATACTCAAATTGCAATGGTTAAAGACCACATACTTGATTGATATTTTTTTTACATACCACATACTTTATTGATATTTTTTTTACATACCACATACTTGATTGCAATTGCCAGGAGAATGGCGAGACGAGGACGCCGAACAGGAAAGTATCAAATTACCGGGAGGCTTTCAAGATAGACCAATGCCGAGAATGCCGAGATATACAAAATCCCGGAAATTGAGGAATTTGTTAGCTAGGATTAAAGGATGGATGACGAACGTTGTATTGGATCGGGTCTCTCCTTTCCTTGATTTTTAGACCCATTAAACTCGGAAAGGCACATAGATCTCATCAAGGATTAAAAGGTAGATTTAGAGAGAGTAACTACACCTGAGAGTAGATAGTATTTTTCCTATACACACACACACACACACACACACACACACATATATATATATATATATATATATATATATATATATATATATATATATATATATATATATATATATATATATATATATATATATATATAGAAGTCTTTTTCCTACTCCCATGAGTAGTTACTCCCTATTCCGTATCTCACAACGTAAGGAGTATCTTACGCAATCGAGAGTATGTATGTGTAGTATACGAGTATATAAGACCACCTAGGTGGTATTCACACCTTTTCAGGGGTGGTATGTACAATTTTTTAGATATACTCCTTTTTATGTGCGAATATGAAGGTATTTACAAAATATGCTAAAAACTATGGACTCTCTTACAATTTTTTCATGTGATTCGCATTGGAGTATCTTAGAATTAGTATATGAGTATACCTAATGTGATAAAGGAGTATGTCAAGTTCTTTTAGGTGGTATATGAAATGTAGGAGTAACTACACCTATATATATAGAAAGTATTTTATACTATATATATATATATATATATATATATATATATATATATATATATATATATATATATATATATATATATATATATATATATATATATATATACACATGTATGTATATATGTACACACACACACATATATATATTATATACGAATACCCGGTTGACTTGACCACGAAGGTCGATTCCTGCATACACATCAAGAAGCACGCAAGAATAAGATAGATAAGCAATCTGAAATTGCGAATAGGAATTGAAATTGTATTGATAAATGGGGTTTCGAATAACAACGTCTAGTTGTACTAGCCGCACAAGCAAATGAAGTATAAAGTAGCAAAGCTAAACTTCAATCAACAAAACCCACCGAACTAGATGGGCGATGCTTGGCCTTATATTGGCACCTACGGGTGCGACCAACACACACACATGACCTAATGTCGATTCTATCTCTAACTCCAGTATCATACACAGATTCTTTCCTAATACAATTATGGAAATATTACAACCGACTTTTTCTAAAAGATATATATTATACTTATCTACAACGAAATATCTCAGCCCCATGAATCCTTCTCATGATTTAGTTCGGATCTCCCGGTCGTAGACCTGGTCGTAGGCTATCTAGTCGTGGTCGTAGACCATCTGGTTGTAGTTGTGGACCAACTAGTCGTGGTCGTAGATCACCTGGTAGTGGTCGTAGACCACCTGGGCGTGATCGCGTATTGTTCCTACCAAGTACTGTTCTCGCCGAGTATTATTCCTTCCGAGTACTGTTCAAGACCTGGTCGTGGAATGGTCTTGAGGAGGCCTCGAGGAGGTCCTAGCGAGGAGGTCCTGGAGGAGGTCCAGAGGGAGGTCCTGAAGAGGTCTAGGGAGGTCCTGGCGGGAAGTGGTCCTGGAGGAGGTGGTCCTGGCGAGGAGGTCCTGGAAGACCTCCTGGGTGATCATGGAAAACCTCCTGGGTGGTCCTGGCGAAAACCTCCTGGGTGGTCCTGCTATCTCTAGAGACCGAATTGGATTCCAGAACGTGTCTAGTTTGCCTCCGTGTGGTCCTGCTATCTCTAGAGGCCGAATTAGATTCCAGAATGTGTCCAACTTGAACTCTTGCTTGGTATGTGGAGTAGCGGTCGTATCCAGAGGATTGATGTCCTCATCATCCTTCCTTTCTTGCATTTGAGTCGTCCTCAACTCACACTCATCCTCCAACGGCAAGAGAAGCTTGAAAACTTGTAGCAACGCATTCTCATCTTTCTGCAAAATGTTAGTAATAGCAGGTGGCAAAGAAATAGAGAAAGCTTTAGAAATTAAAGGCGATTGTGCATGCATCAAATCAGCAAAGGTATATTTTCTCGTAGCATTCAGTTTGCAACTCAAATTGTAAGTATAAGTGAAGTATATAGTAGAGTTATCCATTGCTCTGTGGATAGGCAGCGACAATAATTGAATTCAAAGAGCACAAGTCATTTATATAATCGTATTTCAATTGAGTAATAGCCAATTCATCTAGCAAGAGTGAAAAGATTTGTAAGTTCTTCCATAAGTCAACATCTTTATTCAAATTGTCCATACTAGATGGTGCAATAAAAGGTGAACACATGGGCATGGGATGAGCACTAAATTTTATTTCCCTCTCATAATAAACAAGATTCATCACATAAGAATTGTTGTTTAAAACATCAAGCTTCAATTCATCCATGTGGTCACAAGTTATGCATATTCAATAAACAATAAATTGATTGTCTACACCATAATCTCCAATCAAATTAAACCTATACCTAGGGGTGAAGGCACTAGACAGGGATTTCGAACATGCAATTTCAGAAACTTTCTCCATAGCATGTGACAATTGCGTAGGTGAATCCAACATAATGTAACATAAAGAATCAACAGGAGCAATTCTAGTCAAAACTTCTTTATGTCTAAACAATTTCACGTGATCATTAGATGTGATTAACTCACCACAGGAAACACTCAAAACAGCAGGCAATTTAATTATTTTATCACATGGTGCACTCAAGTCAGCAGGTAAATCAACAATTTTATCACATAGTGCACTCAAATCAATGCAGTCTGAATTCTCTACTTGAAACATGTGCATATCAGAATTGTTTTCCACTAATTTTTGCTCTAAAATAGCATGAACAGTGGACAATTGTAGTTCTTCACAAGCATACTCACCTTGAGTGATGATACCACCATGGTCTTTACCTTTTTAGCTCTCCTCAGATGATGTAGGTGCATCCATCTCCTCATCTTCCTTCTCAACCAATGAAGTCGGTGGCTCAATCAGCTCATTCTCCTCTTCGGTATGGTTCTCAATTTCCTGCAAGTTGTTAGTCACAGAAAAAGACACAAACACAAGTTTGTTCTCATATTTTCTATCATCAAGCATGCTCAATTTCTTCACAATTTGACTTTCAACTTGGCAGGCAAATATAAACAAATGAGAGAGAGAACCAAATTCTTTGTGAATAAGAAGGTCCTGAATTGGTTGATTAAGCCCACTTAAGAATCTATTCTCTGTAGCTTCAGCATGTTCCTCTAAGCCACAACGCAACAAACGAGTTTTCAATTCATGATAGTATTCCCTTATAGTTCAACGACCTTGTTTGAAACGTTGTAATCTAGCTAACAAATAATCAGTATGATATTTAGGAACAAACCTGTCCCTTAAAAGTTTCTTTAACACATGCCAAGTTTGAGGCACTCTTCCATGTCTATGTAAACACTTCCACCAAATTATTGCATCCTCAACAAAAACACTAGTGGCAGCTCTAATCTTTTGCCTATCAGACTATTCATACTATTCAAATTCATTGTCCAAAGCTATCTCCCAGTCAACATAGGTATCAGGATCAAAATTACCAGCAAAGGATGGCAATAGCTGGAACTCATCCCGCGAACTTGCCATAGTTAGTAGAAAACAAGGAAACAAATCACAAGTATATGTTCCTATCAACTACTAGGATCTGAAGTTTCAACAGTTGCTCCCACTGAAGCTTATACCAAGTTCTTACAGGCTCTTACCAATGCAACAAGAAAGTGGTACAACCGGTGGCTGGTTCGTGATACTCTCACTTGCGATTAGCCCAACGATTGCGAGTAACAGTACCTGTTGAGTTAGTAGGAAGTGGAGCTTGGAA
The DNA here is from genome assembly GCA_036346405.1 of Phyllostachys edulis. Classification (NCBI taxonomy): domain Eukaryota; kingdom Viridiplantae; phylum Streptophyta; class Magnoliopsida; order Poales; family Poaceae; genus Phyllostachys; species Phyllostachys edulis. The sequence continues at coordinate 35,449,875 of CM070554.1, forward strand.
GGCTTCAATATGGTAGCAAGGATCGGCAATAATCAAATCAGTTAAAGCAAGTTGAAAAATTGTTCAAAGTACTAGTCAAAGTTGCTGATCCGAGCCTAATCAAAGCTAGGTAATCAAAGCCCTATTAAGAGACGTGTATGTACGCACAAGCAACGATAAATGTGACCTAATGCAACCAAATGACTGAGCTAGTGAGAAACAATCTGTAATTGCAAAGCAACAAGCTCGTTTTGCACCAAGTACTGGGAGAGACGCTAGCCAATTGCAAAGAAAGAAGGGCACAAGATTGCTCAAGAAGATTAAATACACAATCTAAAAATGTGGACTAGGGTTTCCCACTTTCCAAGTTTCAGCCAGCACGTTTTCTTTTCTCTTTTCTTTCTCAAACCGTATGCACAACATCTTCCTCTGTCGGTTAGTAAGGTCACCGAAAGGAAAAGTTGGTACTGGTATGTGCGGGTTTGTTCTCTTTTGCTTTCTTTTTTTTATATATACTTTTGTCAAGCCGTGGCTTTTTCTATACGTCGGCTGCCATTTGATTGCTTCTTTTTGCGATGGCCGAACAAGATGGAGATTCACCCTTTGATTTGCAAGTCGCAAGAATTTCAGAAGTGTAAATTAATGACAAGAGCAGCCCGAAAGCAATATTCAACCGCTAGTCTCAAAGACGAAAGGGTATAAGTGAAGCTCAAGATCACCAAAAGGTTTCGGCCAGCTAGGATTGAAGATGAAACCCTAATCGAACTGAAACTCAAATCAGAAAGTCAGAACATGGCAATTTAGGAAAGAAATATCTTGGAGTTTGAGTCGGACACTACTTCCCCCAATAGAGATCGGAAGGAAAACTTGTAGATCCAACTCGAATAGCAACCAAAAGGTAATTTCCAAAAACTCTTTTTGGGGGCTAATTGAGGGAATCAATCAGCAATTTTGGAGGGTTTAGGTAAAACACAAAGATGAAGTTACGCAAAGGAAACACAAGATCAACAACTAGACACGACGATGCAAATAATGATTCAACAAGCAAAACCGAAAAGAAAAATTGCAAGGGCTCAAAGGGCTCGATATGGAATTTTTTTGGGCAATTTTCTGGACTCTAGGTATGAAAAACGAATCTATCACTAGAACACTGGAATTTCTCACCGATGAACTGTAGCTTTGATATCACTTGATGAACCACGAAGGTCCTATTTTGGCCCGATCTTTCGATGAGAAGGTAAGTTCGGTAGTAGTCGCTCAACTCTCACGATCCTGGCTACGAACTCGTAAGACTCGAAACTACACAATCGCTGAACTGATTGACAGGTCGTTATCAACCGTGCACGAATATCCGGTTGACCTGACCACGAAGGTCAATTCCTGCATACACCGAAGAAGCACGCAAGAACAAGATAGATAAGTAATCTGAAATTGCAAATAGGAATTGAAATTGTATTGATAAGTGGGGTTCCTAAGAACAATGTCTAGTTGTACTAGCCACACAAGCAAACAAAGTATAAAGTAGCAAAGCTAAACTTCAATCAATAAAACCCGCTGAACTAGATGGGCGATGACTGGCCTTATATTGGCACCTACGGGTGCGGCCAACACACACACGACCTAATGTCGATTCTATCTCTAACTCCCGTATCACACAAATATTCTTTCCTAATACAGTTATGGAAAGATTACAACCGACTCTTTCTAAAAGATATATATTATACTTATCTACAACGAAATATCTCAGCCCCAAGAATCTTTCTCATGATTTAGTTCGGATCTCCCGGCCGTAGACCTGGTCATAGGCTATCTGGTCGTGGTCGTAGACCATCTGGTTGTGGTCGTAGATCACCTGGTAGTGGTCGTAGACCACCTGAGCGTGATTGCGTACTATTCCTACAAAGTATTGTTCTCGCCGAGTACTATTCCTTCCGAGTACTGTTCAAGACCTGGTCGTGGATCAGGTCGTGGAATGGTATTGAGGAGGCCTCAAGGAGGTCCTGGAGTGATCCTGGAGGAGGTCCTAGAGGGAAGTCCTGGGAAGGTCCCAAGGAGGTCCTAGGGAGGTCTTGACAGGAAGTGGTCCTGGAGGAGGTGGTCCTAGCGAGGAGGTCCTGGAAGACCTCCTGGGTGGTCCTAGCGAAGACCTCCTGGGTGGTCCTAGCGAAGACCTCCTGGGTGGTCTTGGTGAATACCTCCTGGGTGGTCTTGGAAGACCTCCTCGGTGGTCCTAACGAAGACCTCTGGGTGGCCCTAGAAGACCTCCGGGTGGTCCTACTATCTCTGGAGGCCGAATTGGATCCCAAAACGTGACTAGCTTGCCTCCGGGTGGTCTTGCTATCTCTGGAGGCCGAATTAGATTCCAGAACGTGTCCATCTTGAACTCTTTCTTGGTATGTGGAGTAGCGGTCGTATCCAGAGAGTTGATGTCCTCATCACGGGCGTGTAGAAAATGACGAATCTCGTGTCCGATACGTGTCGTGTCCAACACGCGTGTCTGTGTCCGTGCATCCTACGGTCCAAGTATTGTGTTTGTTGGTGGGATGATACGATACATAAATCAGTATACTTAAATACCAATTATAAGATACTCCAATGCGACCTGATTGAAAATTTTTCATTGGAGCCCTTTGTTTTTTGCTTTATACCCTTTTTCATATATAAAAGAAGTATATGCACAAAATTTGCTATAAAAAGTGGACTTTGATGAAATTTTTTATGGAACTCACTTTTGGGTATCTTATAATCATTATTGGAGTATGCTCAAATAGATAAAGAGGTATTCTCATACAATTTAAATGGTATATAAGAAGTGGGAGTATGTACTCCCAGGAGTACCATACCATTTTCCTTATACACACACACACGTAGATATATGTGTGTGTGTGTGTGTGTGTATTAACTAGGAGGAATATCTGTGGTTTTGTGGAACACGAAGTGATGCGGACCAAACGACGAGGGCTTTACCGGGGCGCCCGAAATGGTGAGTGATGGCGGCGGCCAGCGTGACATTGCGGGCTCAGGCCGGTTGGGGGGGAGCAGAGGGCATCGAGGGAAATGGAGGGGAGCAGTGCGCATGGGAGAGGACCGCTGGAGCTTGCTGAGGCGGCAGCGCACAGGAGAGACGAGCATGCTGAACGGCGTGGTTCGCTCTTTTTGGTCGAACCAAATGGTTCAAGATTTCCTAGGAATATTCCTTTTCGTGGAACCATTCGGTCCTGGACGGGGAGGCTCCATTCAGCAAGCGAACCAAATGAGCGAACAACACTATTTTTCGAACCATCCGGTGCAGAACCAACTCATTCACCCAACCAAACGGTGTCCCGGTCTTGCATAGTCCAAAAATTTAGTTATGGTATGCTAAAAGCCCGGCCTGACCCGATAATTCTAACATTACTGGCCTAGGCGTCGAGTTTACGCTTGAAATAAATTGAAGTTTTTTCCCTATGACACACGGCCTGACCCAGGCCCGGCCTGAGCCCGACTACCTTGGCTGAAAGGACACAGGCTTTCCTACGGTAGGAAAACTTCTTTTTCTTTACTAACTCAAGGGAAGCGGAGTTAGGCTTGACCCGGTAGGTGTCGTCTAATGCGTATAAATTGGACCTTCCTGGTATGGATCGGGACCCGGATCCTGATTACGTGTGAACAGTAATTTATGAGTGCGTGAATACTGGACGGCGGCTTGATTTCATAAGTTACAATGGTCCTCTTTGTTTAGGCTTTTTCTTTGGCTTAAAAGCAAAAAAGCCTAAGCCTAAACAAAGGGGGTGCTTTTTTGTCCGGCTTAAAATAAGTTAAGCCAATTTAAGCCTAAAAGCCATAAGCCAGGGAAGAGGTACTTTTTTTGGCTTTTGCGGGATAGAATATCCATTTGCCACTGAAGTTCACTTAAATTACCCACGAAATGCCATCGTATATAAACAGAAATCGTTTCGTTTTTTCCTCCCTCCTCTCCACCCCCTTTCCCTTCGGTTCCCGTGGAAGCCGCCTCCCTCCCTCTCTGTCATGGCATGCCGCCCTCCCCTCACCGTAGCGGCCTTTGCCCTCCCCTCCCCGTCGCCGCCCTCCCCTCCCCGACGCCTTGCCTTCCCTCCCACATGCCCCTCCCTCCCAAGCCGCGACCTTTGCCCTCCCCTCCCGTCATGGCCTTTGCCCTCCCCTACCGTCGCCGCCCCCCCCCTACCCAGCCTTGCCTTGCCGCATCGCTCTCCCTCCCGGGCCTTGCCGCCTCCTCGCCTCCCGGCCTTGCCGCCGCCTCATTTGAGCTCCCCTCCCTCCTTTCTTTCCTTATAGGTGCGACCATTGTTGTGTCCGATGATGGTTGCTATTTCTCGAAGGATCTTTGTTCAAGTGATTTGGAATTGACTATTCACTATTTAGGCTCCATCTTTGTATGCTTTTTGTGATCCTATGTTGTCAAATCAGTATAGTTTCATTTAGGCTGCTGCAGATTTCCATTTCAATCGTTCTCCACAATGACTTACTAGTTACTAGAATAACCTCTACGCAAGCATAAGGCACTTCAAGCTGTTGTGAACTAGAGATGCCTAAACTCTATGGTGTCAAACCCTAGTTTTTCTATAATTTAGGTTGTCTTTGTGCTTTCTAGCTTTCACTTACTTGCATGTTTGTTGAATGTTAGTGACATATCGGTTGATCTGCCATTCCAATGTAGTGATATAGTCTTTATTGTGCTTTCTGTTGCTCGGTGTGAATTCACAATGTCTTGTCCATTCGTGCCTTTTGAGAGAATTGTCCAATTTGTGTCATTGGCTACTAGCATAGATTCATCATATGCTGAATTTGCTTTTGTCTTGGATAGGCTCATGTGCGAGGCCACCACGTGAGGAAGCATTATCGGAAAATAGTTTGAGTCTGTTGGGATAGTGGAGAAGGTTATCTTGCGTTGGAGGCGAAGAGGGCTTTGGGTTACGTGGGTTTGATCTGCGAAGTCGCAATAGAGAGCGGCGGTTGTGGAACAAGTAGCAATTTGATGTGAGATAAACTGCTGCGGATGATTATGATTTCTTGCGGGGAAGGGCGAAAGCAAAGCTGAATTCAAGGTGAATTCAGCGAGAGATGGATGAAGGCTATTTCATGAGTGAATTCAAGGAGTTGTGGAATGATGATACACCTCTCACTGACTATTTCTAGTGTTCTCACTAATTCTTTGAATGCCTTTGTAAATCACTCATTTTGTCTTCTCTTGGTCTTTTAATGGATACACTCGCTAAAACAAGCATATGATCGTATATGCTTTGGATTGAATTCGATTGTTGCTATTATACTCTGCGTTTGTATGCGATAGAATATTATCTACTATTAAAGCATCGATGTATTTACATTAGTTCAACATAGGGATATCATATGAGTTCAAGGTCGTGTGTGTGTGCGAAATTAGGAGTTTGAGAGGGCTTCCCTCTTGTGATTTCTAGTTTCAGTTACGCAATGTCCAAAATAAATACTTGCATGCACTACGAATGATATCCATTTTGTTTCATATGTACAAATGTATGTATCGTCTATTTTCAGGTCCTATGAAAAAAAATCAGTTTAAATACATGCTTAACAAGGTCCTTTAAACCCTTAAGGGCATTTCAGACCTTTCATCCTTCACACACAACTCAATAAGCCAACATCCTACAAAAAGCCTGACTACCAAACAACACAGCTTGGCTTAAAAGCTTAGAGGCTTATAAGCTAATTAAGCCAAAAAGCTGGCTTTAAGTTATAAGCCAAAAAGTCTAAGCCTAAACAAAGAGGGCCAATGTGTAGCCTTTTATAGGACTAACTTGACTTGCCCCTTAAGGCTGCTCCTAGTGTTTCACCCTGGCTGGTATCTTAAGTCTGTCATGTAGACAAAATGATGATGTGGCACCATAGTTAATGAAGATAGAGGGTACTCTAGTATTTAATCTGAATACCGGTTCGGTCTCGAAATCCAACGCATAAAATTTATTGTGATCGATCTCGTGCATTGGGAAGATCATGCATGTATTGCTTTAGTACATGCCACAAATAGGCCACAATGCTCAAATACTAGTAAAGATTATGCATGTAATTAAATGAAACAGCCTAAGATACTAACACCATAAGAAACTATGTATTGGGAAGATAGTATCCTAACACTCCTCATACACTAAAGAAATTACACTAAGATACTGCACATTGGGAGTAGTCTAAGACTCAAACTACCTCTAACAATCATCTAGCTCAAACTCATAAATATAACAGCCTAACCAAACTAACAGATCAAAACTGAAACAAACTAAACATGATATTATTCGTGTGTGCGGTAGAAACCATGCTACAGTGCCATGCGTGCTAAAGTGACTCGCAACAGGACCACAACCATGACAACAAGTAAAAGAAAAAAACCAGAACTACATAAAAGAAATGATCGGACTAACACTTAAAAATTATTTTTAATCTAGAAGGAATTGTATCACACGAAACATCCCAGAAGCACTCCAGATACTACCTTCGATTGCAAATATAAGTCGTTCTAGCTTTGGGCACCGGAATTTATATTTATTCACACTTTTACTAGCTCCTCATAATTGGGAAGGAAATAGATTGGGAGGGAGAACTACTTTGTCGATGAGAACATGAGCATTCATTTCAACAAGGGTAAAATAAGAAGAAATGAGATAAATGTCCCTCAAAGTTTATATTTAGAGAAAAGATGGTAAAGCTAAAACGAATTATATTTGCAATAGGAGGGAGTTTTTGAAAACTACTAGAAACACAGCTTGATGCTAATCTTGAAGCCCATCTCTTCAATATGACACAATGACACATCAGAAATCCTGTGTACAGTCGAAGCCGTTTTCAGTATTAACTATTAATAAGTCATCAAGCAATAAAGAGGATGTGTCCTAGCCTCCTAGGAGTATGATCAGGTGCAATCCCATGTAAAAGGTGCAACTATATGAATTGCAGTAAATATCCAAGTCACTGTACTACAGTTTTGACTTCTGAGTTTGTTAAAGTTTGTTATGACATAATTAGCTATTCTAGTGAGTGGTTAAGTCCAAGTAGCCCCAATGTTCCGCTCTATGACTTGTATAGGGTGATGTTTGCATATTAACCTATATACATTTCTGGAAGAAAGCGCGTCCCCTCGCGCGTCCACGTCATCTGGAAAAGGTGGACCGTCCGATCGCGTGGAAGCTTGCTAGCGGCCGCCCGATGCTGCCCGGCTCGCGTCGAAGGAAAGACGCTGGAGCGGAGCTGCTGCGTCGTCTCCAGGACCATCTAGCTCCTTCCGTCTCCTCGCTTTCCTCCCTCCTCCCTCTTCCGCAGCGCCTGGGCCCGTCGCTGCCTGCTCCTCCCTCGCTCCTTCCGTCCGCTGGCCGCTCCTTTCCCTCTTCCTCTCCCTTGGCCGCTCGCTCGCTCCCCCCCGCTTTCCTTTGCCGCCGCCCCCTCGGTCTTTCAATCTTCCGCCGCCTCTTTGCCAAGGCTGTCGGCCCCTCTTCTTCCATTGCCCTCCCGGCCTTGGCCTCCTCCCTCTTCCTCCTCCGTCGCCTCGGGCTTCCTCTCCCGGTTAAGCTTTGGCGCCATTCAATTTATTCTTGGCGCGTCGCTTACCACAAGATCGTCCCGCTCCTCGCTTCCTCCCCCGGATCGCTTTGATTCCTGGTTATTGTTCGTCTGCAGGTACTCCTTTTCTGCTCTTGGCCTGAGGGATAGGTCCGTCTGTCTTAGTGTGTTCCTGCGTGTGCGTTTACAGATGTGCTTCTGCGAAATGCATCGAGGCCTCAATTATCTCCGTTATGGAAAAAATGTTGATTCATTTCCGTTGTCTCGCTGCGGTATTCTTTCTCAGGTATGGTGCATCTGCTTGCCGTTCTGACAATGTGTTCCTGCGTATGCGTTTATAGATGTTCTTCTACGGGCTGCATCGAAGCCTCAATTGTCTCCAATATGGAAAAAAGGCTGATTCATCTCCATTGTCTTGCTGCGGTATTCTTTCTCGGGTTCCTTCTCAAGTATGGTGCATCGCTTCTTTGTTAAACAATCCGGGTTCCTCGGTCCGGGTTAAACAGTTCCTTCTCCGTTGTTCTTTATTGAATTAATGCATGATTATCTTTTAGTTACCACAATTGAAGCTGTGATGGCATTTAGTTCAATAGACCAACTCCCTACTCTCTGCGTCTGGAGTTGCACAACGGTAGGTGTTTTGTTGTAGAGCTGGTATAGTATTGGTAGTGCTTTACGCTAGGAATCTGTGGTTGATTCAATAAGAGATACTAAGAGAAGCATCAATGATATTGTTTAGGGTATTCATGTCTGTCAAAGGAATCACGTAGTCACCACCTGCCCCAATTTTTCATCGTGATGCTGGGGAATGTATCTTAACTATTGATGGAGACAGGCCTATTCATCCTATACTGCAACATATTGGAATATCAATATGGCCAGGTGAATTAGTTGACTGACATTTGACTTCTCAATTTGCAGCCATCCTTCGTTTTCAGAACCCGTTGATGTTTTCCTTCTTTTTCTAAAGGTGGCATGTAAGCAGCATACCTGCAGATCTGCATTTAGTGGAAAAATTATGCATTCTAAATGTTGTGTTGTGCAGTTTAATTAAGAAGCAAAGAGATGCATTCAACTGAAGAGTTTAGGTGTGAGTGCAGAACTAAATTTGTCATAGCCGCAGTGAGAATTGAACAAAATGTACACTAACTTAGTTTGTTAAAATGTGCATATTCAGAAAAGGGTTTCTCAAGGTGAGCTTATTACCTAACTACTACATGGAATGTTGTAGGTAAAAGACACTCCTTTTCAGATGACACTCTCACATATCCACTCCCTGATTTTGACAACAAAAAAGCCCTCTGAATCACGCCATCTACCTCTAGAGTCTTCTCTGTTCCTTTGGCATGATTTCGCATCATAATGGAAACTCTACAAGTGAACTAAACCTTTAGTTCAGGTGTCACATTTCACATTTCCTTCTCATGTCGTGCACAAAAGATGGACATATATATCATTGCTTTAGAAAAAGAATTTGATGTTGCGAGTGTAACATCAGGAAGAAAGGATTATAAGGGCACAGTGTAACTACAATGTCCTCCTTCTCGCTTTCCAATCCATGCATAGCAGTAGGTCGATCTTAGCTTCGATGATTATGTTGTTAATTAGAAACCACAAATGATGGTTTTGTAACTAAACTTTTTGTTTCTGCAAGTAACATATGCTCTGGTATCTGATCTAAAATTGTGCATGTAAGTAGGATGGATGGTGACCTACACAACAACATACACCACAATCAATGAACTCAAATTTCTACTCCCATGTTGTTCAAGATTCACAAGGAAACATAAGCAAGGAAACCGAGAACGACATTGCCAATTGTAACATCATCCTAAGATCTCGGGCATATCCCCATGATATCCACAATCTCCCCTTGATGAACACATTGGCAATTTCCTCAAATGCAAATTTTGAGGTTTGAAAAGTAAAAACTTCGGCGTTAAAGGCTCAAAAACTTGATCCAAATGCAAGAAAAAGCAAAGGAAATGACCAAGTTGGCTCGAAAAAGAATCGAGAAGTGAGATACTGGCAAAAGAAAGCGAGAAAGCTTCATTTTCCGTAAGCGGGTCAAAATCTCACTTAAGGTCCATATGAAAGAACAATTGTTCGATATGACCTTTGATCATTGTGAGGATCAAGAATTGCAATTCGAGTTCGAAGTAGCAATAAAACCATAAGAATGCAAATAAGAAACTCCCTCACTATGATCCTCGAATTTCAAATTTTCTCCAAGTAACTCTCTCTTTTCTCTCTCTCTTTCTCTCTTTAACTAGAAAAGTTTCTTCTCCCCTTTGACAATGGAGTCATCAAGGAATCACGCCTTCCTCTCGTCCGGAGATGACAAATGTAGAATGAGGAAAAAGCATAAGAAGGAGCATGCATGAAATGCAATGGAGTGGCTTCAATTTTTTTTATATATATATTTTTTTTAAATACAAGAAGCTTTGGAGATTACCCAAAAGAACAAGCTAGCATTTCTAAAGTTGCACAAACAACATATCAAGCTTCTAAAGGTGCTAGCAAGATCATGATAAGACATATATAACAAAGCTAAGCAAGAAGGCTCAATATAAAGCAATGAATTTTAGCATTTTAAGCAAAGCTTCAAATCTAGCAAGTTCATCAACGAGGATCCTAAAATGATCTCGGCCATGTCAAAATGTCAACGTGAGATCCAAAAGCTAACAATGACCACATTAAGAGACAAATAGGTCTGAATTGAATCATTTTGCTCAAATTTCTCAAAAGCCCATTTTTCAACTGTTTTTCATTTGCAATGAATGTTGAAGTTGACTAATGGTCTAACTTAGTGACAAGATCCCGGACTAGGAGCCATCCACAAACTCATCCTAAGCTTCACCAAGTTGACAATTTATATTTTTAGCATTGTGCTAGATCTCAAGCCTCACTACGACCATCTCCAAGCAACAAAAGCTTAAGAGAGTGGTCTAGGTCATCCAAAACTCCCCGAGTTCATGCCTAGTACCATGGCAAGAGCTCATGAGAAAGAATTGGTGAGATCAGTTCTTTAAGACAAAAGAGATCATTTTTTATTTTGCACAAGAGCGGTTTTAGATTCTCAAGAACACAAAAAGCTCAAGTAATGATCAAAGCTAGATTCAAGAGCTAACAAAGCAATTTTAGACAGGGGCCAATGTCATAAAAGGAGCACTAATTATATGAATCGGCACAATTCACAAATTGCTAATTTCTTAGTTCAAGTTGTTTTTCAAGTTCTAGCTCATACAGCAAAGACTTAGCTACACATGTGAAAGCATGATAATTCTAGCAAGTCAAAGAACTAGACATGGCATTGAGCAAGAATTTGAAACACTAAAGCTCCAAAGGGTAATAAGCAAAGCTTCATTAATTTTAAAAGATAAGCAGAAAAGCTTATATTACAATGCATCTTTTTGGATTTTTCATATGAATGCAATATGATACAATGAGATGCAAGAAAAACTCAAGAACCTAAAAGATCAAATGAAAAAGGAAAGATCAGAAAAGATCCAACTCCCCCTCAAACCAACCCATAGGGATAAATTACCCCTAACTCACTCCTCAAGGTGGCAAACCTTGTTGGGTCTAAAGGCTTGGTGAGGATATCGGCTAGCTGAGCCTCGGACTCCACAAAATGCAGCACAATATCACCTTTCTCAACGTGATCTCTAAGGAAGTGATAGCGAATGTCTATGTGCTTGGTCCTAGAGTGTTGCACTGGGTTTTTAGCAATGTTAATAGCTTTGGCATGATTTAGCATCATAATGGAAACTCTACAAGTGTCTCTTTAACTAGAAAGGAGTTATTTCATTATTTTAATAAATATGGTATCAATATTGCATCACTTTCAGCTAGCACTTGCTCGATTTTATCTTACCGTAGTAGCCGGAGATCAATGCTTATCTTTTGGGCATGAAATCACATAGAAGCATTGACCAAATTATGTGTGTTTTAACAAATGTTTAGGTAGAGGCAGTAAACATTAAATGTGCATGAACTTGCAGAATGTAGTAGTACACTATAAAACAAAAAAAATGCTAAAAATGGTGGTTTTCCATGGGAATAAGATGCATACAAACTTTAACGAATTCTTTCAAAGATCAGATTTACAAGTTGCATGGCATGCAAGCTCGAAATCAACAACTCCATGGATCAAACAACCTTGCGCCATAAGGTGCCCATCGGATTATCGGCGGTTTGGCATTACACTGTAGTTAGCAACTTAGCATACACACATCAGTTGCTGATCAATGTCGTTTTGTGCAAATTTCCAGTGTGTTTAAGCTTTAACTTCTCGGCTTTTAGCTTAATTATTGGATTCCCCTGTAACAAAAATACAAAAGGCACAGTGTTTTTGTTATGTCTTTGATTTCTTGCATCTACGAGTATGCCCTGTACACATCTAGCTATATATGATTACAATTAGACGCACAGTACGTTTATTTTTGCATCTGTTTGTATCACATTCAGAAAGTTTTTCTCTTTGATACAAAGACAAGCAAATTTGCCAAGTTGCTGTACAAATTTCTTTGTTATATCCTTACAACACATGCTCTTTACTTGGAGAGTATCGGAGTGGGTTATGGTGATAGCATTGTTAAATATGATTTAGCAAAAGATTCGCATCAAGTGATTAAGCGTGATTTTACTGGACCATTGGATGTTCGCCTGTTTTATAAAACTATCATCTACAAACTAGCCATTCACTTTTAAATGTATACTGGATATTACTGTGCTAGTATATTGAGAGTTTCATTGTTAAAACCAACGTACCTATGTTCTATTTTTTTTTATTAAACACACATTTCATAATATTGTTACAGCAGTATTCCTTAACAGGTTAAAGAATGAGAAAAGCTGACCTTTGATACTTGATATTTCAGATATCTGAACCGCCACAAGAATGGTTTGGCATTAGCACCTAATGGAGTAATTTTTGGTATCTTGGTTAATCCCATTCTCTCTTAATTCTCTCTTTATATGTATATCTGATGTCTCCCTGTAAAAAATATATGTATGTTAGCATAATCCTGATATCGCATTTATACTATGCGAGGATCCTATGTGAGGTCATTATGCTATTTACCAATGAATTAGCTTATGGATGTCACTGTCATTGCCATCTTTACCATAATTCATCCAGCTTGGTCATGTTTTCCTTCTTTTGGGTGAAGATTAGTCCTTACAACACATTCTTTTTATTTTCATAGTATCAGAGTAGGCTATGGTGATAAGATTATTATATATGATTTAGCAAAATATTAAAATCAAGTTATTATGCGTGAGTTTACTAGACCATTGGGTGTTAGCCTGTTTGATAAAGCTAGTCATGTACGAATCAAGCACTTTGCAAATATTGAAAGGGGAAGTATTATCCAATAACAATATTCATGGGCCACGCCTATCCGGATATTACTGTCTCGCTCTTAGAGTTCCCAATTTTTCACTTAAGTTTGTTTTGAAGTGCTATGTGTTTACGCTATTAGAATCGTCTCATACGGGTTTTTTTATGCTGAACGTGAGCAGAGTCTCATTTTATTTCATTAGTTCCTATATATTCATTTGCCTCATATTGTGTTATCTTTTAGTGTATGATCCCTTTTATCCTTACGTAATTACATTTCATTGTTTTACTTACTTGCTAATGAATTACATAGCTTACATAGTAGACATGTATGTATGCTCCGTAGCCTTAGATGCAAAATGATTTTTCCTTTCCTCTCCATAGCTTGGAATTATGTTTCTGCGTTTTCCTTAGTTGGCAATGAATTATGTAGCTTACATAGTACACGTGAATGTATGATCCCTATACTTAGATGCATAATGATTTTTCCTTTGCTATCCATAGCTTGCATGATTACGTAGACATTATTATCCAACAATGAGTTATGTAGCTTACGTAGTATACATATATGGATGCTCCCTAGCCTTAATGCAAAATGATTTTTCCTTTGCTATCCATAGCTTGGATGATTACATAGATATTATTGTTCAACGGATTCCCTTCCATATTTCAGAAAACAACTGTGGAGTCAGAAATCATTGTCATGGAGATCGTGGATCCGTTTCCGGTAAAGATCACACTCCAAGGGTGCTTGCTTTAGACTCCACAGCTCGAAGCCCCAACACGATCCCCGCTAACCATCTCTACATTTATTTGGCTGAGGTGCCTTTTCATCAGAAATGTTCTCAGTTTTGGCTTTCTATCTGTTACTATATAATAGCTCAAATTTATGGTCTAATGGAACATGCTCCCTTTATTCACAGGTGGCTGTACTTTATGTAGTGTTATTTTAGAGGGTTTTGATGTTTTTTTTCGGTGTTAGCATTTTAGTATTGATGTGTCAACTAAGTTCCCTGGTTATGACAATATTAAGGTCATGCTTCAGCATATTTGCACATAATAGTATTAGGTTATGTAGGTGGCTACCTTGGAGGCACCACAACTGCTGATTAATTGAGCTCACAATGTTGCACTGAAATCATTCTTGCACAGGACAAACGAATATGGTGGGGAAAATCTATCATCAAACGAAACAGTGTCCATACTCAAGTCAACTCAAATGTGTGTAATATGCTTTGGTGTGACAATTAGGTTATATAGTTAATTTGAATTAAATAGCCTTTTAACCAAAGTTGAGCCTTTCTTTGTCACCACAGACTACTTAAAATAGCATTATAATGGGTCAAGCATACAAGGTCGCCAAGATGATCTTTACACTCTTGAACAACAAAAGATATGATCCATCGATCTATCTCAAGTGATGGATGTTTGAAAACTACAATGATATATATATATATATATATATATATATATATATATATATATATATATATATATATATATATATATATATATATATATATACAACCATCTAACTTATTTAGATTCATGTTTGATTCTCTTTATAGGTTGAGACTAAAATATAGACTAAAATAAGTCATTTTACTTATTCTCTTATCGTATAATAATGCCACATATTGTTTATGCACTATGACAGTTGCTTCTAGCTAGAATGTGCCAATATGTGGCATATTTGATAATTTTTTTAGCTATTTCATTAAGATGGCATTATCTTTTTTTGGTGGGATTATATTAAATAAATAAGTAGCATAGACATTGTTTTTACTTTCAAATTAAGTCATACATAACCTATAAAAAATACTCTGGCAATGTTCTCTAAATAAAAAAAGACGTGACGTGTTGTTATGTTTATAATTCTTTACCTGATTATTCTCATTTATTTAACCATCTCTTTTCGAAACTCAAGAAGGTGGCCTTCCTTGATGATGACATTTGTCTCCCATATTTTTGATGTTCTTTGGAGAATAGAACTATCCCAGAGGAAAGTGGTGTGCTGAAATTATGTTAGATTAACCGATTTATAATCTTCTATTTGACTGGTGTCGGACCTTTGATTTAGGCTGGACCTGCAAAGCTTAATTCCTACGTTGTTATTCTCTTTTATTGATTTTTATCCCATAAATTTCTACTAACCATAGTTCTACTTGATGCGTCTCCAGCCCTCACATCCTCATGTTGGTATGATATTTTTACAACACAAAAAAATTACTTCCTCACAATTAGAAACCTACAACATATTTATTTTTGATGTTCTTTGGAGAATAGAACTATCCCAGAGGAAAGTGGTGTGCTGAAATTATGTTAGATTAACCGATTTATAATCTTCTATTTGACTGGTGTCGGACCTTTGATTTAGGCTGGACCTGCAAAGCTTAATTCCTACGTTGTTATTCTCTTTTATTGATTTTTATCCCATAAATTTCTACTAACCATAGTTCTACTTGATGCGTCTCCAGCCCTCACATCCTCATGTTGGTATGATATTTTTACAACACAAAAAAATTACTTCCTCGCAATTAGAAACCTACAACATATTTGCCAAAAATACATGATCAACTGTTATTTCACATAGATGAGCTTTTCCTCTTCCATTGAGAGTAGTCGCGCCAGTAGGCGCGGGTAACCTTCTAGTTACCTATCCTTCGGTATAAATAGAGGCGAGTTTGGGGCTCAACGAGCTGCGCCACGTCGACTGTTTTTTTGGCCCGCCTGACTGGCCAGGCGATCTAGCGCCATACAAGACGAGCCGCGTCCGTCAGTAGGTCTTCATGCGCGGGCCCCACCCAAGTGACGAGCGGCCGCTCCTGTTTGCTTCTCGCGCAGCGTCCAAGGCGTTTCGGTTCGGCGCGCCATGTGGCGCGCAGGTTCTGCTAGTATTAACCTTTATACATTTCTGGAAGAAAGCGCGTCTCGCTGCCACGCCATCGCAAAAGGAGGACCGCTTGATCGTGGTTCGGCGAACTCTGGGCCGTCCGACTGCTTCATGACCGCCTTCCTACCCCTGCTCGTCCAAGGAAAGGCACTGGCTGCCACGCCGCCCGAGAGCTACTCCTTCCATCTCCTCGCCGCTTCCCCTATCCCTCCTCTCCTCTTCCGCAGCGCCACGGCCGCCCCTCTACCTCCCCGCCTCCCTCCCCGCCTCCCTCCCTCTTCCTCCTCCCCCCCTCGGTCTTCTCCTCCCTCACAGAATCGCCACGATTCTGCAGGCCTCGCAGATTCCCTGTACACCTCGACCGACTCAGTCCGCCTCCTCGACCTACTCAGGCGTCGCCCTCGCAGATTCCCCTGTAGCCACCTCGACCGACCAGGCCCGCCTCCTCGACCTACTCTGCAAGTCGCTCCTCCCTCAGCCTCTCCTTCTCTGGGTGGAACCCTCCCGACTCTTCCTCCCTTCCCTTCGTGGCCTCCCTCCCCGTCGCCACTCATCTTCCCAGTCTGCTCCTCTTCTCCCTCTCCGCACCGCCGCCTTACCCTTCCTCATGACACCGCCTCCCCTCTCCCACCGACCGAGCCTTCTCCTCCTTCAAGACTGCGTCCTTTCCTTCCCCGTGACGCCTCCACCTTTCTCCACCCGTCTGCCTCAGCCATTGCTTCGCCTCCGCTTGGTCTCCCTCTCTCCCGCTTGTTTCTGGCCTCCGCCCCTTATGCCCCCCGCACCTTGCGCCCACCTAGCCCACCATCCCTAGTCCTTGGTGCTCGCCTGCCTCCCGTGACTCTTCTTCCACGCGCACGTCCGGCAGCCTCGCCGCGCATCGTCTGCCTCCTTAGCCCTCGCGGCGATTCACCTCCGAGTGTTTTCCCCCACGGTCGCACGCACGCACAGAGGTCGACACATAGCGCAAACAGAGGAGCTAGTAGCCAGTAGATGATTCTTATAGTCCCCTCCCCCGAAAGGCGATGGGGCGGGAGGCGGATGCGGATGGGTCCCTTCTGCGCTGGGCCCGGCGGGTGTTCACCACCGAGGAGTGGTCATTCTGCATGGATCGGTGCTCGCTGGCCGTCGCTGCCTTCCGCGCCGTCGTCGCCGACGTCCTCCCCCGCTTTCTCGACAAATACTCGACAACACCTCACAGATCGTACACTCTATCTCCCCTATGGCCTCACGCTTCTCTTGCGCACAGGCCCTAGAATTTGTTGGTCTGATGCAGCCGTGCCGGAGGGCGGGTTGTTCGTTTTTGGTGCGCGAATTGGTTGCTGGACTCACACAAAATTGGTTTCGATGGGCTTCTCTCATTGTACTAGGGGAGTGCCTATGAATAGATGATGAGGATGAGGTTGGTTTGATCAGTGCTCTGTTTTGGTTTTGAGAAAAGAAGTGAAACGAAATAGAAATTGGAGAGGAGATGATTAGAAAAACATCCCCCGATTCCAGATATGAAAGTGTAGTCACGGTTCGGGAGAGGGGGTGTGTTGGCAAAGTGTTACCTGCTTGATGGTTATAGTGTTATATTTTGAGAAGTATCACTCAGTATACAAGTGCTGGTCAGGGACAGTAGAAACATCCTTAAGCGGGTACTATTTTCAATACAAGAGAGTCAGACATTCACATTATTTATTTCAGTTTTTCTTTTATTAGTCAAAATCATTGTTTAGCTCATGGATGTTATTGATGGTGGACTAAACAACATTCTGCTATTTTCTTACAATTTTTTTTCATATGAAAATGTGGGATTTTGTGTTCACAGGTGGATGCAGCACTGCTGCTTTCTTAAAATGACTTAGTTTCATCTGAAAAAGTCGTATTTTGTGTTTACAGGTGGACACGACCCTTATAGCTACTGGAAGGGCACCATTCACCAAAGGACTTGGCTTCGAAAACGTACGTACATAAAATGCTTGCTACCAGTATATACAATGTTTAAATATAATAGCGTAGAAATAATACGTTTTTTTTTCTGATCAATGTTGTTACACAACGTGGTTTTGTGTAGGACCAGAAAGGCGACTAGAGGGGGGGTGAATAGACGCTTTCTCTATTTTTCACCTCGATCGAACTCAACACTACTTTCACTCCAATAGCTATAAAAGCTATGAAGATCTGTATACAGGCACAGCGGATGACCTGTGTTGAATTCGATCAAACCCCGAAGCTCAAGACTACAGACATCTCAAGACCGCATGCACACCCACAGCAAACAGAGATTCAGTCCAATCAAGATGATAGCCCAAGCTAATAAAAAGACTAAACAGATTCGGTCACAGTAACAATAAACAAAAGTTTAGTCACATCAATGATGGATGGAAATCCTTAAGCCTTCCCTGTGTAGCAACTAGAATCTGGCAAAGATTAGTATACATGCACTTCTGCTCGAAAGCCATTCTAGTGCCACCTAACATAAGTTGCACACCAATTGATGGATGAACAATAAGTTGTTGCCACGCTCAGGATTAACCACACCACTCCAGCCGACAAACACCCATAAAGAGACAGTAGTCAAAGCTAAAAACAGTGCTTGGCTTTTCTCCACAGGCCAGAGGACGCTGCTCAAAAACTCTGATTTTTACTGAGCACCGGATTGAGCCAACAAGCAATAAAATAACAGCAAGTTGTGGATTGATGGCAGTCAAATAAAAGCTTAAGACAGAGAGCAACCGGAATGACTCAATGCTACAACAAAGCAATTAAGACATCATATCAGTGAACTGCTGCCGCCGCACCATAGCAAACCTCACAGTGCCGAGCCGAAAAATCAAAGCAAGCAGTTAATTCATCAAAACCGACCAGCATACAACAATCCTATTTCTGAACAGCGACAGCCCTTGATCTTTCTGATTTTCAGAGGCTATCTACAGGCACTGCAATTTTTTTCAGGCGAGAGGCCGCCGCAGCTGCCATTTCTACAGGGGACAGCCACCGTCCACGGCTCCAATTTGAGCGGACACAACATGCAAGAAGAACTGCAGTCAAACAATCAAAACCAGCCCAATCGATGCAGGGGACACAGAAAGCTACTCTACAGCCAAGAACTGCAAACCAAAACAGCAGCCCCAAGCTAAATAAAAAACACAGTCAAGTAGCAATCAAAAACAGCTGCTGCAAAACCTTCTCTAAGCAGGAAACGAGATTTTTTTTTCTTTTCTACTAAAGCCCCTTCACATCGCCGCACAGGGTTTCCGGGAGAAACAGGTGCTGCGCCATTTTTGCGGGAGGGATCTCCAGGCACGCGAGCCGCCACAGGGCTCTACTAGCGCACACCACTCCAGGCCTCTACAGGCGCTCGCACACAGGGCTCTACAAGCACCGCGCTACAGGGCGCCGCCCAGGGATTTTCTCATAAGCAAAACAACGCCGGCCTCATTTTCTTCGGGAGCACCTAACAGGCGCCGCCAGGATCTCTTTTCGCCAGGGAACAGGCCACAACAATCAAAAGATGCAGCAGCAATTAAGAGTAAAACTCTAGGACCCCGAGCAGACAACAAATCAAACAAACTACTATAAAATAATCAAAGACTTCGTATAAGCAAAAGACAACCGGATATTACTGCTGCCACACATTCCAGAAATTTCACGGGCACTCAGTCGCTGCCATTTTTGCTGGCGCTGAATTCAATCAGAGAAGCAGGCCGCAAAGAAATCTGGTTTCTCACAGACACAGGTCGTCGCCAACCACTGGATCTAAATTTTCTCTTAGGCTCACACAGCGCCGCCACACAACCTATACTTTTTCTCCAGGGCAGCAAGAACAAGCTGCCGGCTGTTTTTTTTTCAGCAGCCCTCTATTCTCCTCCTATTCCTTTTATATGACAGCCACCAAACCCTAGAACCCTTTTAGAATTTGGAGCTAAACCTAATGGGCTTCCGTTAAGACCCAACATCAACGGAACACACACGCACGCAAATTAAAGCGCCGTCTTCATCGTCGATTGATCTAAACCACTTCACCATGCACCGACCCACGCCGCGGCTTAGTCAAAAGGTCATCAAGGCGGTATTTGGTAAAATTACCAAAATACCCCTTCTCGATCCTTCTCCAAAAGACCGAGTCCATCTGCTGAAGCAATCGCCGCTTCGCCACGTGTGGGTTGATCAACGGCTCCATGTTGCCAAGTCTCCCATCCGGATCCCACCGCACCATCGAGCACTTGTAACGAGTTCGCGCCGCTGATCCAACCAACGCCGCCAACCGCCTGTTCGGTCATCCTTGTCCATTCTGCACCACGCTTGAGTCACTTGACCTCACCCGCATCCATGATCGTTCGGACCTCGGCTCTCCAAGCTTAGTCCCGATCCTCCTCGCCGCTGATCGTCATTGACCTGCAAGCCACCTGCATAGCAATAGACAAGCAAACACGAATCCGGGAACAAGTTCTTCACAACTTGATCCACGTTAGCTAAAACATGCAATATGCAACACATATGCATTAACAAATATGGATATGACCTATCCCAAAATCAAATCACCACTTATATCAACATTCAGCACAAAAGCCGGTCAGACCGCCGCTGACCTGACAGATCTGAAATTTGTCGAAAACACATGAAACTTCAAACCAAAAGCCACATTGCCAATTGTTTCATCATCCTAAGATCATGGGCATATCCCCATGATATCCACATTTTGTTTCTGTTGACGAGCGGATGCAAGTTATGGATGCAAATGCCAATATGGTATGTTAAATTACATACTACCTACACTCTTCTTTTACCTGCCGTTCCAGATATTGACACGCTCACCAATACATACATTTGGTTAGGGACAGTAGAAACATCCTTAAGCTGGTACTATTTTCAATACAAGAGAGTCAGACATTCACATTATTTATTTCAGTTTCTCTTTTATTAGTCAAAATCATTGTTTAGCTCATGGATGTTATTGATGGTGGACTAAACAACATTATGCTGTTTTCTTACAATTTTTTTTCATATGAAAATGTGGGATTTTGTGTTCACAGGTGGATGCAGCACTTCTGTTTTCTTAAAATGACTTAGTTTCATCTGAAAAAGTCGTATTTTGTGTTTACAGGTGGACACGGCCCTTATAGCTACTGGAAGGGCACCATTCACCAAAGGACTTTGCTTCGAAAACGTGCGTACATAAAATGCTTGCTGCCAGTATATACAATGTTTAAATATAATAACGTAGAAATAATACGTTTTTCTTTTCTAATCAATGTTGTTATACAACGTGGTTTTGTTTCTGTTGACGAGCTGATGCAAGTTATGGATGCAAATGCCAATATGGTATGTTAAATTACATACTACCTACGCCCTTCTTTTACCTGCCGTTCCAGATATTGACACGCTCACCAATACATACATTTGACTATTATTATTTTTTCTAATTATATGTTAATACAAATTACTAAAACATGTAATGATGTGTAATTACTTTTTATGGAAAATCTATTAACATTATTTCTATGTGGCAGACAAAAACAGTTTTGTGTTTATTAGTGGTCAAAATTTTAACAGTTTAACTGCACGGACTAAAATGAATCTATTTGAGTATGGAGGAAGTATCATGTATTATTATTGTTGTTGTTGTCTTCCTTTGCTACAAAAATATCTTCAGAGCATGACTCATTGCGACGTAAACATCTTTTACTATGTAGGTCCTGAATTTGTATTGCATTGGAGATGCCAATGGTAAACTCATACTTGCTCATGTGGCCAGCGCACAAGGAATCTCAGGTAGATAATTTTTTCACTTTTTACTTCTATGCATGTTTTGTCGCAAATCGCAGAAGTTGTTTTATAAGCAATTGCTCATCTGAATACAGTTGTTGAGCAAGTCTCTGGGAAGGACAACATCCTAAATCATCTAAGCATCCCAGCTGCCTGTTTCACTCATCCTGAGATCAGTATGGTTGGGCTGACAAAAGTTAGTCAAATTTCTACAATATTGTCACCATCATACTCCACCATTTACATCTCTTAAGTACTGCAGCTTAAGTTTTCAGAACATGAACTAGCATCTCAAACACATATAGATCTATACATACACCTTCATTTAAGTTTTCATTAGTATAATTTAATCTTATCGTCTCAAAAAAATACTACCACATGGAACTATAACATTATACTGTTATTTTATTTCATACTACTCCATCACTTACATTTAATAAATCCCTTAGTTGCTACAGCTTTCGTTTAAAAATAAACGAACTATCACCTCAGACATATAGAAATCTGTACATACATCTTTACCTAGCCTTTCATTAATATAATTAAATCTTATACTTTCCCAAAAATACTAGAACATCAAACTATATCATTATACTATTATTTTAATGCATACTATGCGTATACGTTAGTACTACTATTGGTCATCGTGAAGAAAATTTCATAGATCGATATTTATGAATTCCCTTTAACAATATCTTCAACAGCAACGTCACCATTAAAAGTGTTTCAATTTACCCCTTCCCCTTTAGCATTGCTGTAGTCACTATAATCCATTAGATTTGCTTAGTACAAACTTTAGTATTCACGTTCGCCTTTTTAGATACCCTAGCTCTCATCCTATCTCCCATATACCGAATATGGTTATTGTACTTTTTATCAACTATTTCCTTAGACTTTTTTTATGCTGAGTTTATACTTACTCACCGAATCAGTTGACGATGAGCATCCAGAAAAAAAGCCTTTCTCAGCTGCGAAACAAGCCGATATGTCCAGCACTTCAGTAAATATTATCGCTTAACTTAAAACTTCTCACTTTTGTCAACACAGCAGTACAAACGCTGTGTCAATCAGCTCTTGACGTCATGTTTTGTAAGGCTACGGTATGCAGGATGGATGTTCTGTCTGCTATGAAAAACACCCCCTTTTATTGCATATAGATAATTCAGTACTTATGCATCTCTGCTGTTATTACCACCTTCTTAATGAAAAAATACTACCTTCTGCATGCTTACAGTTTAACATAATTTGTAATCTTTTCATAGCAGCAAACGACGGCAAATACCAAAAAAACATCTACAAATGACTGTGCTCGCTCCATTTGGCGCGGGTTACATTATAGTTAACCTATATACATTTATGGAAGAAAGCGCGGCTCCACGCGCGTCCACGTCATCAGCAAAAGGCGGACCGTCGGATCGTGCTTCGGCGGGCTCTGAGCTGTCCGATCTGCTCGCGGCCGCCCGTTCCTACCCCGCGCGTCGTGCGGAGGAAAGGCGCTGAAGCGGCCACGTCGCCTCTAAAACGTCAGCCATCGGATCTCCCCCGCGCACACGCCGCGCCGTCCGATCCGGCTCTTGCGCGCAGTGGGAACCCGTGGCTCGCGCGTGCCACGTCCGTCCGGATGGCGTGGTCGTCGGATCGCTTCTTACGCGCGCCAGGACGACGATCTCCCGGCCCACGCCTCATGACCACTTCCAACTTCAGCCCCACGACCATGACTTCTTCCAGAGCTCGGCCTAACTACGGCCACGGTGGCCCACCAAGACGGGCCGCGCATTGCGCGGGGTTATCTTCTAGTTTTCATAAACATGTAGACCAAGCCTAACCCTAGTCATTGCCGCCGCATGAGCGCCGCCACCCCTTCCCTCTCTCTACCTCTTCTCCCGGGGCCCCGAGCGCCGCCCCTCCTCTGCTCCGAGCGAAGCTGCGCCATCGTCCTCACCCCGCTCGGATCCGCCGAGGAGGCCCTGAGCCGACGCACTGCCGCCTTGTTCAGCCGCGATCACACCTCTCCTTCCGCCCCGCGGCCACCTCGACTCAATCGCAGACCTCCTTGACCAGAGTCTTGCCGCCTCTCCGACCGGATCCAGAACCACTTCTCTTGAGCTCGCTTTTGCTCGCCTGAGCGCCGCCACCTCGACCGGATCATGGCAGCCCTCCTCTGTTCAATCCTCGCTTCCCCAACCGGATCCGCGGCGGCTCCTCCTTCCATTGGATGATCCCACCCTGCCCGCCACCGGATACCCCTCTCGAGCTCGCCTCGGCTCCCGGATCGCACCGACGCCGCCGCTCCGGTTCTGGCTCCCCGAGCAAAAGAATAGTAAAAAAAATACGATAGTTTTATCGGACGATAATATCCCGTGCAGAGGATCCATTCCTACTGATGGTGGGCCCATCTCAGCTACGCTGGTGACAACTTTTGGCGGCAACATCCTCTTCTTCCCGCCATTTCTTACTATTTTTTCTCTCTGCCCTAAAACTTGACCTCCTCCTCTTCTACCCTGCTCCCCCGTTCCATCTGCCGCGCAGATCCAGGTAAAAATCTCCTTAGTCTTCTCCCATTCCATTTCTCTCTGTATATTTCGTTGAATCCGTGAAAACCACCGACGTTTAATCCACTCCCTCCCCTCCAATTTGGCCAAACGGGGCCTTCAATTTGCAAAATCTGTACATATCTTTGTATAATCATATTATTTTGCTTCTGCTTCACACAGACAGTTCTTGATCTGGTAGGAATAGAATGGCTAGGGAGGACGAGAAGGTTGATGCCATGGAGATCGATGGGCAGCAGCAGCAAGATGCCCCCGCTGCTGTGCCCGACGGGTTCAACGCTGACTACCTCCGAATCTACTACGGTAAGTAATTCCTTCCCTTCTGTTGCGTTGATTTGATAAGAAAAAAAAGTTGAAATGGGAAGCGTCTCGCGAGGCGTTGTCAGCGTGTAGTAGTCATTTCTCAGATTTATTTTTCTCATCTGTAGTACATCAAACACAAACTTGTAATCTTGCAGCAGATTTTTTTGGCTTCTGTAGCTATTATTGTTGATATGTGACCCAGATGCCTCGAAATGTGGCAGCAAATTGCTAGTTTATGCTTTGCTTCAAGAATTTTTTTTACCGGAGTACCAATTTCTAGCAAAATTAAGTACAAATCACAATTTGTTATTGATCTGGTGCAGTTCGAAATGCTCTTTAAACTCAAGTGCTATATGATATTATGACCCAACTTAGGGTTTTTTTTTTGCTACTTCTAGTGCTGATGACTATAGTACAATTGCAGGAAAGCTCTTCCCGTATGGTGATTTCTTCAAGTGGCTTTCCTATGGAAATGGTCCGTGGCCACACTTTGCTTCTTTGGTTTAGAGCTAAATTTATTACTCTGTATTAACTGGTTTTTTTTTCTGTAGATGGAAAGCATCCGGGATGTGATCAGTCATACATTGGGCGGCGGGAGTTTTCATTTACATTGGAGAATGACATCTACCTGCGCTTCCAGTCCTTTGACAGTGCAGCTGAAATGGAGAGTTCTATCAAGGAGAAGTGCCCTTTCAAGATTGATATTGGACCTGTCTACAGCGTAGATGTATGATTTAGCATCATTAAACATGTCAATTATTTGTCTGCTTGATTTTAATTTTCAACATTATGCTCTCTATTCTGATGAAAAGTATTTTTATTGTAGCCTGCAAAGCGACATGCCTATGCCCAATCTGGCAATAATGTCTTTGTACCGGTAGAAAGGGAACTTATTTTTGATATTGTAAGAAACGTGGCACTTATTTTTATCTTCATTTGTGTGTGTGCATTCTGTTTTATTTATGCAACTGTTGCAAGCTGCAAACATTTTCAATCTTCCTAGGATATATCCGATTATGATGATGTTCGCTACTGCTGCTCTGGAGCCGATGTCTGCTTGGACTGCTGGCCCTTAATGACCATTGCTGTCAAAATCCTGGATACCTCACTTAGAGGCATGTTGTTTCGTTATGCAATTAATTTAAGCATATATGTCATCCCCATTTTTACTGGTTAATGACTTAATTCACTTAAATGGCAGATTAGCAGTCAATTACTTTCTTGGTCTGCTTTACTTGTAATAATTGAACGTATGTGTTTGCAGATGATTTTGGTTTCAATCACATACTGTGGGTATATAGTGGCCGTCGTGGTGTCCATTGCTGGGTCTGTGATAGCAGAGCAAGAAAGTATATACAAAAGAACCTTCTCTCTCTCTCTCTCTCTCTTTCTAGTTTAGTGATCCTGAAAATGCATCTTTGTTCTCCTATTAGGCTCAGCAATGAACAAAGGGCTGCAATTGCGGACTACTTTCGTGTGTATAAGGTGGTACTTCTTCATTCATGACTCTAGATGCTATTTACCCCCTGAATCTATTTAACTGTATGAATATTTCTCAGGGCGGTGAAAATACATTGAAAAAAGTGTCATTGACTGGACCTGTCCTCCATCCTTTCCTCGCGTATGTCTTAGTTACTTGCTTATTTGTATATTGTGTTAGCACAAACTGAGATAGCCAAATAGTTTATAATGAAACTCTATGCTACTGCAGACGGTCATACACTGATGTTCTGAAATGCTTCTTTGAAGATAAGCTGTTACTTAGCCAACAACTCTTTGCATCTGAGGAGAGATGCCAGAAGATACTTGATCTTATCCCTGATGAAAGTAATTAAGAAGGCTTAATATTTTTTTAAATATCACCGCTATTGACCATGTCTTGTTCATCAAATCTTAAATGTGCTCAACATCATCCTAAAGTGGTGACATTTGTAGATGTTGCTAGTGAGCTCCATGACAAATGGCAGGGAAATAGACGATCTTCTATTTCAAAGGAAGATATAAATGCAGCCAGATGGGAGCAATTAAAGATGACCTTGCAGTCAGGGAAACAAAAGGTTAATGTTTAATCTCCTGCAGCCCCATTTTCTTTTATTTGCATGTTTGTCAATTTGTGAACTTAAACTGCAATATGTATTATATACCAACGTTTGATCAAAATATTGTGAGGTATTCCATTTTCTGAATTACAATTGCATCTGGTAATTCATTTTATTATGTAGATTTAATAATAATGGTAAATGATTGTTGATGTCTCAGGCACAGGGGCTTCGCAGATGTGTAGAAGAGATTGTCTTTTCGTACACATATCCTAGACTCGACATGGAGGTAAAAGAAAAACCATATGTTTGCAGGAAGTGAATATTATGTTTGTTCTTTCCTAATCAACTTGACATTGAATATCAGGTGTCAAAGCACATGAATCATTTACTAAAAGCTCCCTTTTGCATACACCCGAAGACAGGTATAATTGAATAGATTTCTTATTTTAGTTTCTAGCGTAATAAGAAAGCACAGTTGTATGCACAAAAAAACAGCTGGTTAGAGATACACTTGGCATATCCATATGAAACTTCTACTATGAATGTTAGTATGCTTCTATTTTTCTCACTTTCTGACAAGTCAGCTGTGTTATTCTTACAATGCCTGAAGGAAAATTTTGTTGGGCATTAGTTCTAACATTTTTTTATGTTTTTCTAGGCCGTGTTTGTGTTCCAATTGATCCCAATAACTGCGATGATTTTGATCCTACGGCTGTTCCGACTCTATCGCAGGTATGGTCTATAGAGCCAAGAATAAGAATATTATGTGCAAAATTTATGTGTTTCTTTCAAAGCGTCATAATGCTGTCCTGACTTGCTAATACTACCATACTTCTCCAGCTTTTAGGAGAGCTCAATGCTGCTGGTCTTCAGACTGATTCTGAAAATGGCAAGTGACTAAAGACCTGTGCCATTTGGGATTTGCGTTAAAGTGTATCATTTTAAAACTTGCAAAATGGCATTTTAGTACCGAACGTCATTGTCTTCAATACTGCTTTTCACAATCCTGCTATGAATTACAGATTGGGAAAGAACATCCCTTGAAAAATCCATCAGATTTTTCAGAACATCCTTTCTGCAACCAATGCTGAAAGCTTGCAAGGTATGTGGTCTTTACTATCCATAGGCATTAGTATTAACAATTTGAACCTGTTAAGATAATCACGTCGCTCGTCACATTTTCTAGTAGTAGTCATACACGTATACGTATGCAAGTCTGTAACGATGCACATGTATACGCTGTGGGTCTGCTTTGAAGTCCGATTGTTTTGGATAGTCTGTTAGCTTAAGATATACGCTTAGTTGAACGTCGTCTGCTTAAAGCTGTTAGCTCGGATCGTTGGTTAGTTCCGGATAAGTTTGTTAGTCCCGGATGTCAGGCCGTCTCGGTTGTAATCTCTATATAAAGCAAAAGTAGCGAAGTTTGTCATGCCCAAAAATCTCCCGCCTCTCTGCTTTCCTCTGCGTTGTGTTTCTTCTCCGTGACTACAGAGCGCGTGTGTCCAGAAAGGTGTGCGTATGTTTTAGAGATTGCTTATGCATAACAAGTGGTATCAGAGCCTCGTTGCTCCGTGCTCGTGAGGATGTCGCAAGATGACTCGAGGTCGCAAGATGGCTCGAGGTCGCCATGAGGTCCAAGTCACCGCCGCCTCGCACCCGTGATAACAAGAATGCGGCAGCTGGGCGGCAATGGCCGCGACGGCCAGACGCGGTGGTGAGGGAGTCGGGGCTTGCCAGAGCATGCGACGCTTGACGCGAACCAACTACGGAGATCGGGCTCTCATGATGAAGGTCATGATGCAGCGCGAGGTTCGTGGGATGCGATCGCGATGACGACGCCGACTTCCATGAGGACCGTGATGGCGCCGAGGCGATTCTTCGAGCAAAGGCTAACGGAGATGTTTCCACGCCGCCATCAAGGAGAGCGCCAAGGAGGTATGGGATGCCATCAAAACCATGCGCATGGGCGAAGCGCGGCGCGCAAGGCCAAGGCTCCGCTTCGCAAGGAGTTCGATAACATTGCGCTCCACGACGGCGAAGTCGATTGATGATTTTGCCATGAGGCTCACCGGGCTCGCCAACAACCTCCACATCCTCGGTGACAAGCTCGACGAGGAGGAGGTCGTCTTGAAGTTTCACTGCGTTGTCCGCTTAAGTACTCCCGGATAGCATTGTCCATTGAAACTCTTATGGATCCGGACACGCCGCGCGTGGAGGAACTAATCGGGCGACTCAAGGTCGCCGAGGATCGCCTCGACCTTGGCGACACGGTGGTTCTGGAGCCGCTTTGCTCACCGAGGAGGAATGGCTTGCGCACATGAAGAAGCGCGAGCAAGGCGAGAACTCTCCGGCGGCGGAAAGCTACCGGCAACAAGGCCGGCGATGGCGGCGGCCGATAAGCGCCGCATAAGCGCCACGGCAAGCGGCGGCAAGGACGCCGCATCCAAAGGGCGAAAGGGCGCTTGGAAAGGGCAAGTGCTACAATTGCGGCATTCACGGGCACTTTGCTCGTGAGTGTCGAAGCCACGCCATGAAGCGAAGGAGGAGGCTAACTGTCGCGTGCTCGGGAGGAGCAACGGCGCTCCTCATGGCCGAAAGCACCATGTGCTCGTGCAAGCGATCGATGGCGCGGCAGCAGAAGCGTGTTCTCAATGAGGAGAAAGTGTTTCCGTGGACATCGGGAGCGACGTGTGGTACCTTGACACCGCGCAAGTAACCACATGACCGCAACCGGCCGTCGCCACGCCGCCGATGAAACGATGAAGGGCACCGTGAAGTTCGGCGATGACTCGGTGGTAGAGATCTGCGGCAAAAGGCACCGTGATGTACCAAAGGTAAGAACCAGAGCACCGGTGCTCACCGAGGTATACTACATACCACGGTTCGGCAACATCATCACCTCGGACACTCGACGAGAGCGGCTACAAGATCGCCATCGAGGGCGGAGTCTGCGCATCTTCGATCGCGAAGGCGGCGGGTGGCGGCGAAAGTGTTGCGGTCCAGAACAGCTATACACATTGGCCTTGAACTCCGACCGCACTCGGTGTCTCTCGGCTGCAAAAAGCGACGACGTGGCGTGGCGCGGCATGCGCCGCTTATGGCCACCAGACTTCCGCGCGCGCCCACGATCTCACCGCTAAGAAGATGGTGGATGGCGTGCCCATGATCAATCGTGTGGAGAAATTTCGCGCGGCATTGCGCACTTGGCACAAAAGACCGGCCCGCTCTCTAAGCCGTCTTACCGTCCGAGCGCGATTGAGCCGGTGCATGGCGATCTATGTGGCCCCATCACACCGCTACACCGAAGCGTAATCGATTTTTTGCTAATCGTGGATGATCACAAGCAGTACATGTGGGTGGAGATGTCGAGGACAAAGGACGGCGTTTAGGTTCTTTCGCAAGATCAAGGCGCTTGTCGAGAACGAACGCGACGCTGCTCAAAGGCGTGCCCGCATGATCGTGGTGGGGAGTTCAACTCCATCGAAGTTCAATGACTATTGCGATGAGCATGGGATCAGCGGATACCACCGCCTCTACCACCGCAATGTATGGTGTCGTGGAGCGCGGAACCGCACGATCGTCGAGATGGCGCGAAGCTTGTCAAAAGCATGCGCGCGCCTATGTTTCAGGGGCGAGCGGTGGCAACCGCCGCACATATCAACCGGCGCCGACGCGAGCTCGATGGCATGACGCCATATGAGGCGTGGGTACGTTGCGCCCAATGTGCGCTACCTCCGGACGCTTGATGCGCTGCACACGCCAAGAAGGTCGGGCCCAAGCGCCACGGTTGCCAGACAGTCAACGCCGATGGTATTCATCGGCCACGAGGAGGGTGCCAAGGCCTATCGTGTCTATGATCCCAAGACACAAGCCGCACGTCACCCGCGATGTCGTGTTCGAGGAGGAGAAGCAATGGGACCGGAGGCGATGTCCATTAATCGTGCTCCGGTGCCATGGACACGCTTCATCATTGAGTACACCACCGAGCATGTGGAAGATGGCGCCCTATGAACGACAACGACGGCGCGCATCTACATCAGCGAAGTCCATGCGGCACCGCAGACGGCAGAGCCACACACACCGCCACTCCTCCAATGGTTGCACCGACGCGCCGAGTGGGTTACCCCACCCATCGATGCTTCAGATGACTCGAGAGAGCACCGCCGCGTGCCGGATGGTGTCGATATCTACAACACGACATCGGTCCATGACGCCGACTACAATGCCTCTGCATGCTAGCCGAGGAGCCTGCAAGCGCCGAACAGCACTCGTGAGGCGTCTTTGGAGGCGCGCCATGGTGGATGAGATGCTCCATCCATGAGAATGCCACATGGGAGTTCGCTACACTCCCGGCGGACACCGAGCCATCGGGCTCAAGTGGGTCTTCAAAGTAAAGAAAGATCCGTAGGTAACATTGTCAAGTACAAAGCTCGCTTTGGTAGCAAAAGGCTATGCTCAATGACGGGGTGGATTTCAACGAGGTGTTTGCACCGGTGGCGCCATGGAGACGCGGTCGCGCGCTTGATCGACGCTTCTAGCGGCACACCTGCGGATGGGAAATTCACCACATGGACGCCAAATCGGCGTTCTCAATGGCGAACTCGCCGAAGAGGTGTACGCAAAGAACCGCCTCGGCTTGCCGACGACAAGCGTGGGCACATGGTGCTCAAGCCGCACAAGGCATCAGACGGTTCGCGGGCTTAGCGCCAAAATTTGAACCTAAGCCGATAAATACCGGTGACACTCGGGTTCGAACGTAGCAAAATCGAACACGCAGTGTACCGGAGGGCAAAGGGCGGGAATTTCCTGCTCGTCGGGGTATACGTCGACGACCTGATCATCACAGGTCAAGCGCCGACGACATCACCGAAGTTCAGGACCGATGATGAGCATGTTCAAGATGAGCGACCTCGCCTTCCGAAGTTACTACCTCGGAATCAAGGTGAAGCAGTCATTGCGGCATGATCACTTTGTGCCAGTCAGCATACGCGCAAGGTGCCGAGTCGGCGGCATGGCCGGATGCAATCCGTGTTCGACGCCGATGGAGAACCTACCAAGATGACCAAGAAGGACAACAATACGCGGTCGATGCCATCGAGTATCGCAAAGATTGTCGGGAGCCTACGCTATCCGGTGAACACCAGCTCGACATTGCCTACGCCAGGGCATTGTCACCGTTACATGGAGGCGCCCACCTCACAAAGACATGGCGGCCGTGAAGCACATCTGCGATACGTGAGCGCACACGCTTGGCTATGGATGTCGCCATAAGCGGCGTGGTGCACTAGAGCCCGAGCCGTGGGCTATAGTGACAACGATCTCGCCGGTGATCTCGACGATCGCAAGAGCACCTCGGGGATGGTGTTCTTCCCGGTGCTAGCTCGATCACGTGGGCATCGCAGAACAGAAGATAGTCGCGCTTCGCCCCGTGAGGCGAGTACATCGCGGGCGCCACGGCGGCGTGGTTGTGGAATGTGGCTCAAGAAAGTTACTCGCTGACTCGACAGCGCGAGCCAAAGAGGGTCAAGCCGATGGTAGATAACAAGTCTGCGATCGCGCAGTAAGAATCCGTGCACCACGACCGCAAAGAAACACATCGACACGAGGTACCATTTTATTCGTGAATGTGTTGAGGACGGCAAGATTGACGTTGAGCATGTGAGTACCGATGACCAGCCGCCGACATCTTGACAAAAGCCCTTGGTCGTGTCAAGTTCATGGAGATGAGGCAAAAGCTTGGCGTGGTAGAAGTCCGGCGCTATGATTAAGGGGTGATTTGTTAAGATAATCACGCCGCCGTCACATTTTCTAGTAGTAGTCATACACGATATCGTATGCAAGTCTGTAACGATGCACATGTATACGCTGCGGGTCTGTTTGAAGTCTGATTGTTTTGGATAGTCTGTTAGCTTAAGATATACAGTTAGTTGAACGTACGTCTGTTTAAAGCTGTTAGCTCCGGATACGTTGGTTAGTTCCGGATAAGTTTGTTAGTCCGGATGCTGTGCTGGCTCCGGTTGTAATCTCTATATAAAGCAGTCAAAAGTAGCGGTTTGCTGCGCCCAAAAATCTCCGTCTCTCTGTTTCCTCTGCGTTGTGTTTCTTCTCCGTGACTACAGAGCGTGTGTGTCCAGGAAAGGTGTGCGTGCGTTCTTAGAGATTGCTTGCGACAACAGAACCCTGTGAAATTTCTTCTACTTGATCAATATGATCCAATGCAATACAATAGAAGTTGTAACCAAACATGAGATGATCTTTTCCATATGGAATGGTTGGAAGCAACCATAATACAGTGGAAGTAGTAACCAAACATGAGATGATCTTTTCCATATGGAATGGTTGGAAGCAACCATCGTGCTATTCGATCTGTCTCCTGAAAAGTGGACAGGATTGTTCAGTTTCAGTCAAGTTCTCTTCGACTTCTTGAACCGAAAGGATTGGTTTCACTGTCAATCTTACTCAAAGCTATTCACTCTTGCTATGGCGTATTTACTTACTAGACATTAGTTCTTTTCTCTCTCGTGGTTGTCATTTTCGAAAGTGCAAGTCTCAGTTTTTATCATGTAATTTTGCAGGAGGAATTGGAAAGTGCATACAGTGCAAAGCTCCAGCAGTCCAAGAATTCATTGAATTGGTAAAATTTACATACAAAAAGGCCATGCTGCACGCCTCTCGCACCGACAGCATTCTTTTCCAAGTGGCACCACTCATGGCCTCCGTGACGTCAGTGAACCTACCATCCTAGTACTCCTTCAAGCATTGCTCCATGGATGGATATGGAACTATTCAGTTATGGTTGTATTAGCTGATCGACCGCTATGCTGCTGATGTAATGTTTCCCCGCCCTTGGATGCTGGCCATCATGTTAGTTTCAAGTTGTAACTGCGGATTTGACGAACTAAGCGGCCCTGTACTATTGTACAAGTTGCTGTCAGCGTCTTAGAGCTTAGTGCTAGCCTGACCATTTATCCCTTCCCCTTACATTATTTCCTCCCGATTGCTGCTAGATTGTGGCAAGCTACTCCTTGTAACCTATGGTCTTCTGGGCTATCTATGGAGCAACCGCAAGTTCGAAACAAAACATTTGTTGGCTGATGGAACAGTTCAGGTGACGTTTGAGTTTCTTTTTCCTAAAGCAGATGCTACAACAGTGTAATGTTTATGGTAAGGCACAGCGGCGGTGTTTCGCAATGGAGGTGCCCACTTAGCTGCAGCCAGGACAAGCTGACGGCAGCAACTTGGTCGGCTGTTGACCAAGGAGGCTGGGACGGAGGAAGATCGTGTTTGCATGAGATTCGTGTTTGGATCACAGGAATTTCACACGAAATAATTACAACGTATTTGTCATCTAAAAAGGAAAAAAAGCGTCATGTTTGTAAGCTGCTACAAAGATGCCAACTGTGTTGTTTGTCATATGAACCTTACAGGCAGTATTGAAGATTTTCCATGTCGAAGGAAAAAAAAAAGAAACACGTTCTGTTCCTGATGTGAAAAAATGAACGGAACTGGCGGCGAGATTAGTTATTCTCGATAATTTTACGAAAGTTCAACACTCATCAGCTATTGAAACCCCCCTTTGTATGCAATCTTTCTCAATTTTGTCTAATAGATCCTACTCAGAACACAACCAAAAGGTACCAATCCTAATATTTGACAACCCCAATCAGGGAATAAAAACCCGGCCGGTAACCACTAGTTATCGGCCAAGGTCCGAGATACATAATTCGACCGGTTTTATTGGGTTTTGCAAATTCTAATTCTAATTTTCAAGTTTTTGATGGTTTTTAATCAAATTCGAGCAAATTTCATCCGAAAAAAAATTGGGAATTCCGGTAACCGGCTGGTTACTGTTCCCAATGGCTGGCTGGGAGACTGCCCCTCTCCGGTTATGTGATCCCTGACCCCAATAATTCCACGAACACGGAAAGAGGCCAATGGCACCTTTCATTAACAAATGTGATTCTGCTGCTTACAATACTGCACACGTTACAATACAACGCTCTTCACAAGATGCATACGGTATCTCTTCACGCACGCCTACACGGTATTTACAATATGTACATGAGATTGCTTGCTGGTGCTCACCAAAACGGACACCACCTGCGGAACAAAATAGAAACAAGCAAGCGGCAGTGGGTAACGTAGCAAAAAATCAATAATGGTTAACTCAAAATAATTTGACAGCTGCTGGAAACGGGATTCCTATAGAATCAACGGTCTAAATTTATCAATGGTAAATTCCAATGCATACCCGACATAATTTTGACACAAATTTTCATGCGAAGTCGCTTGAAGTATAAAGCTTCTGAACCTGAACCTTCACGGATAAACCAAATGTTCTACCTCCCGAGCATCTCCAGAAACCAAATGTTCACTGCCATGTTGGGTGGGGTTGCCAGCTCCCGACAATGCTGACCCAGAAGAGAAGTCACGCCCTGTTAGCTTGTGACTCATCCGTGCCATTACAGCTACAGTACGCTCATTTAAAACCTCACTAGCGTCACCGAGTTGATTGACCACCTGCGTGGGCAACATAAATGGTCACTACTATGGGGATGTGGTTAAGAGTTAAGACTACAAATAATTGAACAACCTGTAGCAGTTCCCTCTCACGGACCCCCCGAAGAGGTTGCATGAGCTCTCGATTAGGAGCAGCTTCTTCACTATTGACAACTGTGTGAGTGTGAGCATTTCCATAGTTTGAAACTTGAGGAACTTCATTGAAATTGAACAAACGCCAATTGATTAGAGGGTCATGTACAGATGCCTGAAAAAAAAAGAAATGAAGGAATGTATAACAAAGAAATGTCGCCAAACATGTCAGGAGGTACACAAGAAGAAGCATAAAGGAGCACAATAACGCAATAGGTGAGGAAAAATGTACACATGGCCGGGTTTGCAAAGGCAGTGACAAGCTGCAAACTAGCGGGTTTCTTGGAACCAACCCCAGACCCAGTTTTTCCATAATGGGCCAGTTCAGACCCTTAACCACACCCCCCTGATCAAATACATGTATCATTACTTGTTACATATGATCCAAACATCAGGATTTGATAGAACTGCCCCAGGCACGATTTCGGCACCGGTTCTGGTATTCAAAACACTGTGTGGCCACATGGAGGATTAAAGGTCACAATACAAATGAAATAAAATGGCATATGCCCGAACGTCTTTATTTGCTTGTGATTCTTCCATATTTGTAACTGAAATAGGCATGTGTTCATATCTGAAAAAAAGGTGAAAGTAAAACAAGCAGCAAGAGGCTTCGAATTTGGCGTCAACAGAACCGGTTTTTTATAGCCCAACCCAACTTGGCGAAATAGAGATCTAAAGCAACTATACTACAAGACCACAAAACTCTGGAGGCCCCATGATACACAGATCAAGCATTAGCCTAATGAATAGAAACTCTAATACATGTTCAATTAGTAATTTAGATGAATCAATTAAGCGATTAGGTATAGATAAACCAAAAGTTCAATATACTCGGGGCTGGACCTGGGTATAAATCATATTGCTTTGATCGGCACAAGAATCTGGCAAGATTCAAATCTGATAAAAAATAGCTGGTATGTCACACGGATTCTAAGTGTATTCATTATCAAACTGCATATAGGCACCGCTCGACTTTTTTTTTTCTTTAAATCTGTAAGAGAAGTCTTAGAAAATCTATTTTCAATCAACAAATATTTGTCCGGGAAAGATGCCATGTGCTATCAACAATGCGATTTCCTTACCTCCATCATAGCCATGACGCTGTCCTTGTTTGTTCGAAGGACTTGCATCACATTTTCACAAGTTGTTCTGAAAGTACCCTCAATACCACTAACTTCCATAGCTTTAACAAGCATTCTAGTCAAACGGAATGGTACCTATACCATACATTAAAAATCTGTAAGCAACAGTCTCAAACAAATATGGAAAAGTCGTGCATATAAGCAGTCGATGACAACAAAAATATGGAGTTATCAAGTAATTAGCAACGAATAATGCCCAAAACACGGCCTACTTACTTTTTCAGGGAACTTTTCTCGAGTCATTGTAGCCTCAAAACAATCTCCAAAGTCAATATGTAATATTTTCCCACTGAAGCAAAAATCTATTTTGCTTAGACTTCAAGACAATAAAAAGAATTGCACAACATTACTTATGGTTACGTCAAGAATTTTTTTGTAGATTTCCCTATCGCGATCTAACATAAGATTACTTGGATGCCGATCTCCTAAACCAAGTAAATAGCCAACCTGGAAAATTACCTTTTAAGCGTCTTAAAGTGAAAAGGAACATATCATTTGAAAAATGAGAAAAAGACTCTAGCTCATACCATGCTCATAACGGCCAGACTTCTTGTATAATTTGTACGCCGCTCAAGCCATACTTCAGAGGTTCGACTTTTCAGCCAGAGAACCTACCACAATTTTGTTTTAGTAGAATTATGTTAGAGCATTATCTAAACAAAGCACCAAATTGGCATGTTATCTCGAGAAGGCTCATAATTCAGAGAGACGAGAGACAGTATAGTACCTTCGCAAGGTCATTTCCTTCGGTATTTTGCAGAGCATGCTGAAATACTTCCACCTTTGCAATGAGGGGTAAGTGGTCATAATCGGGTGCAAAAGCCAACATAAGTCTGTGCTCCTGATTTAAGAAAATCTGAGCAAAAAAAACAGAAACATTAATTGCTAAATGACACAAAGCAAAATACATACATCTTTCAGAAGAAAACAAGCGATCGCAGCAGACAAACCTTCCTGGCATCTCTGTATTCATGGATCAGAGCATGAAGCGTGTCACAATTTGGAACCCATCCAATTAAACCACTGTTAGGACACAAAGGTATAACAGCATATCTTTGGATTGACAGATCTTTCTCCGATGTTTTCCTTGAGTTCTCCAGGAGAGTATTCACAAGACCAAAATGCTAAATTAAGAGGAAAACTGTTTAGATATAAAATAAAAAATAACCTACACAAAAATATGGTAGTGTGTAATATTTAGGCTATTCACCCTAGATCGCAAGAATATCAGATTTGCAGACTCTGCCCAAGTGTTAATTGTTGACTGACAGAGAGGGGCTCCAGCTCATCTAGATCAGTACTACTGGGACTTAAAAATCATAATGCTGAGTCAGGACCATAAATAGAAATCCCGGCGGTTACCGGCCGGTAACCGGTTTTACCGGTGGGTACAGGGATTTAGAAAACCGTCCGGTTTTCTCCCGGTTTAGCAAATTCAAATTTCAGTTTTCGAATTTTGGCCGGTTTTTAAGCAAATTCAAATTTCAGTTTTCAAACTTCGGCCGGGTTTTTTCCGGGATTTCCGGTTACCGGTCGGTAACGGAGAAATGGCGTCGGGCGGTATTTTATCCGGTACCAGGTTTTTAATCCTTGGTCGGGAGAAAGGATCAAAATCCCTAGACGGCAAATCCTGCTGGAGGCCAGAATTCAGAACTGTAAACCCAGAAAAACCGACGAAGTTCGAAAACTGGATTTTGAAAACCGGTTACCGCCCAAAAACCGAAAAAACTACTTGGAAAAACCGGAACCAAAACCGGGAAAAACAGAGAAAACCTGTTATAGGTAATTAGCAATTGGAATAATGCAAACATTAATTAGAAAGTGTTTAATGAAGTGCATATTTAGCTCATACAATAGGTAATCTATTATATTTAGCTCATATGAAGTGCAACCTGCTGAAACAATAATTCAACCATATTTAGCTCATACAATAGGTAATCTAACACAAAAAAGGCCTAAACCAACCTAAGAAGTGCATTATGCAATCATAAACCTAAATTTGAATTTGAAAAAATTCGGCAGGTTATTGTTCATCCCGGTCTATTGTGGACGCTTTTGTGGGCAAGACGTATCAGCGAAGACGACGCAAGGCGGTTGGCTCTACTGCGGTTGGAGGAGTCTAGGCTGGGAGCATTGCAAAAGTTTCCGATTTGGGAGCAGGAGAATCTGCTTGCTTTCACTCTCGCCTTCGAATTGAACCGATCATTGTTACTAAACCAAAGAACAGAGTAACTACAGAGTATATCTTGCGGCAAAGGGAGACTCTTTGCAGCAAAGGAAAGCTAGCAAGATTAGTTCCTCCTTCCGAGGATAGCTAAGAGTTTGGGTTTGGTTCTCCTTCAGAGAATGTATTAGACTTAGTTTCCTATTCGGCTTATGCCTCTAGTCTACCGAAAATCCTGGAGCTTAATCTATAAAAGCTATAGATATAAAAGCTGAATTTTGTTATAATACTTCCTTTCACTCTTCATTGCAAACTACTCCTTTTCGGGTGGTTTATGGCCGCGATCCTCTGACTTTATTACAATATCAGCCGGGTTCAGCCCGTGTGGTAGCAGTTGATCGTCAACTCCAAGATCGTGAC
Organism: Phyllostachys edulis; assembly: GCA_036346405.1. Classification (NCBI taxonomy): domain Eukaryota; kingdom Viridiplantae; phylum Streptophyta; class Magnoliopsida; order Poales; family Poaceae; genus Phyllostachys; species Phyllostachys edulis. The sequence continues at coordinate 35,488,668 of CM070554.1, forward strand.
GTCTTTCTTGCTGAAATTCGAGAGCGTCTTCTTCAAGCTCAAGACTATATGAAACAACATCATGATAAGGCTCGTCGTGCCGTACACTTTGCAGTTGGCGATTGGGTTTGGCTTCGTCTTCATCATCATACAACTATTGGAATTACTGATCCACAACGTTCCAAGTTGGCTCCCCATTTTTACGTCCCTTTCCTCATCAACGAGAGCATCGGTTCCGTGGCTTATCGTCTTCAACTTCCTCCTAAAGCTCGTATCCATAATGTTTTTCATGTGGCTCTTCTTAAACAGTATCAAGGACCGATACCTCCAGTCCATGGTCGTGTGGTTCCATCGCCTTTGGCTATTGTTCGGGCACGCTTGAATCAGGGCACTTGGGAGTTATTGGTCCAATGGACTGGATGTTCTGCCGCCGATGCTACATGGGAACTGTTAGACAATTTTTAGGTAAAATATCCTTTATTTCAACTCGAGGACGAGCTGTTTCGTGGAGAGGGTGGTAATGTTGCGGATGCTTTTGTGGGCAAAACGTATCAGCGAAGACGACGCAAGGCGGTTGGCTCTACTGCGGCTGGAGGAGTCTCGGTTGGGAGCATTGCAGAAGTTTCCGATTTGGGAGCAGGAGAATCCATTTCTGTTTCAGTCTCAGTTTCCGAATTGGAACCGGTTGCTGTTACCAAACCGGCAACAGAGTAACTATAGAGTATATCTTGCGGCAAAGGGAGACTCTTTGCAGCAAAGGAAAGATAGCTAGATTAGTTCCTCCTTTCGAGGATAGCTAAGAGTTTGGGTTTGGTTCTCCTTCAGAGAAGGTATTAGACTTAGTTTCCTATTCGGCTTATGCCTCTAGTCTATCGAAAATCCTGGAGCTTAATCTATAAAAGCTACAGATATAAAAGAGGGGGAACTCAATCAATACAATATAAAGAAAGAAAGGAGAAACAAGCCCAAGAGGAAGAGAGGGACCGGCAGCAAGAGAAAGCGACAGAGGGACCGGCTCCTGCCTATTGCTAAAAAAAAATCAATACAATATAGAAAGTTTTGCCTCAAGCTTCCGACTAGATCTGAGCCTTGGATTTGGCCGGAACAAGTCCAGCCAAACCCAAGGGCAACCTTGTCTTTACCAATTCACTTATCGTTCTGTTTTCCCCACCAACGATCCAATACCATAACACGGTCCTAGCCGGGATTTTGATCCCTGGTCGGGACAGTGCTGTTTATGTTAAAAAATGGTACATTTTAGTACAGTTTCAGTCACAACTAGGGTGCATATCAGTGGAGCTGCCTGTGCAATTTTTCACCTAGATTCAACCTGCATATCACCAGTATTAAGTTTAGGCTAGTAATCTAAGTATGGATATGTGAATGATCTTTGTTCTGGATTTGTGTTGTTCTCCAAGCTGCCTATTTCAGATTCAAAATAAGAAACAAAGATACATAGTGATGAGGCATAATGTATGCAGATGGTAAACCGCAAGGGTGCTGGGAAAAGAATGGAGAATAAAAACATTTATAGACACAATATATAAAGATATGCTTGTTACTCCACGCTCTATTGCTACCAAAACGACCATGCAAATCAGCATAAAAAAGGACTTCTAATGATGTAATCTAAATACAGACCTGCATTACACGTTCATCTTGCCTTAAATCTTCATGGCCTTTAAGCAAGAATACATAATCATTGCCATCACTTCCATGAATTGTCAGTTTTCTTGGTCTTTGTTCGGATGTTATAGCAATCAACTGGGGAACAAAATACTCGATAGTCACAAGTGGTGAATCTGGAAGCAAAGATTCATTCTTAATGTCAGGATTCTATAATTCGAACCAAAAGAACTTAAAACTTTGAACGAATTGTCTTATTGTTATCAGAGGCCCCAAATATCACCTAATATTTGTATTGCATGGTTCCAGCGGGGACATATCATATTTATCATGTAAGAAAATGAGATATTGATGATACAAAATATCTCACAAACTAGTAGACAATCAAAATGTCAATGCAGATAACATATGTATGCTACCAATAATACCTCCCACAATTGCGAAGAAAAACAAAAATTTAGGGTTCTGGAGACTCAGTAATGCAAACACACACAGAGAGAGAGAGAGAGAGAGTTCCCTAAGAATTAGAGAAATAAAAAAAATAGTACAATAACCTGTGGAGTATGTTCCTGGTACAGCAAGCTCCAACTTTCGACATTCGAGCAGCTCAGGTGAAACAGACTGAAGGAACCATTAGGTATTCAATCAGGGGGGAGAAAAGGGAAACAAACTGCGTGCTGATAATAATAATAATAGTATAACATGCTTACATGCAAATCAAGAGTTGTCAGACTTGGAAGCTGTTTGTCGATTCTTCTGAAAACATGGTAATACAAATCCCATTCCTAAAAAATGTTAGAGATATATGTATAGTTTGTTATTCCCCATTGTTATGAGGGGTTCTTTGCATATTCGCCACATGTACTTTGTGTATATATACCGGCCCATTGGCCTCATATTGAATACAAGCACTATTCATAACATGGTATCGAGCGCGAAACTAGGGTTAGGGTTTTCACGTGACGGCCGCCTGCTGTTTTGCTCTCGTGCTTGCGCCTTTGTGGTCGCCTGCCGGCCTCTCCGCCCGATCCGCCGCTTCCAGATCGAATCGGCCGCCGCCGCTTCACGCCGAGAAGACAAGACTTCGCCGCCTCCTCGCTGGGGATCGGCCGCCTCAAGCCTTCCTAGCGCCGGGACCGCCGCCTCCCTCGCGCAAGCCGCCGCGATCTGGGACGGCGCTGCCTCCCGCCGCACGAACGCGTCTCGCCAGGCGCTTACCCGCCAGAGCCGCCATCGGCCGCTAATCGGTCGCTTCCTACCCACAAGACGCGTCTTCGCGCCGCGCCGCCATTGCCGCCACGGATCTGGTCGGCGCCTCGCCAAGACGCACCTCCCGCCGCCGCCTCGCCGGTCTCTCGCCCGTCGGCGCTCACGAGCCGCCACGGCCGCCTCGCCACCACCATCGCTAGGTTTCAAGAAATCATCTCGTTTCGCTTTTTGTTGAAGACAGCCGATGGTTTAACCTTGAGCGGCCGACCCCAAAAAAAAAAAAAAACGTTGTTTAACCGCCGCCATGGCCCGGCCGCCGTTAGACTTCGTTCTTTAGTCGCCGTGCCGCCCAAAGACCGCCACCAATGGGTACTGCTTTCTTCCTCGCGTTCGGTGATCTTCGATGGTGTTAATTACACCGACTTCGTCTCTCACATGCGCATCCATATGCGTGGTCTTCGCCTCGGGCATCCTCTCGGCGATGTCATCCGCCCGCTTTGCCCTACTCCTCCGACGGAGTTTACGCTCACAGGCCGCTTCGACAAATTAACAAGGTCATTGTTGAGGCCGCCACCTTGCCGATGACAAGGTCGCCTCGCTACCAAGAGGCTCGATTTCTACAAGGATCAATCGTCTGCCTATACTCGGCGGTACGACGACGACGCTTTCGCCGCCGCTGTCCTCATTGCTAGTGTCCAAATTTCGCCTTCTCTTCGAGGTTGTGGGACTCTCTCGCCTTCCAGATGTGGACACACCTTCGCTGCCGCCACGAGCCCTTCCGGTGATGCCTTGTACTGTCCGTGGTCCGCCAGAGCACTCTTCAAAGAGGCGATGCTATCGTTGACGCTTTTACGCCAGAGCTCGCTTGCTCGGGCGCCGCTTGACTCTTCAGACCGCCGTTGTCACTGTCCGTGGCCGCTTAGCCAGACGTGCCGACTTGAGTTTCAGCGGGTTCACGAAGTTTCTTACTCGCCGCCCCGAAGTTCGAGCAGAGGCGTGCCCAGCTCCTTGCACGGCACTCGTGTCACTCTCTCCGAGGCTCTTACCGAGATACGCGCAGAGGAGACTCGCTGAGTGGTGCCGGTCCGATGCCACTCCCTCAGGCTTCGCCGCCGCCCACCGCTACACCGCTCGCTTCCACGCTTCAAAGACACCGCCTCCTCCAATGGCCGCCACAAAGTGGTGGCCGCCCTCCATCCGAGGTGGCCGCCCTCATCGCTTCCTATCGCGACAAGGTCGGCCACATTGAGTCCCAGTGCTATAAGAAGAAGTGGCATCTTTCACGCCGTTCTTCTACTAGCACCGACATCGGTGCTTCTACATCGACGTCGTGATCGACTCCTTCAGCAGCTTTCTCATCGAAAGCAGAGATAGCCGACTTCGACGCCGCTTGCCGCTTGTGTTCTCCTCGACAGTTCTCGCAGCTCACATCGACTCTTCGCACCGAGAAACCACCTTCTACACAACAGTACCTCCCGTGGATTCTTGATTCGAGCATCTTTTCACATGACTTCGATGCTTCCACTCATCCTTCATTACACCTCTTGATTCTCCTCATCGTTTCACCGCCGATGGTACCTCTCTTTCGCTCTCGGTCGAGGATCCCTTAGCAACTCATCTTTTCATGTTCCTTCCGTTGCTCATGTTCTCGCCTTACCATGCAACTTCTTTCTCTGGATGACATCGATCTTGGTTGTCGGGTCATTCTCGACTCGACTCTTGTTGTATTCAGACCGCCACACGGAGCTCGTTGGTTCTCGCCTCGGCGCTTTGACTCACAGCGTTTTTGGGAGCTTGATCGCTTCACCTTCCTTCCGCTACACCATCGCCGCCAGCCTCCGCTTCGCCACTCCGCTCACCGGCTTTTTCCAAAGAAGGGCATCACCGCTTTGGCCATCTATGTGGATCTCTGCTCGCTGCCTTTAGTTCGTCGTGGTCTTCGGGTCTGCCTCAGAGACGGTCTTTAGATTGTCGTATCGTAAGTTAGGCAAACAACTTCACTTCCTTATCCTCATAGTGAGTCAAGATCTCAATATTCTTTTGATCTTGTTCATTCAGATGTTTGGGGTCCCGCCTTTCGCTTCGAAGGGGCCATCGATATTATATCATATTTATAGATGATTTCTCTCGCCACACTTGGATATATTTCATGTCTTCTCGTAGTGAGGCCTTGTCCATCTATAAACAATTTGCTACTATGGTCCGCATACGCTTATCCACTCCTATTCGTGTCTTTCGTGACTCACCGGGCGTAGTATCTCTCTCATCACCGCAAGAAGCTTCCTTGTCCGAAAGGTGGTACTCTTGCTCGCCTCTCTTGTCCCGGTGCTCATGCTCAGTAGAATTGTGAAGAGGTTTGGGGAATCACCACACCCGAGAGATGAGGGTGCCTTTCATATATATAGCCATGTACAAAGTTACTGGGGTACAATAGTAATAATCCTAATACCCGCCAGTCAGAAGCAGTAGGATCACTTGACGCACGATCGGGTCCGGAAATCAAGAACAATCGACAGGGAGACCCTTGGTCATGATGTTCCGCGAACCGGTGTGTCGAGGGAACATGAAGCACTCGAACTCGCCCCAATGCAACCTTCGCGCGACGAAGCGGATGTCAATCTCGATATGCTTCAGGCGACGATGATGGATCGGATTGGCCGCTCATGTAGACGGCAATCGATGTTGTCGCGAAGAAACGATCGCCGCGACGGAGACCGAGATGTGCGCTTCGGAGAAGTTGCCGCAGCTAACAAAGATTTCGGCGACGACATGAGCCACAAAGACGACATTCCGCTTCAGCATTGAGCGGAGACCGTGGTCCGGCGCTGACGATCAGAAACCAGTTGTCGCCGAGGAAGACGCAGGTTTGATGTGGAGCGCTGCAGCGTGTCGGGCAACTGCCCGGTCCGGCACGGGAGTAGGCGATGATCTCGTTGACGGTCGACGCCGAGATGAAGACCACGAAAGGGAACCCTTGACGCATCAGAAGATGCGCTTGATGAGCGCGAGGTGCGGCGCGCGGATCATGCATGAACAAGCACACTTGTTGACTAAGATAGGCCGATCGGGCCGTGTCGTGGTGAGGTATCGGCGCACCAACGAGGCTCCCAGATTCAGCAGGTCACCACGGAGCACCGCACGGTGGTCGGCGGCTTCGCCCGAAAGCATCGCCGGCTGCCGCAGCGGGTGGCACTTTGACATGCCAAAGACATCAAGGAGGTCGACGGCGATCGACGCCGTGGACAAAACAGCCCGCCACCGCCACGCGCCACGAGATCCCGAGGAAGTGGTGCAGTCGCCGAGGTCCGCTATGGCGAACTCCGAGTGGAGGCGCGATGATGTGCCAAGCAGCGTCGGTGATTTATGCCGTGAGGATTATGTCGCCGACGATGTAGCAGTAGGCGACGCTATTCCATCTTTGTAAACAAAGAGAGATGCACGGACTTGGTCGCAGTGAAGCCGAAGTCGACAGATGTACGAGGCGGTTACCGGTTCCACGCCCGGAGCTCGCTGAGCCTGCATGAAAGGACTTCGCAGAAGACATACATAGTCGGTGGTTGGCGGAGTCGATGAAGCCCGACGGCTGCTGGCAGTAGACGGTTTCCTCCAGGTGGCCGTGGAGGAAGGCGTTCTTCACATCAAGCTGGTGAACCGGCCAAGCACGTGAGGCGGCGATGCTGAGGACGGCAGCAGATTGCCGCCGGTTTGACAACCGGCTGAAAGTCTCGCCGTAGTCGACGCCGGGCCGGCCGAGAAGCCTCGCACGCACCCAACAGCCTTGTGCCGTGCCAGGGAGCCGTCGGAGTGGAACTTGTGCTTGTACAGCCACTTGCCAGTGACAATGTTAGCACCGGACGGTCGAGGGACGAGGCGCCAGGTGCCGTTGTCCATGAGAGCCTTGTACTTTCTTCGCCATCGCAGCCGCCGCCAATCGGGTCGGGCCAGGCACGCGGTAGTTTGCCGACGGCGATGCCGCCGTGGCGAGAGGTTGAGGCGTGACGGACGACGATCGCCGGCTCGAGATCGCGCTGGGCGCGAAGGTGGTGGTGGCGCCGAGCGCCACGGTGTCGTGGCACCGGAGGCGCGAGGCAGCGGCGGCCGCCGCCGGTAGACGATAGACGCCGCCAGCAGTCGTGGCAATGCCGGGCGCGGCCGGGGCAGAGGATCGATCGGGCGCCACCAAAGCGGTGCGGCAGTGGGCGCGCGGCCACGCACGACGGGTAGGGGTTTACAGATATGACCGCCGGTCCGAGGTCCAATGCCAACCGCTACGGGAGGGAGCAATCGAGGCAAGATGCTGGTCGCCAACGCTAAGGGGCGGAACTTCCGTCTGTTGAAGACAGCCCGTGATCGTGGATCCAACGACGCGACAGAGGCCGCCGAGGGTGCCGAGGCGAACGGAACACAAACTCATCAAGACAACATGCCGTGAAATAATGATACGACGGCCGACATGTCCAGCAACGATACCCCTGGGGAGGAGGGTACCAAGGAACACGCATGGAGTCGAACGAGGGGAGAGCTTGTGAGGTGTCGTGGCACTAAGGTTCGGATAACAGAGGCAGCCGAACACGCGGAGGGATGAATAATCCGGGAGCTTCTGATGCAGGAGTTGGTAGGGGATACTGTGATGCACAGATGAGGACGGGCGCCGGTTAAGCACATAAGTGGCAGCAGCTAGGGCTTCAGCCCAATAAGGCGGAGGCATATATGCGTGGATGAGCAGGGTGCGAATCGTGTTGTTGATGGTACGAAGCATGCGCCGCTTTTGCTGCTTTGTGGCGAGGTGTACGGACACTCTAATAACGCAAGGCAATGCCGCGACTAGTAAGGAAGGTAGTGGTGGCATTGTTGACGAATTCGGTGCCGTTGTCTGCTTGGAAGCATTTGGGCAGAATGCCGAACTGTGTGTGAGCAAATGCGACGAAATCAACAATATGACGCTGCACATCAGATTTATGGCGTAAAGGAAACGACCAGCAAAAATGAGAATAATCATCAAGCAACACAAGATAATATTTATAGCCTGAAGCGCTAAGAACCGGAGATGTCCAAACATCACAGTGAAGTAAAGCAAAAGGGGTAGTGGTGACAGACGTGGAACTACTAAAAGGGAGCCGCGTGTGCTTGCCAAGCTGACAGGCATGACACAAGGACCGCGGACTCTTATTACACGCTATGACCGACTTGTTCTGAAGAATGGCGAGGGCGGAAGGACCAGGGTGACCGAGGCGATGATGCCACAAGGTGGATGAAGTGGCGAGGCTGCAACTGTGGGGCGTGGATGAAGGAATGGTGTAGAGGTCCCCGCTGCTATTGCAGCGAAAGATCACGCGCCTGGCCTCACGATCCTTGACAAAAAACCCAAAGGCCAAACTCAATGGAACAATGATTGTCACGAGTAAACCGACGAATGAAAGCAAATTGCGACTAGGGCGGAGCAATAAGGACATTGCTGAGGGCAAAAGTGGTGTCGGCGACTGGAAGGGTGGAGGTGCCACGACAGGATATGGGTATGGTGCTGCCATTGCCTACAGTAATGAAAGAGTTGGAGTGGGGTAGGCGTGAGAGCAGTATACCATCCGATGAAGACATGTGGGCGGTAGCGCCGGTGTCGAGGACCCAGTTGTTGGCACCTCGGTGCCATTTGTTCGTGGCGGACGAGTCCGGCCGATCCCACCTCGCCGGCGCTTTGCTGCGGCGGCAGTGCGAGCGAGACCGAGCCGGCGGGCGCTAAATCGGGCGGGCGCGGCGTGGCGCTGGCGGGTGCGCGCCAGATGCCGGGCTGTGGAGCACGCCACGATCGCCGCGCGCGCTTCGCTGGGGTCGCCATCGCTGCTGCGCGGCGCGCTTCACGGAGTGAAGCACATCCAGGGCCGGGCGGGTGGCGCCGCGGCTGCGCTTCGCCGTAGTTGCCGCCATGCCGCTTTTCTTATGGCGTCGGTTGCCTTCGTTCGCGATCGCCGCCGCCGCTTGGCCGTGGTTGCCACGGCGCTTCGTGCTGTGGTTGGCGGGCGTGGCACACCGCTTCGCAAGGAGAGGAGCGGCGCGGAGCGCAATGCGGTGGCGCACCTTGCCTTCGCTGGCGCGGCGGAGTTCTTCAGACCGGCCGCGGCGCGCGGGCGGTTGGGTAGCGGATCGAGTCGGCGATGTTGTTTGGCGGTGGCCGAGAAGCGAGGTTGAGACCGCGTTAAAGTTGAGGACGAGCCGCGAAGTCGAGGACGGCGTATTAACGTCAAGCAGCGGCGCGGCGGTGGCCTTCATCTTCTGGCAGTACTCGTCGATGGAGAGGTCGCCCTGGGCCATGGAGTGGAATTCGTGGCCGAGGAAGACGGCGCGTGAAGCCTTGTTCGCCTGAAAGAGAGCTTCGATGGCGACCCAAAGCTGACGGGCAGTCTGATCAGGCGCGAGGGCGAGGCCGAGGACGTCGTCCGCGACGGAGCCGAGGAGCCAGCTGTGGACGCAGGAGTCGGCGATCGCCCACTGAGCATCCTGTGGGCGTGCCGCGACGGAGCCATCGACATGTGAGCGAAGCCCGAACTTGCCGCACAGGGAGAAGAAGAACGGGACCAGGCTGAAGTTGGGACGCTTCAACTCAAGAGTCACCGGACGTGGCGATTGACGCGGCGATCGCAGCGAGGGAGCGACGAAGATGGGCGGCGCAGATTAGATCCGTGGAGGCCACGGTGTCGTTGGAGACCGAGGAGTCCGTCGCCATGGGGCCTCGGGAGGGAGGTGGCGCCATGGGGGGCGGCTAGTGGCGTGGGGAGGCAGGGCGGCTGCAGGTGGGAAGGCACTGGGGGAAGGGTGCGGCTGTAGGCGAGGGTGGCGGGGGGCGGCGACGGGAGGGAGGCGGCGCGGGAGGGTGGTGCGGCCGGGAGGGAGGCGGCACGGAGGGTGGTGGGTCGGGGAGGAGGCGGCGCTGGTAGGGAGGCGACGCCGAGGAGGCGCGTGGGGAGGGAGGCGGCGATCAGGAGGGAGGCGCTGCTGGGAGGGGTGGCAATGACGGGAGGGAGGCGGCACGGGAGGGTGTTGGGCCGGAGGGGCTAGGTGTGGTGGTCGGCGGAAGAGTAGATTGATCTCTCCCGATACCATGTAGAATTGTGAAGAGGTTTGGGGGAATCACCACACCCAGAGATGAGGGGTGCCTTTCATATATATAGCCATGTACAGGTTACAGGGGTACAATAGTAATAATCCTAATACTCGAATGGTGTTGCCGAGCGCAAGCATCGCTATCTCCTTGAGTCGGCTCGTGCTCGATGATTGCCGCCTATTCCACCTCACTTTTGGGCCGAGGTCGCTTCCATCGCCACCTATCTCGTCAACATCCAAATTTCTTCGCTTCTTCGTATGCAACTTTTGAGCGCCTTCGTGGTCTCCTTCCCGACTACTCGCTTCTTCGTTTATTTGGTCATGCTACGCTTCTTCTCGCCGAGAACGCACTCAAACCGACCGCCACCGTTGAGTGTGTTTTTCTAGGATACAAAGGTCGAGCACAAGGGCTATTTGCTGGGATCCTGTTGGTCGACGGATGCGGATTTCTCGATGTGACTTTCGACGAGTCTCGCCCTTTCTATCCACGCCTGCCTCTCCTTCGGCTTCCTCTCAGGAGTCTCTCGTCCTTTTGACCTTTCCAGATACACCTATATCTGCTTTTGCCCTTGCCTACCCGGGCCCCATCGAGTCTCCACATATTCCCACTGTGGCCTCTCCGCCAAGAAATGCCGCCGCTTGCCTCCCCGCGCTCCTCAGCCCCCCCACTACACTCGCTTCACACTCGTCGACCAGATTGAGGATCTTCCAGATGAGTCATCCTCTTCGATGATCCATCTTCCCCGATGGGTCATCTTCTCCTCGCCACGCCTCCGCGATCGCTACCGCTTCGCCCCGCCTGCTTTTGCCTTTTGTCAAGCGCAGCCTACTGTGAGCTCGTTTCACCGATGTCACATTTCCCCGAGTGGCAAGATGCCATGGTCAAGAGATTGCTGCCTTGAGCGCATCGGTACCGGGATCTTGTTCCTTTCCATCTCACTCTCGCCCCATCACGTAAGTGGGTCTATAAGATTAAGACTCGCTCGATGGTTTCTTGAGCGCTTATAAAGCGCGCCTTGTTGCCCGTATTTCCAAAGCAGAGCATGGTCGTGACTACGATGAGACTTTTGCTCCGTGGCTCACATGACCACCGTCTGCACTTCTTTCTTTGGTGGCGCCTGTTTCGCCATCGGGTCTGCTTTCACGCCTTGATGTCAAGAATGCCTTTCTTAATGGCGAAGTTGCGTGAGGAGGTCTACATGCATCCGCCACCGGGTATTCCGCCTCGAGGGCATGGTCTGCCGCCTTCGCCGCTCTCTATGGCCTTAAGCAAGCCCCTCGTGCTTGGTTTGAGCGCTTCTCCTCTGTGGTCACCGCCACCGCTTTTCCGCGAGTGTTCATGATCCTCGCGCTTTTGTCCACACTTCGCCTCGTGGTCGGACTCTTCTTCTTCTCAGATGTTGATGATATGATCATTATCGGAGATGATTCTCGAGTACATTGCCTTTGTCAAGGCTCATCTTAGTGAGCGCCTTATGTCGGATCTGGGTCCTCTTCACACTTCCTTGGGATTGAGGTTACTTCCACTCCAGATGGTTTCTTTATGTCCCAAGAGAAGTATATTCAGATCTTCTTGATCGCGATCTCTCATCGATCAACAGATCGTTGAGACTCCCATGGAGCTCAATGTTCACCTCCGACCCTCGATGGCGAGCCTCTCTCGATCCGACTCGCTATCGCCATCTTGTTGGGAGTCTTGTCTACCTTGTCATACTCGTCCGGATATCACTTATCCAGCCACATTCGAGTCATTGCTTCGCTTCCCACTCAGTTCACTATGTACCACCTTCTTCGAAGTTCTCGCGATACCTTCGTGGGACTATCTCTCGCCGCCTCTTCTTTCCACGCCCAAATTGCTATACCTTCAGTTTATTCAGATGCTACTTGGGCCACCGATCCTTCCGATCGCCGGTCTATCTCTCGCCATCGTGTTTTTCTTGGTGGTTCTCTCATTGCCTCGAAGACGAAGAAACAGATCGCAGTTGTCCTGCTCGAGCGCAGAGGTCGAGTTATGAGCTATGGCTCTCTTGATGCCAGAGATTACTTGGCTACGGTGGTTACTTGAGGATTTTGGTGTTTCACACTACACCGACTCTCTCTTGTCGACAAAGACAAAGCTATCAAGATGTTCGTGATCCCGTGAAGCATGAGCTCACCAAGTATATTGGTGTTGATGCTTCCTTCATGAGGTCTTGTGTGCATGATCGTGATTGCTCTTCAAGATGTGCCTTCTGAGCTTCAGATAGCGGATTTCTTCACGAAGGCCCGTGACTCGAGCACAAAGACGGCTTTACCTCTCCAAACTCAGGTTGTTGATCCACCATGAGTTTGAGGGGGGTGTTAGAGATATATGTATAGTTTGTTATTCCCCATTGTTATGAGGGTTCTTTGCATATTCGCCACATGTACTTTGTGTATATATACCGTCCATTGGCCTCATATTGAATACAAGCACTATTCATAACAAAAACACAAAAGTCATCCTCAGCCAGTACTCAAGAAGAAACAATACACAAGTTATCGCACTGACAATCTTATGTACCTTAGTTAGCTCAGCATCCTCTCCTGTAGCACGATATTTTAAGCAGCATTCATGGGCTTCCAGTAATTCACGTCCATTAGCCTGAATTATTTTTTAACATTAGTTATCAAACAATTAACATAATAAATTCAATTTAAATCAGAAATTAAGCTTTACTAATTTAATGGTCAAGGCACCAAATGACCTACTGTTCAAAACAAATCGAGATGTAAGGATACAACCAAGGATCAAAATCTCGAATCGAGGAAAAACGCTCATGGCCGGTAACTGAAAAAAAACCAGTGAAAATTACTGAAATTTGAATTGGGGATGTAACCGCCGGGATTTTGAATTTAAATTTAAATCTGAAAAATTTCAGCCGGTTTTTTTCCTCCCGGTTCCCACCGGTTTTTCCGGTAATCACCGGGATTTTGATCCTTGGACACAACACATTTCATGAAAAGCAACCCAAATGTTAGGCAAGAGAAATGGATTGACGTAAGATGTTATACTGTGATGGGAGCTGAACATAAAGTTTTGGTGATGACACCACCTTAGTGAAATCATTCTCTTTATTGTCTCGTGACTCTCGTCCGCCCTCTCAAGCATTGCATGCAATGGCTCAAGTGCTGAGAGCATTCCTTCGATATTGTGCTCACCAAAATACATCCTGCTAGCTTCTTCAAGAGCCTCATGCCACAACTCATGCCACAAAATGGCAATTCGTATCAGTTCCTTTGAAACAAGCTGTGCCTGGAACAACAAATGTTCATAGAATCAGGAGTGCTATGAATCTTCCTTAGAAGCTCCACAGGTAATGATGCTCACCTGATCAACAAGACCTCCGCTATGCTGGCGGATCTTATCAATGACCTCCTGTGCTGCACGTTGTCTTAATATACTCATTGATTTGCAAGCAACCAACAGAGGATACATCAATGCCTGATTAAGATGTAGAGTGACCAAAAGAAAATTAGAACAACTCAAAAATGCTGACAAAAGCAGGATTCAACTTTCTGTTGGACATTGGCCAGTTACCAGTCATACTGATTCTAACCGGTATGGCTGGTACCCACCAAACATTAGGGTATATAGGTCTGTTTCAAATGAACATAAGCACTAGAAGGCTAAGGAAATTTAAAAACCTTAAAAAATAAAGAAAAAGGAGAATAATAGTTGTTATCAAGGAACTACCGGAAACCAGCCGGTTCCTGGCATACAAGGCCCAGCCGGTATTTCAAAAAGAAAAGGAATAAGGAGCCCTGGACAAAATTAAAGCATGAACACCAAAATTACAATCGCAAAACAAAAATACTAGTAACTTTGAGGCCACCTTATGCAACCGTGTAAATAAAAAAATGAATTTTAAAAGACAAAGCTCTTGTCCTCGTTTTTAAATCTTTCTTCTCCTTTAGAGTAGCACTCCAAGCCTCCTCCCCTATAACTCCACAGTTCCTTAGATTTCCTCAGTTTTTTCTCTAGATTATTGGATATGGATGACAGGTCCTCTTGTGTCACTTCCTTAGTTGTTAAACCAATAACCATGATTGTGCTACAGTGCTGTAGGCTGTAGCAATGCATAACGCATAGTAAATCGCACTCAAAGGCAGCACAGATACTCTAGTAGAACATCCCAATCATAGCCAAAGTTGGTAAGGCTAAGAAGAGAAATACAAACCTGTGGATGCTCCTTTCCAATTCGAACTAGCAATGACTGTATCAGTTCTCTAACTACTCTATTGTTTGAATGAATCCTTGCAATTATCTGGGGAAGCACAACCAACCACATTTCAATCTTGACAAGTGAAAAACCTTTCTGCAACGCCAATTGAACCTCCGAGGAAGCCCCATGGTTGAACCAGAGTCAGAGACGAAGGATATCCTACAAAAGCAATTGAAGAGAATTCGTCTTCATCAGTCAAAAATTCATCTAAAAAAATTCAAACAAGAAGGCATTAGAGAACTATTTTTTTTCTGCAGTCATATCGTAGCGCATAGGATTTTTCTCATGCCACCAAGAAGATGCAATAGAACGATTTTTTTCACTAGAGCTAGTCAGCAGTTGATACTTGATAGGTTAGGCCAAGTCTCTGTTGGTGCTGGCCTTTACTAGAAGTTTATGGCTATGAACCACATTGATCTCCTAACACTTCATAAAATATAATAGTATGATGGTGACTAACCCGACAAAGTACTATAATTTGAGTTCTGCCACTCTTAACATCGGAAAGGGTGAAAGGGTGAGGTAAAAGCATTTTAAAGATGCCCAGGGATGAGCTCTTTTTCAGAAATGTTTTTGCTAAGAATCAACTTTGCAGAACAAATAACAGAAAAGGCAATTTACCTGTAAGCTATCATCGACACCTTTGGTTGTAGATGCACAAGCAATAGAGTAGAAATATCCAGTTACTGCTGCAACAACATATTTTCCTGCAATATCTGGCCGGCCTCGCAAAGTATGGCGGGACATGACTTCAGTGTTGAACAAAGCCCATAAGTGCCATGCCTTGCCCCAGTCCTTGGAACTTAGTGTGGCATTCTTATAAGATACAAATATTTCTGGAGAAAGAAATATATAATTATTTCAAATAAAAGGGAAGGCAAACAATGAGTAAAAAAACTGAAAATTTTCAGACCTTGAATGGAATCATCATCTAACCCAGGTGATAGTGCTCTTTTCCAGGTTGCAAGTGTCAAATACACACGAGCAATAAGTGGTACTCCAGCATTCGACACAGCACCTTGGCTTGCTAATGTTCCAGAGTAACTATTCGTGGCAGTAGCAAGCTGCACAGACAGGTCTATCCCACCAAAAAGGAAAGCATGATACATCAATATACCCACTTAAATATATATAAGAGTTCTGCAATGTGCTATCAGAGTACAAGGACAGGAACAAGCTTACCTGTAGCCTAGAAAATGCCTCCCTTCGTTTAAGCTGATCTCCAAAAGTATACTGGTACTTAAGGTAAGCCAGGACTACTTGAGGATGCCCATGAAACAGTGTCAATTCAGGAGAAGATTCAGGATCAAACTGCATGTGGCATAAGAAATTAACTGTTTTATATGGAGGAGTTACACAGGCAAACGCCGATTAACAATAACTACTAGCCTACCTGTAAGAGTGACTAAAGTAGATCTAGCCTGACTAATACGGCCATTCTTCCAGCAAAGTTTAGCAAATGTTATCCAGGTGTCTCTGTCTTCATTAGGAGGAAGAACTCTCTAACAGCAAGTAGGGCTTGCCACACCTGACAAATTTTTTTGAAGTCAATATAAAAATTGATAACAGAATAGGGCCCAAGGCAGCATTCATTAGCAAAGGCATCATATAACCTCAACATTTCGTTTTGTTCCTTTAATGCGCTCGTTCCACATATTACGGATAAGTTCCTTCACCCGTCAGCAATTGGACTTTCCATCGGAAGAGTGCAGTAATCAATCACCTGAATTACACATCACTCATTTTGTTAGCCAAACAGTAACTAACCTTCTTCCGAACAGAACCCAAAATGAGAATACCTCTTCCAGTTCTGATAGCTGTTGAACTCGCACCATGTTATTATAAGCACGCTCATAACTCTCAAGTACCTGGACACAAATAAGCATGGGATCATGAAAGGGAAAAGGGATACAGTTAATAAACTTCTTAAAGTGTCATCACAACTAAAATCATTCACCTTTTCTTTCATGTAAAAAAACCCACGAAAAGTATTTAAAATAATTAAAAAATCTTGAGACAGAATTAGAAAAGGACCTTTTGAGAACAGAAAAGAGCATGCTAACAATAATTCACTACAGAACTACAGAAGTGTAAAAACAGGTATTGTATATCTTATAAATGTGAGTTCCAAAAGTTTTCCTTTCATTGCTTCGTAGACACTTCTAATCTCAGCCATACATCCACTTTAAGATGGAATGCCAACCCCCATACATCCACTTTAAGATCGAATGCCAACCCTTTATTTCCTTGATCAAAGGTTAGAATTTCTGTGATCATCTGATCCAAAGTCCAAACAACCTAGACCATTTGATTAAATCAGAATCTCCTCCTATTATCATGCTATCAATTAAATGCACTCCCTGTTTAACCCTTCAATACCAATTCAGCAGCATAACTTTCATTCATTAGAGAATTAAACTACTCTCATCCTGCACTTGGCCCATGTAGATTAATTCTGTCTTTTGTAAATTAGTCCCCGACCTTTGATAAAATTACATACATACAATTCCCTAGAAACTTTTGTTTTGGGCCCTTGGAAGACCCAAATGATGCATAATCAAGTCCTACATGCTGCTCGGATGCTCCTTGGCTCGCATGCAGCCATGATAGAATTGGATTGCAAAATTATTTACTCAGGATTGAATTGATTATTTAATCCTATACTTTCAAATCATTTAGTCACGCGATATGATTATTAAGAGATACGAAAAAATATTTGCTAATAGTTTGTTCAGCGACACGGGTTTCATATGTATGATTACTAGTATCAATACACTGGCATTTGTTTGGCCAGGACTGGCTGACCAAGTCCAGCTTTCATATTTTTGCTTAAAATACTAGCTCCTAAGGGTAGCTCATGTAACTAGAAAGCTATCCTTTTAGGAGGTGTAGTCATGAAAGAAGCAAGAAAACAATTAATATAAGGCCTTTGGGAAATATAAGATAGTTCAGAACTCAAATGGACCTAATATTTACAACTAGAGTAAATTGCATTGGAGCTCCCTAGACTTGTGCAGTTCTCTTCTCACTCAACACCCTGAACTTGCATTGTACTTTGCTGCCCCCTAAACTTGATCCTGTTTGCACCATTGATCAATCCAACATTTAGGTAATTTCACAGCCATCTGGAGGAAAAGTTGCTGCCATTACCACCTCACCAAAAGATTGGCCAAAGCCATCAATCCCACCCCCCATCTCTCTCCATGTCAACAGCAAGATTGATCAGTGGTGCAAACAGGAACAAGTTTTTTTTTTTTTTGGGGGGGGTGGTAACAAAGTAAAATGCAAGTTCATGGTGTTGAGTGAGACAACCGCAAAAGTTTAGGGAGCTCCAATGCAATTTACTCTTTCAATTGTATCTGTGCAAGAGCATACTACTCATCCTTTTGAAAAATAATGTATGCTCACAGATTTAGATACAATTGTTAAGAGTAGTATCTCTCCTTGTATAGCCCATGAGGCCTTGTATAACTCTCTTATCTCTCCTGTTGTACTGTGGAGTGTGGAATTAGGATGAATACATTTTGTTACATTTGCATGGTATCAGAGCAGGCCGTCGCCCACGCCTCTACCTCCCTCGCCTCCCGCCGTCCCGACACTGACTGGTCGCTCGCCTCCGCCGCCACTTCGCCACCGTCTCCGCCTCTACGCTTGTTCACCGACCGCTCCTCGTCCCCGCCGCCGGGCTTTGTTGGGATAGTCCCACATCGGTTGTGAAAGGAGACAGAGCACGATTTATAAGGGTGAGGGTACACCCACCTATCAGCTAGTCTTTGGGGGAGATGGCCCAAGACCCTTGGTTGTTGCTCAGAGTTGGGCTTATGGGTTAGCGCCCAACGACTGAGCCGGACGCTGGTTTAGCGGGCCCAGTATCGGACACTAGATTAGTGGTCCGATGGCGCTGTGCATACAGGCTTCCCTGCCATGAGCTTCCCTTGCTGTTCTTCTGCCACATGGGGTTGCAAGCCGCCGCTTCCCACCGACGCCGCCGCTTCATCTTCCTCTCGCGACCACGCCTCGGCCGCCACTCTCGCTCGCCATCTCAACGCGCCACCGCCCGCTGGATTCAAGGTTGGCACGCTGCACGGCAAAGATCATCATCCAGGAGTGGAGGCCCAAAGAAGTTGCACGACTCGCCCACAGCCCTGACCGCCAAGCTTGGCACTCGCTCTTCTCGGTCTCCTTGTTGTAACAAGGGCCTTCACTTCCCATCTTCGCCATCGCCGAGAGAGCCCTACGCCGGTTTTGCCTTTTGCCATCGCTCTTCTCTGTGTGGTGGCCTTCCTCCGTTGTTCTCACTACTATGGCAAAAGATAGCCCTCTTAGCCATCGACATCAAGCTAGATGGCTCCAACTACAGGAGTGGGCTTTCTCGCCATGACAATTGTGAGGGCAATCGGTCTTGAGGATCACCTAAATGATGATCCTCCCGATTCAAAGGCTGATGATGCCACCAAGAAGTTTTGGAAAAAGGATGATGCTAAGGTGATGGGAGCTCTAGTTTTGAGTGTTGTTCCTTCACTTCAGATGAGCCTTGAGCATCACCACTCCGCCAAAGAGATATGGAAATATCTTGAGCAACGATATCTTCTCCTTGTGGAGAACTTCGTTTTTCCTTGTTGCAAAGCTTGCACAATCTTCAGCAGCAGGATGTGTCCATCGAGGAGTACTATGGATCCTTCACTCGCATCACCAGTCAACTTGCCTCTATGACTCCAAAGAGACACTCTGGATGCGAGTCTTGTATGGCTAAAGAAAAGCATGAGCAATGAGACCTTCATGTTTCAGCTTTGTGATGGGCCTCAAGCAAGAGTTTGAGTACAAAGCACTCTCACATTTGGTCGCCTAATTCTTCCTACCTTGGATGATGCACTTGCTCGTCTGATTTCGAGGAGACACATCTTCGCTCCTTTGTCACACCTACTGCATCGATGACTCACACCAGTGTTCTTGCCTCTTAGCACCGATGTTCTTCCTCAGGAGATGTAGTCTGTTCCTATTGCAAGAAGTCTGGACATACATCTGATCGCTGCTTTGCCCTTCACCCTAAGATGTCGGCTGAGTACTGTAAGAGGTTTCCTTTGTAGCAAGAATCGGAATTAGAGGTCCTCCACCACCGCAGCCCTGAGTCGGCCTTCAAAGAAGAGTGCCTCGCCACCGCCTCCCACCGCTTCCGTCATTTAGCCATGGGTACTTGATTCAGGGGCTTCCTTTCATGTGACCTCTGATTGCTCTCGGCTTGTGTCCTACCAGCCAATGAAGGACGGTTCATATGTTCAAACAGCTGATGGTACACCTTGTTCTGTTACACATCAGGGTTCTCTTTCCACATCTAAGTTTTATGTTCCTGCTATTTCTTTTGTTCCATAGCTGTCCATGAATCTTATGTCTGTTGGTCAACTGGCTGATATGAATTATTTCATTGGTTTTGATGACATCTCTTGTTATGCGCAGGATCGTCAGAGCAAACGGGTGATTGGTACTGGCCGTCGCCGTAGAGGATCTACGAGCCTCTACGTTCTTGACACCTTACACCTTCCAGCTTCCGTGTCATTTGTCACTTCCACTTCAGTGTCCTCTTTTGCCCAGTGGCATCATCGCTTAGGCCATCTATGTGGTTCTTGTTTGTCCACTTTAACTCAACAGGGTGTTTTGGGTCGTGTAACTGTAGATGTTGGTTTTCATGGTAAAGGTTGCAAGCTAGGCAAACAAATACAGCTTCCATACCCTTCCAACACTACTTGTTCTAGTCATCCTTTTGATTTAGTGCACTCTGATGTATGGGGTCCTTCTCCTTTTGTTTCGAAGGGTGGTCACAAACACTATGTTATATTTGTTGATGATTACTCTCGATATACTTGGGTTTATTTCATGAAGCATCATTCTCAATTGATCTCTATATATCAGGCTTTTGTTCGCATGGTCCATACACAGTTTTCTAGTGCTATTTGTGTTTTTCGTTCTGCCTCAGGAGGGGAGTACCTATCCACAACCTTTCGTGAGTTTCTCTCTTCTAAAGGTACTCTTCCTCAACTTTCATGTCAAGGTGCTCATGCTCAAAATGGTATTGCTGAGTGTAAGCATCGTCATATTATTGAGACAACATGTACTCTCATGATTTCCTCTTTTGTTCCTACTCATTTCTGGGGTGAAGCTGTTTCAACAGCTGTCTATCTCATTAATCTCCAGCCTTCCTCCCGTCTTCAGGGCAAGTGCTCTAATGAGATTTTGTTTGGTTCTCCTCCCAAGTATGTCCATCTTCGTATTTTTGGCTGTACCTGCTATGTTCTCTTAGCACCTCGTGAGTGTACCAAATTGACTGCTCAATCTGTGAATGTGTTTTTCTTGGGTACAATCTTGAGCACAAGGGTTATCGTTGCTATGACCCTTCTGCTCGTCGCATTCGGTTTTCTCGAGATGTCACCTTTGCTGAGGATCGACCTTTCTTCTATTCTTCTTCTACTCAATCATCACCCTCAACTTCCTTAGAGTCTACCTCATTTCTTTCTCTTCCACCTATCTTCTCTCCGAGATGAGTCGGGCCGACCGCCATCATCACCTCTGTCACCAGAGCCACCTTCACAAGATCTCGCCATCATCATCTCTGTCACTAGAGCCACCTTCACAGTTCCTTCATAGTCAGCTGACTCTTGCTCTTGGTGATAGTAAGATCCTTACTCTCATCGAGAGGATAACACTTGGAGATGGGGCAATTTTCTTTGTTTATTTTCACATTAATGCTATGCCAACCGAGGGGTTGGGGATACAATTTATAGGCACCACTTTCAAAGATATGCTAAGATGCTAGTCTAAGATGCCGCCCTAAAGCAAATCAAGATGTCAGCCCTAAAGCAGCCCAAGATGTCGTCTTAAAGATGTCAGTCCTTGGAGGACAAAGACAAGCCAACACAAGACTTATCCATCATTCTCCCCTAAGTCTTGTGCGCCGCCTTGTGGGAGAGTTGAACCATCCCCGATCCTCGGAGCAGAGCTCGAGGAATTTGACCCTCCCAAGAGGCTTGGTGAGCAGTGTCCGCAAGTCGATCCGTGGTGTTGATGTAGCTCGCTTGATGTCGCCTTCATCCAACAAATTTCGGATGAAGTGGTACTTCACCCGGATGTGCTTGCTCCGTTCATGGAAAACGGGGTTCTTTGCCAGAGCCAGAGCGGACTTGCTGTCCACCCTGAGCGCCACCGCTTCAGTGTCTCTGCCGAGGAGATCACCAAGCAGTCGAACGAGCCAGAGCGCCTGAGTCGAAGCGGTGGAGGCCGCTATGTACTCGGCCACACCGGACAGGCTACCACTGGCCGCTGATCGATCGCCAACTAACGAGGCACTTGCCGAGGAAGAAGAGAATCCCGCTTGTGCTCTTGCTGGTGTCGATGTCGCCTGCGTGGTCGCTGTCGCTGTACCCGATGAAGTGCGCCGCGCCGGGACACCTCGGGTAGTGCAAGCCGTAGTCGGAGGTGCCCGCAACGTAGCGGAGGATCCTCTTCACGGCTTCGCTGATGTCTCGCTTGCCGCTTGCCGCCGCGATGAACCGACCGACGAGCCGACGGCGAACGCCAAGTCCGGCCGCGTGGACAAGGTAGCGGCGGTCGCCCATAATGCGCCGCAGATTGCTGCAGCCCACCTCTCCGCCAGGTTGCCGCGGGCTACCACCTCTCCTCCATAGGAGCGTGGGCTGGGTTGCAGCCGCGAGCCCGCCCACCAACGATGCGCTTTGGCGAGGGCGGTCCGCGAAGGAGATATCGAGCTGCCCCGGTGGACCTCGATCCCTGTGTAGAAGGAGAGAGCCCTAAGTCGCCTATCCGAAGGCGTCTTCATCTCCGCTTGAACGCTTCGACTCGCCTCCTTGGAGCCGGTGATCACCAAGTCGCCGACGAGACGCCACCGCCAGGCGTTGCCGCTTTGCCCCGCCGTAGACCGCAGCATTGCAGCGCTCCGCCGAACCCCATTTGCATAAGGGTGGAGTCCACTTAGCGTTCTGTGCTCGGTGGTGCTCGCCGAAGTCGTAGAGGGGTTTGGCGCAAAGTGAGGACCTTGCCCTCCTGTCGGGGATGACGAATCCCGGCGGCCGACGGACGAGACCTCCTCCTTCAAGTCGCCGCTGAGGAAGGCGACTTGACGTCCATGTGATGGACGTGCAACCCTCCCTGGCCGCAAGTGCGAGGAGAAGACGAACGGACTCCATGCGCGCGACGCAGCGCGAAGCGCCGCCGGTCAATCCTCCCGCCGCATGAAGCCTCGTACCACCAAGCGAGCCTTGTGCTTGACGATGGCGCCGGCTTCATCCCGCTTCGCCTTGAACACCCACTTAAGGGTGATCGCAGACCGGCAGAAGATCCGCCACCCCACGCCCGGCTTCCGCTGACGGCGCCCATCTTGCTTATCGCGACACGCCACGCCGCTGCTCCTCCGCCCGAAAGGAGCGGGCCGCCGCCGTCGCGACGCCATGCAGCCCGCTGGGTCGCGCCGGCCACCCAGGACGGCAACGCCGAGGATGTTATCCATGGTACGGTAGCGCAGGCTCGCTGTCCGTAGGTAGGCGCGACGCGATCTCGTCGGGGGACAAGGAGTAGCGAATTCCACCGCGGCGCCGCTCGCCAGGACCGGTTGGGGCCGATCCCGGTGGTGGGCTGCCGCAGCAGAGAGTGGTGAGCCGGCAAGGAGTGGCTTGGCGAAGAGCGGGCGAGCTGTGCCGGCGGTGGTGGAGCACTCACGAGCTGGTGGCGAAGCGATGTCGAAGCTGGTGAAGACGAGCCGCTAGCTCCCGGCTCTCGAAATGGACGAGTCGACAACGGTCCCGGAATCGGTTGAATCGCCGCCCACCGCCTTTGTCCTGATGTCCACCGCTTGCGTTTAACACAACGCCACGCGAGATGCGACGCTGCAGGTGTCAGGTCGAGGATGCGAGGCCTTCGAGCCCTCCACAGAAGCCGGCGAACACTCCCGAGAGCTCCTGCTGCCGAAGCTTGCCGGCGGCCAAGCTCCTTGGCTTAACGCGAGGGAGCCAAGACCCGCAAGAAGAGAAACCGCCGCTTGGCGCCCATGCCAAACCTCGATGGCGCCCCGCTGCCGAAAGTGCCTTGGTAGGCGAAAGCGGTTGAGGATGTAGACGGCCGCTACCACCGCTTTCCCTGAAGACACCAGCATCCTCGCTTGAGGAGGGCCCGAGCCATCCCCACAACCGCTCGTTGCGCCGCCGACGACGCCGCTTCGCGCGGGTCGGACGCGGAGTAGTGGCGCGCGAATGCCCTCATCAAAGACAAGACGACGCTAATTCACCGCGTGGAATTCGCCGCGAAACTGTAGGCGCGAAGACGCGCAGCTTTACCAGACTTCGCCTCGCAGCCTTCAAGGTGCGCTTGATGGCGCCCGCAGCTTCTCTTGCCGCCGAGGACCATCACCACATGTAGCGGAGAGGTCGCCGACGAAAGCGCCAGGAAGTAGCGCTGTTCCTTCCGGTGTGGCCGTGTCACCGGCCACAAAGTCCCGCGGCACGAAGCTCGAGCCTCCTTGGCTCGGAAACTCGCCAGCAGGGAGGGAGTCGCTCGCTTGCCAACACGCAGACGCCGCAGAATCGCTTCCACATGGTCAAGCGAACGGCAGTTCGCACCATCTCCGGGCACCGAGCCGCTTGTGGCCTCGGGCGAAGGTGCCCAAAGCGCTGTGTTATCGCCACGCCGTCAGCCCCGACGAGCAATGAGACAGAGGGGTTGTGCACCGCACGCGGAAGGATGTAGAGTCTATTTGCGCCTCGTTACCTTGGCAAGAAGGCGGCGGCGAAGATCCCAACCGCGAAGACTGCGGCTCGATCTCGACATCGCGAGCCGTTTCATCCAGTTGTCCCAAGCCGATGATGGAGTTCTTCAGATCGGGATGTAGTAGACGCCGGTGAGTACTGCGCTCGCTCAGACACGGCGTGAAGATGACGGAGCCGACGCCTTGATTTTCACGCCGGAGGCGCCCCAAACTTGACGGAGCTCGAACGCCCGAGTCGAGCTCGAGAAGAACTCCCGCCGCCCGGTCATGTGGTGGGTGGCGCCGGTGTCGAGGCACCACCGCCGATCTTGTCGCGTTTTAACTGCCGCCGAGGAGGGCATGTGCTTTTGGCTCAAGGTGGAGGAAGGTCAGCCGCGTCGGCAGCAACCGAGGTAGTTCGATGCTCGTGATGAGCAATGAACAGATTTACCGCTCCTCCTCCTCCCAGGCGACGTGGGCCCGCCGCTGTGGTCGCCGACAATCTTGGCCCAATGACCAAACTTGCCGCAGCTTGTGGCAAGAGTCGCCTCGGCCGCTTTTGCTTGCTGCCAGCCGCCTACCTGGCGCCCACGGTCATCACCTCGGGTCGTCGACAAACTTGGCCCAATGACCGTGCTTGCCGCAGCTTGTGGCAAGAGTTGTCTCGCGTCGCTTTTGCTTGCCACGCTTATGCCGCCGTCGTGGAAGAAGGCTCTTCTTCCTTCGTCACCTTGGCCGGCACCCCCACCGCTTCCCGAGCGAGGAGGAGCTTCCGCCAATGGTGACGGGTCCCGAGACGCCAGGGCTCATCGCCGCCAACGACCTTGAGGCGACTCCAACGCCTCGATCGTCATCGTGGAGGTCCAGCAGAGACTCGATCGAGCGAGCCATCCGCTTACTTCTGGGACGCAGCTGAAGAGCTTCCACGCCTCTCTCTCGCCAGAGGTGTCGCCGAATCGCACTAACTTCGCAACAGAGTGTTGAGACGGAGAGCAAAGTCATCAATCGCCCTCACCGGCTTGAAGGCTGTGTTCTCCCACCTCTGCGAGTGCTCGCAATGTAGACTTGCGCGCGCGGCCGCCGCCGACAAGTGGTCGCAATGATGGCGCGCCCAAGCCTCTTTGGCACCGCTTGTTGGTAAGCGAGAATCGTGATCTCAAGCGGATCTGGCAGCGATGAGAGCATCCAATACCGTCGATCCTGGTCGAGTCGACGCCTCCGCACGGATCAAGATCCCACATATGCCGCGACTGGAGCTTTACCTCATCACCGCAGCCTCACTCGACGAGTTGGTCTTGGGCGAGGGTAGGCCACCCGGCCGGGACGACGCCCCGACGACAAATTGCACTGTGGTGACCACGGCATCAACCGGGAGAGAGAGTCGCGCCGCCTGCGGAAGGCCGCGCTCCGCCGACCAGACGACGCCGCCGCCATGTGCGCTTCCTCCAGAGGCTGCCACAGTCACGGCACTGGTCTGCCGCCGCCATGGGCGCAAGGCGTAGCTTGCCCATCAAGGCCGCCTTCTCGCCGCTTCCTCTCCAATGCTGCTCAAGGTCCGCCACAAGGCCATCACCGAGATGGAGCCGCTGTTGCGCCAGAGAACTCGACCATTGCTGCCGCCGCACGCCAGTGACCGCTGGCCGCTGGCCGCTTCCACCTCCGCTGGCCGCCGCCACTTGGCCGCTGCTAATTTCGACGCTTTTTCGCCGCAGCCATGCTCAGGCCGCTGCTGCTGCGTTTCTCCGCCACAGTTCGAAGTTCGCCTTGCCGCCACAGGTTTCGAGGCGCATCGAAGGCTGAGATCGCCTCATGCGACATGGTGCGCCCGGAATCGCCAAGGTGGAGGAGAGCCGCCATCGGGTTGGGGCTGCGGGCCGAAGCGAGGCCGAGAAGGGATTGAGCAGAGATGCTCAAAGTTGCAGTGATACTACGGCCTCGATACCACTTGTTAGTCAGCTGGACTCTTGCTCCTTTGTTTATTTTCTCCAACCTCACTAGCTAAGATGCTAGTCTACCTTCCCAGATACACTTCCTTCCATTATAGTTGTCGCCCCGTAGTTTCATCACGATTCTCTCCTCAGCTTCCTATTCCTTCGACTCCGATTCTCGCTCCTCCCAAGTACTAATGATCCTCAGACTGACGACTCCTCTCGACATCGAGGTATGCTCTTCGTGACTGCTTCTTCCATTAAGATTTCGTACATATATGGTTTCTGTAGGGTAGCTCATGAGCCTAGTACTTATCAAGAGACAGTTCTACTACATGAGTGGCAGCTAGCTATGTCTGATGAGCTTGCAGCTCTAGAGGATACTGGTATATGGGATTTGGTGCCACTACCCCCTCAATCAGTCCCTATCACATGCAAATGGGTGTACAAGGTAAAAACCAGGTCGCATGGTTCTGTGGAACGCTATAAGGCTCAACTTGTTGTTAGAGGTTTTCAGCAGGCTCATGGTCGAGATTATGATTGTTATGAATAGCGCTTGTATTCATCATGAGGCCAATGGGCCAATATATAGACACAAAGTACAAGAGGTGAATATGCAAATAACCCCTCATAACAATGGGGAATAATACACTATACACATATCTCTAACACCCCCCCTCAAACTCATGGTGGATCAACAACACTGAGTTTGGAGAGGTAGAAGCCGGTTGCGTGCTCGAGTCCGGGCCTTCGTGAAGAAATCGCTATTTGAAGCTCAAGGCACATATCAAGAGCAATCACCGATCATGCACACAAGACCTCATAAAGGAAGCATCAACACCAATATGCTTGGTGAGCTTATGCTTCACAGGTCACGGCAATATTGATAGCGCCAGATCTGTCTCGACAAAAGAGGAGCTCTGTAGTGACAGAAACACCAAAATCCTCAAGTAACCACCAGAGCTAAGTAATCTCATTGCCAAGAGAGCTATAGCTCGCAACTCACCTCTGACTTGAATGGGACACTGCAACTGCTTTCTTCATCTTCCGTGCAATGAGAGAACCACCAAGAAAACACAAGAAGCAGAGATAGATCGGCGATCGAGAGATCGCTAGCCCAAGTAGCATCCGAATAAGCTCAAGTCAGAATCGAGCTAGAGGTGGAAAGAAGAGATGGCGAGAGATAGTCCCACGAAGGTATCGCAGAACTCGAAGAAGGTGACTGTAGTGGACCTGAGTGGGAGCAGAGACGAACTGACTCAGAATGTGGACTGGATAAGTGATATCCGGACGAGTAACAGCAAGGTAGACAAGACTCCCAACAAGATGACGATAGCGAGTCGGATCAGAAAGAGGCTCGCCATCAAAGGGTCGGAGGTGAACATTGAGCTCCATGGGAGTCTCAACAGTACACTGATTAGTGAGAGAGGCGCGATCAAGAAGATCCTGAATATACTTCTCTTGAGACATAAAGAAACCATCCGAGTGGAAGTAACCTCAATCCCAAGGAAGTAACAAAGAGGACCAAGATCCGACATAAGGAACCGCCACTAAGACGAGCCTTGACAAAGGCAATGTACTTAGAATCATCTCCGTAATGATCATATCATCAACATACAGAAGAAGAAGAGTCCCACCACGAGACGAAGTGTGGACAAAGAGCGCAGGATCATGATCACTAGTCGAAAAGCCAAAGAACAAGGACCACAGAGGAGAAGCGCCAAACCAAGCACGAGGGGCTTGCTTAAGGCCATAGAGAGAGTGACGGCATGCATGCATCATGCCCTCAAGAATGAATACCCAAGTGGCGGATGCATGTAGACCTCCTCACGCAACTCGCCATTAATAAAAGCATTCTTGACATCAAGCCGAGAAATGCACTCAAGGGCAACAGATGCCACCGAAAGAAGAGTGCAGATAGTGGTCATGTGGGCCACAGAGCAAAAAGTCTTGTCAGAGTCACGACCATATACTTTTGCCGAAGCCACGAGCAACAAGACGCGCCTTATAGCACTCAAGAGAGCCATCAGAGCGAGTCTTAATCTTATAGACCCACTTACACGTGATGGGATGAGAGTGAGATGGAAAAGGAACAAGATCCCTGTTGAATATAGCCACTTGTCCATTCCAATGGGCCAAAAGGCCAATATATAACATGTACAAATGCAAATAACACCCTACACAATATATATATCTAACACCCCCCCTCAAACTCATGGTGGATCGACAACATTGAGTTTGGAGAGGTAGAAGTTATGCTGAGCTCGAGTCTCAGGCTTTAGTGAAGAAATCGCTAACCAAGTTCAAGGCACATAATGAAGAGCAATAACTTGGTCTTGCACTCGCGATCGCACGTATGAAGCATCCACTCCAATGTGCTTGGTAAGCTCATGCTTCACGGATCACGAGCAATGCCGATCGCACCAAGATTATCTCGATAAAAGCGAGCTTGCAAGTAAAATGTAAACGCCTAAAATCCGCAAGGAGCCACCGGCTAGGTGATCTCAAATCCAACAGGCTATGGTTTCAACTCACCTCAAGACTTAACGAGAAACTGCAGTCGCTTTTTAGTCTTCCGTGCAATCAAGGAGGAACCAAGGAAAACACAATAGGCAGAAGAGACCGCGATTAGAATGATCGCTAGCCTGTGTCGCATCGTAGTACGCTCAAGTCAGAAGAACTGGAACGAGGAAAGAAAAGACATCGAGTGAGGGTTCCACGAAGATATCAAGAACACGAAGAAGGTGACTCAGAGGGAGCTGAGGGAGCAGAGACAAACCGACTCAGATGTGAACAGGTGAGAAATGTCAGTCGAGTGATCCCAAGGTAGACGAGGCTCCCGGCAATATGGCGATAGCGAGTGGGATCCTCAAGAGGCTCACCATCAATGGGGCGAAGGTGAACACCTAACTCCATAGGAGTATCCACTACACGACCAAAGGAGACAAGCACGAGTAAGGATATCCTGAATGTACTTCTCCTGGGAGAGATAGTAGCCCTCAGGCGTAGAAGTGATCTCAATCCCAAGGAAGTAACGAAGAGGACCCAAATCAGACATCAAGAACTGCTTGCTGAGACGCTCCTTCACAAAGGCAATGTACTGAGAGTCATCTCCAGTAATGATCATGTCATCCACATATAGAAGGAGGAGCGTCCGACCCCGTGGAGAGGTGTGAACAAAGAGAGCAGGGTCGTGATCACTGGCAGAGAAGCCGGCAGCAGTGACAACAGAGGAGAAGCAGTCAAACCAAGCACGCGGGGCTTGTTTGAGCCCATAGAGAGAACGACGAAGGCGACAAACCATACCATCAGGGACAGAATACCCAGGGGGCGGCTGCATGTAGACCTCCTCACGCAACTCGCCATTGAGAAAGGCATTCTTAACATCCAACTGAGAGATGGGCCATCATGCAACAGAGGCCACAGCAAGGAGAGTACTGAACAGGGTCATGTGAGCGATGGGGCGAAAGTCTCATCGTAGTCGCGACCATGCTCCTCGCTGAAACCACGCGCTACAAGACGAGCCTTGTAGCGCCAAGAGAACCATCCGAGCGAAGTCTTGATCTTGTACACCCACTTACACGTGATAGGAGTAACACGCGCAGTAAGGGCACAAGATCCCAAGTGCTAGTGCGCCCAAAGCAATCTCCTCAGACATCGCAAGCTGCCACTCAGGGTGAGCAGCAGCCTCACTGAGGTCGAGGCTCAGAAGAGCAAGGCGGCGGCTTACAGCGCTGCAGCGGCCTGATGGTGTGGCGATCACGAAGAGCATATCTGGGAGGAGAAGACGGAGCCGGACCCAAAGAATGATGGAGAGGAGGATCGGGAACAGGTCCAAAGAGAGACGGAGACTTAAGAGAGGAAGTAGGAGGCCGAGGACGGCGAGAGTAGTGGAAGGGTAAAGATGGAGCCTCAACAAAAGAGCGAGAAGGAACATCCGGTGGAGGCGGAACAGATGGAGCCGAGGAGGAGTAGATGGAGGATGAGGCGAACAAGGGTGGAAAGCCGAGAGTCGTGAAAATCGAAGGAGATCGACTCAAGAAGAGAATCCGGCCGACAAGGGGGGAATGAGGGTAGTAAGGGCGGGAATCGCCAAAAGTGACATCCCGAGAAATCTCATCCTACGAGCAACAGGTCATAACAACGATAACCCTTATGCTCAAGATCAGAGCTAAGAAAACACACTCAACCGACCGAGGCCATGCTTAGTGCGCCACGAGGTGGAAGAAGGACGAAATGCATACGCCCAAAATAGCGAAGATGATCAGACTCGAGCTCGACCGAGGAGACGCCAACAGAGTAGAACCTCAAGAGCAGAGAAGGTCAGAGGTTGATCGAAAAGCAAGAAGAGAAAACAATTTCACCGTCGTAGTGAGGGGGAACAGAGGAGGCAAGCATGAGAGCGCGAGCGTCTCAAGCAAGTGACGATGTTTACGCTCAGAGACACCATTCTGAGCATGAGCACCAGACAAGAGTACTGAGGAAGAGTGCCCTGCTCAGCAAGAAAGCGACGCAAAGCAGCAGAGAGATACTCACCAGCAGAGTCGGCATGAAAAACACGTAATGATCAATCAAACCGAAAAGAACCATGGTGGCGAACATCCGATAAATAGAAAGAACTCGGCAAGGCTTGGACATAAAGTAGATCCAAGTATAACGAGAATAATCATCAATAAAGATCACATAATAGCGATGAGCCCCTTTCGAAACGAAGGGGGCCGGACCCCAAACATCAGAGTGAACAAGATCAAAAGGACAAGTAGAAATAGAATCACTAGTGGGATAGGGGAGTTGCAGCTGCTTGCCAAGCTTGCAACCCATACAATGTAAAGAGGTGTCCCTGTAAATGCACTCCAAGAACACCACGACCGACTAAAGATGATAGACGCGAGCCACGAGATGACCGAGACGATGGTGCCACTGGCAAAAGATGTAGTGGAGGACGCAAAGAAGAGCAGAGGTAGTGGTAGTGGCCGAATCGGGTCAGGAGACAAATGAAAGGAAGATGAAGCCACCGAGCTCCCAAAGACGCCATAATCACGGTCGAGGGCCAAGACCAAGCAGTAGTCCCCTGTCGGCGTCCTCAACACAACAAGAGTCGACTCAAGAACAATACGACAGCCATGATCAAGGATCTCGACCAAATAGACATAAGTCGATAGTAAGCCGAGGAACATGAGAGACTGCAAAACATGAAAAGAAGAAGTGAAAAGGGTGCCTCGACAGAACAGAAGGAGGTACCATCTGCAGCTCAATAAAGGAAGAAAAATCGATGGATCGCATGAAGTAAGGTGGGTAGAATCTGTGTCATGTGAAAAGAAGCACCAGAGTCCAAGATCCACGGAGACAAGATACCCGACGAGGAGGAGGCGGAGGCGAGGCGAGGCGGAGGCGAGGAAGATCACGAGAAGCAAGAGCCAGACGAGCAGAACCCGAGGAGTCCAAGGATGAGCCGACACCGAGGCGCTGAAGTAGTGAGAGAAGCTGCTGTGTGGCGTCACCAGAGGAGCCCTGGCGAGAGGGACCATCCCCTGAGGGAGAGGAACCTCCAGAGCCCTTCGGGGGACGTCCGCCCCGACGACTCTGGTCCCTCCTCCGCTTGTAACAATCCTGATACCTATGGCCGGCACGCTGATAGTAGGTGCAGTGGAGACCCGCAGTAGAAGCAGCAACCACTGGAGGAGCTGGAGGAGGAGTCATGGTCGGTGCTGAAGAAAGCGGCAAAGGAGCAGATGCAGAAGTAGACAAGACAGACTGCATCTGAGCCATGCCACGGTGATGAGTCTCCTCAGCACGCACACTCGTGAGGGCCTCCACCAAGCTCGGGCGCGGGTGGCGAGTCAGGAGCTGAGCGCGCACGGTCTCGAACTCAGGCCGGAGACGCGTCAGGACGTCGTAGAGGCGGTGAGTCTCCTGGTGAGCGAGAGCCGACACAAGCAGGGACAGTCCCAGACATCCGCCCAGAGAGTCAAGCCGACGCCACACCTCGGCAACTTCGTAGAAGTCATCAACGTGGCATCAAGTCAGCCAAGAGAATGTGCTCTGTGCACAACCGAGAGATACATAGCATCACTCGCCTACCGGTAGTGAGCTCGGGCGCTCCCACATGAGCCGTGTCGCCGGCAGCCACGCCACATCCCTAGAGATGGTCACAGCATGCTATCCACTAGGATGGCGGTAGCACGAGCCTCGACCTCCTACCGGCGCTTCAGGGCGCAGTAGCTCAGACTGATAGAGCTCTAGCGCCTCCTCCAAAGGCAAAGATTGTCGACCTCTGAGCCGCCTCGTCCGCACCAAGCAGAGAGAGCGGGCAAGGTCGGGTGTAGGACGAGGCGGACATGGTGCCACCAGGAGATGACCCCAGAGACGCTAGGCCGCTGAGGTGGATCCTCGGTGAACGGCCCACTCCCTAAGTTCGCCCCATCAAAACGAATCGGGAAGTGGATGGCGGGCGAGCCCGGAGAGGCCATCAACTGCTTTTTTTTTTTTTTCTGTTTTTTTTTCTCGGTTGGGCCTCACCACTAAAAGCACCCATGTGCACCCGGCCACTTTAGGGTTTCCGACGCGAGCGGCGCGCGGCGGGCGCGACGAGATCCGGTGCGGGCGGGCGATCGGCGGCGGCGGCGGATCCGTGCTAGCTCCTAGATCCGGCATGAGAGGCGACGCCGACCCGGGCGGAGGGCGGCGGCGGCCGACCCCAAGACGATCCGGCCAGAGAGCGGCGCCGACCCGGCGAGGGCGGCGGTGTCGACCCGGCGTGAGAGCAAGGCCGATCTGCCAGGAGAGCGAGCAGAGGCGCGCAAGAAGCACGGAGCTGAGGCGGCGGCCGAAAGGGGAGGAAGGCGTGAGGCGACACAATGGCGACGGCGTGCCTGGGAGAGAAGCAGGCGGCGGTGGTGGCTAAGAGGTAGGGTTTCAAAACCCTAGCTCGATACCATATTGAATATAGCCACTTGTCCATTCCAATGGGCCAAAAGGCCAATATATAACATGTACAAATGCAAATAACACCCTACACAATATATATATCTAACAATCCCAAGTACCAAGACGCCGAGGGCAAGAATCTCTTCACCATGGCATGTTGCCACTGTGGTGAGTAACAAGATCCCTAAGAGGAGACAGACTCATGAGTAGTCAGACCAAAGAAAAGCAAAACGGGCAGGGGGCCGAATCGACTGGCAATCGCAGAGAGCGTAGCGAGGAGAAGATGACCTATCAGGGGAAGATGGAGCATCGAGAAGATGGAACATCAGAGAAGATGGCTCATCTGGAAGATCCTCAATACGAGGTAGACGAGTGTAGAAGAGAGGGAAAAGGTATCAGAGGGAGGAGCCTGAGGAGCCGCAGGAGACAAAGCAGGCGGCGACAACGGCGGAGAGGCTACAGGATGAATATGTGGAGACTCAGTGGGACGAGTGGACGAGGGCAAGATGACATCTGGTGTATCTCGAAAGGTCAAAAAGACAGAGACTACATAGAGGAAGTCAAGGAGAGACAGACGGGTAGAAAGGACGAGACTCATCGAAAGTCACATCCCGAGAAATCCGCATCCATTGACCAACAGATCCCAAAGACCGATAGCCCTTTGTGCTCGCATCAGATCCCGTAAAGACACACTCAACAGATCGAAAGGCCATTTGGTGCGCTTCTCGAGGGCGAGGAACACATAGCAAACGCAGCCCAAATGCATTTAAGGGCGAGTAGTCGAAGAAGACCACAGAGACGCCAACAGGATCGCACCTCAAGAGCGT
This sequence comes from Phyllostachys edulis, assembly GCA_036346405.1. NCBI lineage: Eukaryota > Viridiplantae > Streptophyta > Magnoliopsida > Poales > Poaceae > Phyllostachys > Phyllostachys edulis. The sequence continues at coordinate 35,522,248 of CM070554.1, forward strand.
AAGAGGGTCGGATGTTGATGAGATAGGTGGCAAGGGAAACAACCTCGCCCAAAAGTGAGGTGGAGTAGAGGCGGCAATCATCGCACGAGCCGCCTCAAGGAGGTGATGATGCTTGCGCCACGACACCATTCTCGAGCATGAGCACCGTGACAAGAGAATCGAGCGAGAGTGCCCTACTCAGCAAGGAAGCTGCGCAGGTAACGAGAGAGGTGCTCGCCAGCAGAATCAGCACGAAAGACACGAATAGGAGTGAAGAACTGTGTGCGAACCATAGTGGCAAATTGTTTATAGATAGACAAGGCCTCACTATGAGAATACATGAACTATATCCAAGTGTGGCGAGAGAAATCATCTATAAATATGATATAATATCGATGACCCCCTTTTGAAACGAAGGGAGCCAGACCCCAAACATCTGAATGAACAAAATCAAAAGGACGCTGAGACACTGACTCACTATGAGGATAAGGAAGCTGAATCTGTTTACCTAACTTACATCCTTCACAATCTAAAGACTCGGCTCCTGAGACAGACCCCAAAAGGCCACGACGAACTAAAGACGACAGACGAGATCTACACAGATGACCAAGACGGTGATGCCACTGCTGGAAAGAGCCGGTAGACGGAGTAGCAGAAGCGGAGAGACTGATGGCGAAGATGGAAGCGGAAGGAAGATGAAGCCAGTCAAGCTCCCAGAGACGCTGTGAGTCACGGCGCCGAGGGCCAAAACCAATCAGAGCTCCTGTGTGGCGGTTCTGAACACAACAAGAGTCAGAGTCGAGAATGACCCGACAACCAAGGTCAGTAATCTGCCCAGCAGAAAGAAGTGCATGGTAAGGCGAGGAACATGAGCAACAGAAGGAACATGAAAAGATGAGTTGCTAAGAGGTCCTCAACCAGAGACAGAAAGAGAGGTACCATCAGCAGTAAGAACACTAACAGGAGAATCAAGAGGTGTAATGAAAGACAGAGTGGAAGAATCAAGTCATGTGAAAAGATGCTCCGTAATCAAGTATCCACGGGAGGTGCCTCGACTGTGGAGGTGGTGGTTTCAGCAGCGTCTCAAGAGTCGAGAGTAGAACCGATGAATCTGCCGAGGAAGAACTCAAGCGGCAAGTAGGCGTCAAGTTTGGCTATCTCCGCCAAGGAGAGAAATCGCCAAGGAGTCGATGCAGACGCCGATGTAGAAGCACCAGATGCGGCTAGTAGAAGAACGGCGTGAAAGATGTCGCCGCTTATAGCAGGACTCAATGTGGCCAACCTTGTCGCAGAGAGGAGCAGGAGGATGGCCACCGCCAGATGGAGGGTGGCCACCACCACTGTGGCGTACCGCGAGAGGAAGCGCAGTCTCAAGCGTGAGCAATGGTGTAGTAGGTGGACAAGCGGCGATCACGAAGGGGAGTGGCAGCAGACCAGCACCACTGAGGCGAACGGAAGCCATCGGTAGGCGGCGCCGACTACGGCGATTAAGGCAACGGTCTAACAGCGACGCCGACGGCGCGCGGTTAGATCGACGTTTTTTCTCTTCTTTTTCACGGGCGGCTAACCCATTGAGTTAAAACTTCGCCCACGACCAAGGTCTCACGAAGAAGCGGGGGACTAGGGTTCCCTTGGCGGCGGCGGCGGCGGCGGCGTGGGCGATCGGACGGCGGGTGCGTCTTGCGCTTCGGCAAGCACGCACGACGCGAGCGTAAGAGGCGGCGGTGCTTATGCGCCTGGAGCGGAGGCGCTTCGTGGGGGCACCGGGCGTAGGAGTCCTCGGGCCAAAGCATTTATAAGCAGAGGCGGTGTCGTCGAAGAGGTGGCGTTGGAGCAGAGGCACAGATCCAGAGGAGGCGAGGATCCTGCGGAGAGGCGGTGTCGCGTCGCCTTCAGAGTAGAGGCGAGAATCCCGCGGTGGCGGCGGCGTCTTTGCTCCAACGTACGATGCAGATCCAGCGTGCGATGCAGATCAGTAAGAATGAAGACGACTCTGTGTCACGCGTGATCGTCAAGACTGGAAATCGAGAAGGCCAAGAACTAGGCCGCGAGCCCCAGTTGATTGCCTGTGGGTATATCCTGGGGGTCCCATGTGTTACATTTTTATTCCGCTTTCGCTGCTATTCTTTGAGGGGTATTTTGCTTGGCCGCCCGTTCTTCAAGTCAAAAGCCACAAGATATATTTACACTTTGTTTATTATTATGCAATAGCTTTCTGTTTATATGATGTGTGTGTGTGTGTGTGGACTCACTATTAGTAAACTAGCAAAGAACGCACTCGCCTCTACCCGCTAGCCATTATTGGGTCTGTCATGGAAGGATGCATGAGAGTCCAAGAGAAGTCGAAATAGACTCGGAGAGGATACATTAGCAAAGTCCAAGAGGAATTCGTAACTAGAAGATAGTTTCTATAATTAAGAGTCCAAGTCGTAGTTAACAAGTCTTGATAGCACTATATAATACGCCTCAGTTGTAATAGTTTGGCAAGCAAGAATCAATCTACGTCTTCTCATTGCTATGTTCTAGTCTTCTCAAATTCTCTTGTCTTTCCCTCGCTATCCTCGCTGGTTACCCATGACGGCGCCTCTCCGTCGAAACCGAAAACCGCTCACGAGCGTTCTTTAACCACCCCTACAATCAAGTAGTCAAAGCGGTACATCATTTGGTATCGAGCCGACCATCATGTCTTCCTCGGCAGGTAGAAGAACGGCGAGCCGTCAGAGTTGATGGCAGCGATCACCGAATTGAAGTTGGAAATGAGCAAACAAATACGAGAGAGTTTCTCGTCCTTGGAAGCTTGGGTGAGCGCTTTGGAGGAGCGACCATCCAACATGGACGAACGCATCAAAAGGCTAGAAGATCAAACGGGATACGCCAGATTCGGGAGCTTTCACCCTGGCCCGATAGCAACTTCCGAAGCCAAAGTAGAACACTGGAACATATCAGCAACGGAGACAATCCTTCAAAGACTCTGAGATCGGAGCGTTTCCAAAAGCCTCTACCTTTCCAAATTATGGTACGACGTCGTTTGCTAGGACCTTACCAACTATTCCGCACCTTTGTCGTTTCTCGCCCCAAAAATTTCCACAAAGAAGCGGTCGCTCCACATGTATCGACAACAATGCATCATCCTACTGCACACTATAGGGTTCCACGCTACCACAAACTCGACTTTCCAACATATGATGGCAAATACGACCCTCTTGGGTGGTTGAATCGTTGTGAACAATTTTTCTGGGGGTAGCGCACTGACGAGGGATACAAGGTGTGGCTGGCAGCATATCACATGATAGGAGCGGTGCAACACTGGTACATCCAGTTGGAAAGAGATGAAGGAACGCCGAATTGGCCTCGCTTCAAGGACCGGTGCAATCTTTGCTTTGGGCCACCCATCCGCTCAAACCCTCTTGGGGAGATCGCAAGGTTGCGGATGACGGGTACCGTTGCGGACTACCAGGAAATTTTTTTGGCATTGCTTTGCCGTGTTGGTCCATTGTCAAGCGAGCAACAAGTGCAACTCTTTACTTCTGGTTTGCCTAATCTTTTGCGCATTGATGTAGAACTACAAAGTCTACCAGATTTGCAAGTAGCCATGAGCGTTGCAAGGTCATATGAACAACGAGCTCTTTTTGCTGCCTCGGCCATGTCAACAACAAACAAACAAGCTGTGGTCTGCAACATGCAATCAGCAGGGACTAGAGGAGACATAGGTACTGGTAGATCACGTCAATTTCGTCGTTTAACACCAGCGGAGATGGCGGAACGACGGGAGAAGGGTTTGTGCTACAATTGTGATGAGAAGTTCACCAGGGAACATTGATGCCAACTACTCTTCTACCTTGAAGTGGTGACCGACAAAGTCGACGTCGAGAATGAACCGCCTTGAACTCGGCTCGAGGACAAGTTTGGTTCTCTAGCGGGAGTAATGTTGTGGACTTACTATTAGTAAACTAGCAGCAATGTACGCCTTACCCTACCGCCATTATTGGGTCTGTCATGGAAGGATGCAGAGAGTCCAAAGAGAAGTCGAAATAGACTCGGAGAGGATACATTAGCAAAGGTCCAAGAGGAATTGAACGGGAGATAGTTTCTATAAATAAGAGTCCAAGTCGTAGTTAACAAGTCTTGATAGAACTATATAATACGCCTCAGCTGTAATAGTTTGGCAAGCAAGAATCAATCTATGTCTTCTCATTGTTGTTTTCTAGTCTTCTCAAATTCTCGTGTCTTTCCCTGCTATCCTGCTGGTTACCCACGACGGCGCCTCTCCGTCGAAACCGAAGCTCACGAGCATTGCCGAACCACCCCTACAATCTGCGTAGTCAAAGCAGGATACATCAGTGTGATATTCAATGATGTAGCTATGTGCACTAGCTACTGATCTAGAGACTAATGCGGGTATACACAGAAGATTCCGAATTACAAATTTGGGGTCTGACAATGTCACGGCATCGCCTTGGCGTCGTGGTGACCCAATGGGGATGCCGCGGAAGTTCGCCTCACCTTGGCCATCTAAGCGGGCGCCTAGGAAATCTTGGAGTCCGGGCATCGCCGCAGCGTCCACGGCGAGAGGCTAGGCGAGCGCCTTAGGCACCTACGCCTGCAGGTCATAATTGAAGCTGCAGGGGCCAGGGGGCCAGGGGGCGTCAGGTGCTAGAAGCAAAGAGCTATAGAGGTATTAGGCTGGTGAAGTGAAGCGGCGTGGAACCCTAGCCTTCGCCCCCCCAACTGCGCCCTCCCCCTGACGCCAGCGTTGCCAGGTACTCCCTCCTCCACTCCCTCTACTTTTTTTCTTGAGTTATCCCGATCATCTGCTTCTTTTTTTCTTGAGTTCTTTTTTTCTTTGTTCCTCTTCCTCTGCTCCTCCGTTCCTCTTTCTTCTTCTGCTAAGGCTAGTCATCGGTAAGGTCTCTCCTGTCTCCAAGCTCCTTCATTCCTAATCAACTCCTTTAGCTCGCCATATCTCGCCTTGAGGATGCCATGGCGCCTCTCAGGCGCCATAGTTGCTATGCTATGTACGCTGTGACAACCATGGCCATGCTGGCCACTTATGTGGCTTAACCGTCAGCGTCAAGTCAGTAAATTAAAGTGGGACCCACCAGAGAGGACAGAAGTGAAAGAAAATTTATTTTTGCTGTATTATTTTCTAATAACTTGTTGACTCACTGTGCGAGTTGGCTTGCTGACATGGCTCATTGGCTTGTGATTCATCGAATTGAGCCCAATCAGATGCCAAGCAAGCAAAACCAGTACTAATACCACCGTCACAAGATGGAGGAAAACATACCACTTTGGCCAGTTCTCCAACAGTGGCTAGCACTCCCGCAGCAAGCGCATTATTAGCATTTGGTCCTGTTCCTTCACACAGTCTAGCCACTAGCGCCTGAAAGAAAACAATATCAGAACTGGGAAGTAAGAATAGCACAAGAAACAATAACGCAGATCTCATATCTTACTAACCTTGTGAATTGGAGCAATATAAGGAAGTATTAGCTGTGCACAACTCCTAATTAAGCAGCCCAACAATTTAGCACCTTCCTCTCTACACGTGCTATCAATACTGCAAACATGAAGATTTTCAGAAGCATGATACTGAAGCAACATGATGACTTTGGAACCAGCATTGATTTTCGGAAGCAAAAGTTTTATTGCCTTAAACCTTTGGTCAAGGTACGTGAGCAACTGTATAAGATAGCGACGAAGGGCAGGCAATACATATGCTGGATTTTTTTCAGATAATCTGCCTGCAACCGATATTGCCAATTCTCTGACATCATACTCCTAGGTCAAACAATAAAAAGGAAAATTGACAACGATGGCCGGCCATCGTGTTTAGAAATCTACTAACTATTAGCAAATATAAGAGGAATAGGAATTGACATTGCAACAGCGTGGACCAGTGCAAAAAAAGCAACATGATGTTCTTCGTCTAATATAGATATTTCCAATCATGGATATAATAATCCAGGACTATTTCTTTTTGTTTACAAAGACATGGACTATTACGATTTAATAAATAAGGCAACATAATAGTCACAAGATACAAATCAAGTATATCACACTATTACTCGCCAATGATTCAGTTTCTAGAAATATTTGCACAAGTACACTATAAAGTCTAGGAAAACATACGTTGTAGACAGACCCTCTTTACTTTGACAGTCATTAATGTGTCACCCTTTTTGCACAAGAGAAACCCCATTGGTAATAGATATAAAAAAATAAGGCATACAAGTGTGCAAACGCACACCAAAGAAAAAAAGGACCCATTTTTGTAAAGGCTGCATCCTTTTGACAAAATGAACATCACACATTAACAAAGTAGGCACTGAAACTAAAATGAAATTCCGTTCTTACTCTTGTCTGTTCCTAGTTCATTGCAGCTCATTAAGAATTAAAGACACTACATGACCACAATAAAAGATGCAATTAAAAGTAATGCGACCTTATGGAACAACTAATGTAGGGCATCCATTTTTTTTTCCTACTCTTCTATGAATTCTGCTTAGGAAAAAAGTCATGTTTTTCTCCTTCCTGGTGCTGAGACTTTACAAATACAAGTCAATATCTACAAGACTACAACTAAAGATCAAAAGAGGAAAAACAATTGTGAAACATCTCTAAACGCAGAAATCCCATGATTGGCTAGGTCAACATTCTAGCTGGGTGGAAATACAGGAAGGGAACCCTCACAATCTCTAATACAAAAAGATTTTCAGGTTTAACAGTACTTTCATAAAGGAAGCAAACAATAAATAAAAAGGTGAACTAAATGTGGTGTGGAAGAAGCTGTTAATAAATCTAACGGGCCACTCTATAGGATAAACATGTAATACAGTGTACCTCGTCATTTAAGGCAACAAAAATTGAAGTCAAGATGTCAGCTTGGGCCAAAAAATCATCGAAAGTCGGATTCCAATACAGAGCATTGCATACTGAACTTCTAACACCAACATCAGCATCAGCAACTGCAGCAATAAAAAGTTTTTCCACTATCTGCAGAGGAACATAAGAAAGCCAACAGACAATCAACATTATGCCAATCAAAATGTATCGCAGGGATTATCATCACAGTGTCCTTATGACATAAGAACATAAAGCGCACAACTGCCAAGAACCAAGTCTCAGTTTTTGAGGAAATCCTGTGTCAACTATCAAAGATTGATGAGTTGATCAGTTGAAGCAATGACTGATGGCCAAACGGGACCTGTTGGTCAGCAAATGACTAGCTCCTTTTTGCAGATCCTTTTTGTATGTAGCTAACGTTGTGACTTAGCTGGAGTAGGTCCAATCATGAACTATGTGTGAAGTATCCTAGAAGTCCCAATTGTAACAAATAGCTATAGGACGCGGCTATGCAGTTGTTCCTCATCGACCCCGTGCCCGCGCGACACCTGCTATCATCAACCTCATCACCGGCGTCGACCAGTCCGTTGCATGGGAAACTTGATATCAAGGAATAGGCAACTAATCTACATAATACCAGAAGATACCAATGGAAATAGAGCTTTTAGATGTCCTCTCCTCATGTCGATCATACAGTTTCTACATGGAAAATTATAATGACATGTCTATATATGCATTTTATACGTAAATATATACTCATACTAATTAAATAAAACATACGGTCCAACCGGTGGCCCACCGATCTGACCAATGATCTGATGACCCAAGACCTCAACCAGGTCGATGACTGGTTCGGGCCTGATAACTATGCGCGAGACCGCACGGAAGCTCGTCGTCGGCCTCCTCGACAAGAAAAGCACGCCACCGACCACCATCCTCTGACGAGAGCTCGTAGGGGACACCTTGCCGCTGTCCTCTTTTGCATAGGAAGGAGTTTGAAGCGTCATCACCATCCCCTCCACGCACTAAACCACGCCACACCTCAGCCAGTGTATCATTTGGGCCTTGCTGTAGTTTAATGGATGTTGCATGTAACCTATTCGGTGTAACGCCCAACTGGTTAGCTTTTGAAAAAAATTCAACCCCATCACTTTGTGAAAGCAGTAATGTAGATGCATGCTAATTCTGCACTAAAGAGGAAGCCTAGAAATATTACAACTGGGCACAAAATGCAGGATTCGAATTGAAAGTTACAAATTGCAGAAGGAATGCGTGAAATACTACACTAAAACATCTGTAACATCCCAAACAATGGTGTATGTTTCAAATGTATAAAAATGAGGATAAATTAAAACTTTTGATGCCTCATGATATCATTTGAAATTTCCTGGGAATTTTTCCTAGGGTTTCCTATTTTCTAAGATCGATGTTTCTTTTGATGGAAGCTTTTGTCCTTGAAAACTCCATAATCAAATCTTGTGATAATCCCCTAGAAATATTTTTCCTAAGTTCTAGATCATCATAGTAACCTCTCTGTGAAATCTCATAATTTTTAGATTTTATTTGCTATTTCTAAAGAGCTAGTCAAACCAGTTTGAACTCTGGTCAAACCCCTAGGGCAGCCCATTGTGAATTTTCTTAAGAACAATGTAGTGCATGAAAATTTCCTAGAAAAATTACACAAGGTTTTCCTCAGATTCAGCAAGCTTCCATAAAAATTTCAGAATTTTTGGAGCTTTGGAGCTACCTTCAAAAATTCTCTATCTTCTCAGCCTTTTTAAATCAAAATCTGAAATCACTATTCCTCGGACTCGGACCCGAGCCCGACTCAAACCCGACCGCACCACCTGGCTCGGTCCAACCCCCTAACTGCACCATCGCATGCAGCCATCCGATGGAAACTCAGCGGTCCCGATCGCGTACCGCTTCGGCCTGGTTTAAAAGTCCTCGCGCAACATCGACTATTGGATCTCGATCCAACGGCCCGCGCCGACCCAATTCACTCAGTCCCTCTCTCGTGGTTGTGTCATTGCGTCGCGGGCCCCACCGGTCAGCTGCGTCGTCCACCTCGCGCTGGCGCTCGCGCAGAAGCAACGCGCCACGTCGCGGCGAAGCTCTATCGCCTCCGTCAACGCGTGGGCACGGCGTCAATCCACCGCCCCTCTCGGTCAATCCCTAAGCTCAGTCAGTTGACGCCGCTCCCATTTCCGTCGTCGCCTGGGGATAATACCCCCTCTCTCGCCCGTTCGAGGTCGTTCCTCCTCTCGGTGGCTGAGGAGGGAGGCGCTTGTTCGAGCTGCTCTCTAAGGTGAGCTTCCTCCGTGTGGTTCCCCTTTCTTCCTCTTCCTTCACTGCTCCCTTGTGCGCCGATTTGAGCCCTTGTCTTCTTGTGTAGCTTGAGGAGACGAGGCGCGCTCCCTGCTGCTCCAGAGCACGCACCCAAAGCCGTCGCCGTGCCAACTCCGTCTCCGGTGAGTTTATTTCTTGCTTAAGTGCGTCACTGTGCGCCTTTTAGTCTAGGGAGGAGATCCCCTCAACTATTTTGGCCTTTGTATCACAGGAGCTCGGGAATTTCTGTGTTTCTCCATTTCCGGTCGCTTGAGCCCCTTTCTTCTCCGGCGATGACACGGTGAGCCATTCCCTAATTCTTTGCTCTGTGACCATCGCAGTGACCCTACCTAGCGGTTCTGTCACCTATTTCTCTCTTTCTTAGCTCAGGGCGAGCTCTCCTCGGTAACACCACCGCCGCCGCCTCGGTTTCTCGTCGTCGGCCCAACTCCGGCAACCTCCCCACCTCCGGGTCATCGCAGTGAGTCCCCTGAGCCTTCCTTTTGCTCATGTGCGTGTTGAATCACCTCGGGCGCCATCGCTTTGCACGTTGGCTTGTAGCCCGAGCAACACCGCCGCCTTAGCTCGCCGCGCCGCTGCGTCAGACCACCGCTAGCCTCACCGCTGGTGCCGTCGGGTGCACAAGGTTGTGGGCTTTCCATTTTGAGCACTCACCCGCGCCGCCGCGCTCTGGTTCGCCGGCGTTTCGCCGGGGAAACTCGCGGCCGCAACGGCTCTGCGTGGCATGTCCCGACAGCTACTGTAGCGCCATCATTAGCGTTAATTGCTGATCATTAGCTTTTAAATCTCAATCTTTGTCGGAAAAGCGGGATTAGCCGCGTTAAGTAAGGGCTAGCCGTGAATGACAGGTGGGCCCGAGCCACTTAAGTGGGCTGTGCACTAGACTCATACACCGGTGAACCAAGTTCACGAGTATGAGTCTATGGCAAGCAGACCCCACCTGTCAGTTCGGTTAATCCTTTAGTTAAATAGAAAATGGCACTATTCAGTAGGCCCCGCCTGTCATCGGCTGTGGTTAGCTTGGCCTGGGTATAAAAAGTATGCAATGTTTATATAATTTCCGGAAATGCTTTATTTATGAACTGAAAATTGGTTAAACTTCAAAATTGCATAAGTAATTCATTCTAGCTCCAAAATTGATGGTTCAAATTTGGTTAGTTTCCTTTTTAAATGTACTTTAATATAAAAATGGTTTGAATCTTGTTACTATTACATAAAACACTTTTGGCAAAATTACTTTAGGATTAGTTTTATTGTTGCACTAAAAATTGTTTTAACTTCAAAAATGCATAAGTATTTCTCAGTAACTCCAAATTGAGTAAACTCAACTTTGTTGGAATCCTTTGTTAGTGTAGTTTATTGTAGAATAGGTTGTGAGCATGATACTGTTGTTGAAAAATCTTATTTTACATATAACTTGTGTACTACTTTCATAACTTTGAAAAATCATAGAAAATTCATCTTAGCTCCAAATGAGGTGAATCAAATTCCATTGTTCATCTCATGTGGAGCTCTACCTAGTATAAAAATTTCAAGTACACCACACCTCTGGAAATTTTTACCAAAACAATTAATTCGGATGAACAGTAACCGGTATCAATTTATTTGGATTTTCTGGAAAACTGACTTTCAAACTGTCATAACTTTTGTATAGAACATCCAAATAAATTGATTCTTATTGCTAAATTCACCTAAAATCATGCTCTACCTTCTGTGAAGTTTTCATGATTTTTGGATGAATTTGAATTTTTGGGTCTTTTCGGTGTTATTCGTTCTTATTGTGCTTTCGATTCTTTCGGCAGGTTCCGACGATCCTATTGTATACGAGAGTGATCCTCTACAGCAAGAAAGTCATCCCCAGCAAGGCAAGCAGTTTGATCATAAACATCCCATTACTTTCAAGTCTAATACTTTGTTTATAAATTGTATGTATGCATGCTTTTGTATCGAAGTTTATTTTCCCGATTAGAGGTAGTTATTCCTATTGCATGGTTGCCCTTAAATTGTTCATCCCCTACCACTAAACATAAGGTATTAATCTCGCCGGTGAATTAGAGCCCGGTGGTTGAATTATGCTATTTTATTGTCTTTTCGGTGTCATGCTTAGAAATGATTAGCTACCGGTAGAATTGGGCGGTTATCGACTCAGTCGATAACTTTGATCACACAAAATTATTATTATCATTATGCTCAGCACTTTGTGCTTTGTTACTTTGTAAATTCAAAAACTGAAACTGAAAATGAAATTTTTGAGACTTAGGCACAATGGTTGATGGTGTGATCTTATGGTGTGACTGGAATGGTGCCCAAGTCAATCAAGGACCAATTACTTGCGCCACCGTATTAAGAAATTTATGATACTAACCACATGAGAGGCATATGGAACCTCTCTTGACTTAGTACTTTGGCGTGTGTTAGCTCAGGAGTTGCATGGTGGGCTTTTGGGTGAGCAGTAGTGGAGTTTCTCCACTGCAAGGAGCACCATCCTTTATAAGGAGGTGAGCATCTTTGATGACTTCGCATCAACGTATGGAGCTTTCTCCCATATGGGCGACTCGTAGTTAATACACAATATTGGAAACGTCTCGTAGGACTCAGCTCTGCCGGCATACCAAAGGAAGTGTGCTTTATCGCGTGGCAAAAAGGAGCGGTCTGGTATGTGGGTACATTGGTACACCCTTACAGGGTTCAAACTATTCGAATAGCCTCGTCCTAGGTTATGGACATGCTTGGATACGCCCCGTGAGAACTAGACTATAACCTTTAATTAAAACTTGATGTGGGTGGTATGAATGGGGAATTCATGCTATTGTTGTGGTGGCTATTGGGTTAGCCACTTCCAGGATGTCTTGTTATTATTGTTTCTTATATCTCGTTGTTTTGGTCAAATAAAAACAGATTGTAAAATTGCTTTAAATCTATTACATTATTGCAAATGAAAACTTGCTTTATGCTGAAAATGAGTCTAGAGCCTCCTCCACTTAAATAAGCTTGCATGTAGCTATGTATAGGCCTGTTACTCTACACGTAAGTCTTGCGAGTACATTTTTGTACTCATTTGCTATGCTTAATTAATTGTTGCAGAGGAGGAAGCTGATCCCCTAGGGATTCATTTTTGTGAGATGTGCGGCGGGTTTGACGACTAGGTTAGTGGCTTGGTTGGTTGCCTTGTGGGTTAAAGGCACACTAATTGGCTCTTGTTTATCGCCATCTTATGGCTGTTTGCTTCCGCTATTTATCTAACTCTTTAGTTGTCATTTGGCCGGTCGGCCCCTTTTGTAATAACTCTATATTGTATGTCTTTTGAATTGCTTAGTTGTACTTCGGTTCTATGTGTTGAATGGAATTGATGCTTAATTTTTGTATGGGGTATGTGTACTGCAATTCTGGAAAGTACATATACGCCGAGAGTCGAGATATTTGATTTGTAATGCTTGAATCATCTTAATGGTTAAGTATTACAAGTTAAATACCCTGGATTCTCACAAAAGTTGGTATCAAAGCCATACTAACCGTAGAAACCACTAGCTTGGTCGTCCTTAGGATATTTTGAAAAACTTAGTTTCAAAATGACAAATGGTTTATGAAAAATTAAGTAAGTTCTCAGGTTTTACTCCTTACCTATCTTAGATTGCCCATCTTACCTTGTTCTTAATTGAGATTTGAAAAGTTGTTTCCTCTCATCTTCTTTCAAAAGATAGTTGTTACCGTTTAAATTCGGTTTTGGGATTCAATGAGTGTTGAGAATATGAAGTGTTGGTTGTCTTTTAGTGGAGATTAGAAGCATTTAAAGTTGGAAATTTCAGCTTGGAGCTTAGATACAAAATCTGGACAGCAAGTATAAGTTTTGGACAGTAAGCACCTAGTTCTTCGATAGGGCTTAAAATGAGAGGATAATTCAACTAAAACTTGTGGGGTTTAAAAGGGTAAGATGTGATATTAGATAGCTAGTGTCTAACACGCCCTAGATGGTTTTTACCATGATCCTTATATGCGATAGAACTTGAGTTGTGCTCTGAAATTTTCTTCTCAAACCGATTGCTCGTTCATTCAATACGAGTTAGTCGTACCGAGAAGTTGAATCTTGTGCCTTATGAGTTTTGCATTGGATCTTATGCCTTTTTGCAAATGTTTGGAGTTCATTTCTTGCTGGTTATATGGTTGTAATTGGGTTAGGGTAATATCTCATTTCCCTAGTTGATAGCTTTTCTTTTGCTACCTTTCACCTCTAGTTTTCGGGTTTTTGTTGCTAATCCGCCTCAATGAAACATGATGGCTGGAAGAACTCGCAGTAGCCAAGGTCAGGATGAGGAGCTCCCACCTCCTTCGACCATGGCTGAGGTTCTCGCTCAGATTGAGCGAAATCACATGGATCAAACAAGGATCCTAGAGGCGATTGCACGGAATACCTCCAACCTTTCCGGTGCCTCTGGATCAGGAGGGGGAGGTGGTCATCATCAGAGGGGAGGACTCTCAGAGTTCCTTCGCACGCAGCCACCCACCTTCTCATGGTCCGAGGATCCACTCGACGTAGACGATTGGTTGCGTCTAGTCGAGCGGAAGCTCGATGTCGCTCAGTGCCAAGAACAAGAGAAGGCACTCTTCGCCTCCCATCAACTAGAGGGGGCAGTACTTTCATGGTGGGAAAACTTCCTCGCCATGCAGCCCGCGGGCCGAGCCATCACTTGGGAGGAGTTTCGCACTACCTTCCATCGGGCTCATGTTCCCGCTGGATTGATGAAGCTTAAGAAGGAGTTCTCGGTGCTCAAGTAAGGGCGCAGGACAGTGACTGAGTACCTGCATGATTTCAACCATCTCTCTTGGTACGCCCCTGAGGACGTGCCCACTGATGAGGCCAAGTAGGAGAAGTTCATGGATGGCTTGTTTAAGGAGCTTCAGGACAAGCTGTCTATCGTCGACTTCCCCGACTTCCAGACATTGGTCGACAAGGCTATTGTCGCCGAGCACAAGGGAAGTGTGCTAGGCGATTCTCGCAAGCGCAAGTGGGAGGCCCAAAAATCAGCAAGGGCCAATTTTCCCCGTTCTCACGTCGGGCAAGCCCCGGTGCCTCACTCTTAGGCTTCAGCACCACTGAGGCCACCGGCGTATGTACCTCGCCCACCGCAGGCCGTGTCTCAACCACGTGCACCTGCGGGACAGCAAGGAGGCCCCCACTATCCATTTCCGAGGTCACTTGTTTCTTCTGCAACAACAAGGGGCATTATGCTAATCATTACCCTAAGAAGATTGGAGCGGCCCCTCGTTCTAATGGAGGACGCAGGCAAGGAAATGGTTAAGAGCAGAAGGCTACTCAGAAGGCCCAGAATGTGGGCAGCGGCCGAGTCAACCATATCTTAGCCGAGGAAGCGCAGGAGGCACCCGACGTCGTGTTGGGTACGCTTCTTGTCAACTCTCAACCTGCTACCATTTTATTCGATTCTGGAGTTTCTCATTCTTTTATATCAAAGTCTTTTGCTGCACTTAGTGATCTTCAAATTGTTCCTATGCATGTTCCTTTGATTGTTCATTCTCCAGGGTCGGAAATGAGAGCTGAAAATGAATGTCGGGATGTTTCTATTGAGATTGAAGGAGTGTGATTTTTGGCAAATCTTATTCTCCTCAATTCAGCAAGTTTGGATGTAATACTTGGCATGGATTGGCTGTCCCAACACTTGGGGCAAATCGATTGTGCCAGAAAATTCATCTTCCTCACAAGTCCATCCGGCAAGCAAGTTGGAATTTCGCCAAAGCTGCAAGAACCACATCTTTATGCACTTGAAGCGAATCCAACTATGGAGATTCATGAAGTCCCAGTAGTGTGTGACTTTGTGGATGTTTTTCCCGAAGAATTGCTTGGAATGCCTCCAGTTACAGATATTGAATTCGTCATCGAGTTGTTGCCCGGTACCGCCCCGATTTCAAAGAGGCCGTATCGGATGCCACCGAATGAATTGGAGGAGTTGAAGAAGAAACTTGGTGAACTTTAAGAGAAAGGTTTCATCCACCCCAGCTCATCACCGTGGGGCTATCCTGTAATCTTTGTAAAGAAGAAAGACAAGACTCTGCGTTTGTGTGTTGATTACTATCCGTTGAATGCAGTGACGGTGAAGAACAAGTACCCGTTGCCTCGGATTGACGACCTTTTCGATCAATTGACCGGAGCTCGGGTATTCTCCAAAATTGATCTGAGATTGGGCTACCATCAAGTCCAAATCAGCTTGACGATATTCCAAGACGGCTTTCTCTACTGCTACCGCACGAGTGTATACCATGTCTTTCGCTTGACGAATGCTCCTCGCTCTTTTCATGAATCTTATGAATATGGTATTCATGGAGTATTTGGACAAGTTTGTGGTGGTCTTCATTGATGATATCCTCATCTACTCAAGAACAATGAAGAGCTTGTCAACGCTGGTTAGTGTTGGAAAATCATGCATAACATCAACTCTATCAAGTTCAACAAGTCGCGAGTTTTGGTTGAAGGAAGTGGCATTCTTGGGCCATGTTCTTTCAGCGGAAGGCATGGTCGTGGATCCTAGCAAGGTCAGTGATGTGCTCTCATGGGGTCAGCCCAAGTTAGTGACTGGCGTGAGGAGTTTTCTCGGTTTAGCGGGATACTATCGTCGCTTATTGAGAACTACACCACCGACATCCTCTTCTCTCTTCCCAGCTAGCTCTCCTACCTCATCCCTTCTTTCCCTTCCTCGTGGAGGCGAAAGCAAAAGTAGAGGCAAGGCACAGAGAGAGAGAGAAGCAGAGGTGGAACTTGGGGCTGGCGGACGAGGTGGCGCGGCGGGGAGGCGTCGACAGCGACAGGGCAGGGAGGGGTTGGAGGCATTGGAGGAGGCGTGACGGGAGAAGGAGGGGTTGGAGGAGGCTGGAGGCGGTGCCGACGCGATGGGTTTGGGAGCAAACGGGTGAGCCTCACTTCATACCCCATCCTTTCTAACCTCTTGTCGTCGCCCAGCTTTGCCTCGATCCGCTCAACGCCACCTTGGATCCACCCAGCTCCACTAGGAGCTACCACGCCTTGCCCGTCTAGAGCCGTTTGGGTCGCGCCGACAAATAAGTGACCACCTAGGTGGGGTTAGCGCCCAAGGAGCCAATTAGCTCAGAATTGCCATCCCGCTCCCTTCGGTTCGTTTTGAAGGGATGAACTTCCGGAAGTGGATTATTCACGTGAGGATTTACCTCAACAGGCAGCGCCTCTAGGGTCATCTCACCGGCGAGCACCCCCGCCGCCTCACCTCCAGATCGCCAGCTTCTACCACCAGAAGCCGCTAATGTCAAGACTGGAGGAGGCTCTAGAGCTCTACCAGTCTAAGCTGCACACCTACAAAAGATGGCAGGATGCCAAGGCTTGTGCTATTGCCATCCTGGTGGGTAGCATGCCTGTGGCCATCTCCATGGATGTGGCAGAGCCACCGACGACTCAACTTATGTGGGAACACCTCCGAGCTCACTACCAGCCGACGAGTGATGCTATGTATCTCTCTATCATGCACCAGGTGCATTCTCTTCATCAGCTCGATGCTATCGTGGATGACTTCTACCAGCAGATGTATGAGGTGTGGCGGCAACTCGACTCACGTTTGCCGGACTTGTCCCTGCTGTGTGTGGCTCCGCGCTCGCTAGGAGACTCACCGTCTCTATGACTTCGATCGTCTTGACAATTCGAGTTCGAGACCGTGCATGCTGAGGAGACTCATCATCGTGGCGTGACTCAAATGCAGGTTGTCTTGTCTGCTTCAGCACCGACCATGGTCCCTCCAGCTCCCGGGGCACCAGTGGTTGTCATTCTATTATGGTCTGCTTGCACCATCGCCAAATAAGTGATGGCCACAGGTATCAAGACTGCTACAAGCGGAGGAAGGACCAGTATCGCCAGGTTGGACGCCCCTCGAAGGGCTCTGGTGGTCCCTCCCACTCAGGAGCTAGCGCCTTGCCAGGGCTCCTCCGGTGACGCTACGCAGCAGTTCCTCTCCCTACTCCAGTGCCACGGTATCGGCTCGTCCTCGGGTTCTGCTCGGTTGGCTCTTGCTTCTCAATAGTCTTCACGCCTCCACCTCCACCTCTGCCCTTGCCAGGTATCTTGTCTCCGTGGATCTTGGACTCTGGTACTTCCTTTCACATGACACCAGATCTACCCATCTCACTTTTGTGTTCCGCAGCTCTTCCTTCTACTATTCAAACTGCAGATGATACCACTTTTCCTGTTGCAGGCCAAGGCATCCTTTCCACTTCTTTTCATGTTCCCGCAGCCCCTCTTGTTCCTCAGTTTACTATGCAGCTTATGTCGGCTGGTCAGATCACTGATCATGACTGTTGTGTTGTTCTTGAGTCTAACTTTTGTTGTGTCCAGGATCGCCACACGAGGACTCTGATTGGTACTAGCCCTCGGTGTCGTGATTTGCAGCATCTTTGGGAGCTCGACTGGCTGCATCTTCCTTCCGGTGTCTCCACCAACTAGTCAGCCACTACCACTGCCTCTGTTTTTACTGCGTCCTCTATTACTTCCTTCGCTCAGTGGCACCATCGTTTGGGTTAGTGCTGCGGATCGTGTCTATCATCACTAGTAGGTCGTGGTGTTCTTGGATCTGTTTCTAGGGGCATCTCTTTACATTATATGGGTTGCAAGCTTGGCAAGCTGCTGCAGCTCCCCTATCCCTCTAGTAATTCTGTTTCTACTCGTCCTTTTGATCTTATTCACTCAGATGTTTGGGGTCCGGCTCCCTTTGTTTCGAAAGGGGGTCATCGATACTATATGATATTTATTGATGATTATTCTCGTCATACTTGTATCTAATTCATGTCCTCTCGCACTCAGGTTCTCTCTATTTACTAGATGTTCGCCACCATGATCCGCACTCAGTTTGATTCGGCCATTCGTGTGTTTCGTGCTGACTCTGCTGGCGTGTACTTGTCTGCTTCTTTGCATTGCTTTCTCACTGAGCATGGTACTCTTCCCCAGTACTTGTCCTGGTACTCATGCTCAGAACGGTGTCTCTAAGCGTAAGCATCGTCACTTACTTGAGACGGCTTGCACTCTCATGCTTGCATCTTTTGTTCCACCTCACTTCTAGGCTGAGGCTGTCTCCACTGATACTTTCCTTATCAACATGCAGCCTTCCACTTTGCTTCTTGAGGTTCTACTCTGTTGAGCGTCTCTGATCGAGCTCCAGTATAGTCACCTTCGATTTGGTATGTGCTGCCGTCCTTCTTCCACCTAGTGGGCGCACCAAGCTGACCACTCAATCAGTTGAGTGTGTTTTCCTTAGCTGCAGTCTTGAGCATAAGGGTTATCGCTGCTACGACCCTTACTACCCTCGTTACCCTACTGTCAGCTCAGATTCTCTTGTTGAGTCGATCTCCTTTCTAATTTTTCCTAACCCTCAACTTCCCACTTCTGTTTCGCTTCCCTCTCCTTCAGCTCCATTTATTCCCTTCCGTCGAATGTTCCTTCCAGCTCTTTTGTTGAGATTCCACCTTTTCCCTTGCACTACTCTCGCCGTCCTCATCCTACTCCTTCTCTAGTTGGGCCTTCGTCTTTGCTGGGCCCTATTTCCAGCTCTTCTTCTTCATCCTTGCTGGGTCCTGCTCCACCTTCTCCCAGATACGATTTTCGTGATCGTCACACTGTTAGGCCTCTTGAGCGCTATGGGTTTGCAGCCGCTACTCTTTTTAAGCCTACTATCTACCGTGAGGCTACTACTCACCCTGAGTGACAGCTCGCGATGTTTGAGATTGCTACTTTGGAGCGTACTAGCACTTGGGATTTTGTGCCCTTACATGCGCCACTCCTACCACGTGCAAGTTGGTTCCTTTGAGCGCTACAAGGCTCGTCTTGTGGCGTGTGGTTTTCAGCAGGAGCATGGTCGTGACTACGATGAGACCTTCGCTCCTGCCGCTCACATGACAACTATTTTCACTCTTCTTACTGTGGCCTCTGTTCGACAGTGGCTCATCTCTCAGCTAGACGTTAAGAATGTCTTTCTCAATGGCAAGCTGCGTGAGGAGGTCTATATGCAGCTGCCCTCTAGGTAGTCCTAGTTGGTATGGTTTGTCACCTTCGTCGCTCTCTTTATGGGCTCAAACAAGCCCCTCGTGCTTGGTTTGATCGCTTCTCCTCAGTTGTCACTGCTGCCAGTTTCTCCACCAGTGATCATGACCCTGCCCTCTTTGTACACACCTCTCCTCGGGGTTGGACGCTCCTCCTTTTATATGTAGATGATATGATCATTACTGGAGATGACTCTCAGTACATTGCCTTTGTGAAGGAGTGTCTCAGTGAGCAGTTCTTGATGTCTGATTTGGGTCCTCTTCGTTATTTCCTTGAGATTGAGGTCACTTCTACACATGAGGGCTACTACCTCTCACAGAAGAAGTACATTCAGGATATCCTTGCTCACGCTTGTCTCGGTGATCAGCGCATGGTGGATTCTCATATAGAGCTTAGTGTTCACCCTTGGCCTACAGATATTGAGCCTCTTGAGGACCCCACTCGCTACTGCCATCTTGTCGGGAGCCTCGTTTACCTTGGGATCACTCGACCTGACATTTTTCACCCAGTTCACATCTTGAGTCAGTCCGTCTTTGCTCCCACTCAGCTCCACTACTATCACCTTCTTCCTCTTCTGCGATATCTTCGCGGGACCATCACTAGTCGCCTTTTCTTTCCTTGCTCTAGCTCTCTGCAGCTTCAGGCGTACTCTGATGCGACCTGTGATAGCGATCATTCTGATCGTCGGTCTCTTTCGGCCTATTGTGTTTTCCTTAGTTCCTCCCTAATTGCCTGGAAGACCCAGAAGCATACTGTCATATCCTGTTCGAGTGCTGAGACTAAGTTGAGAGCCGTGGCGTTGTTGACAGCTGAGATCACCTGGCTTCGATGGCTACTTGAGAATTTCGGTGTTTCAGTTTATGCACCGACTCCTCTCTTATCGGATAGTACTGGTGCGATCAGCATTGCTCGAGATCTAGTGAAGCATGAACTTACCAAGCACATTGGGGTATATGCTTCATACATAAGATCGCAGGTGCAAGACTAAGTTATTGCTCTTCAGTATGTGTCTTCAGAGCTTCAGTTAGCAGGTTTCCTCACCAAGGCACAGACTAGAGCTCAGTACAGTTTCTACCTGTCTAAACTCAGTGTTGTTTATCCGCCATGAGTTTGAGGGGGTTTACATATGTATATAGCTTAGGGTGTTCTTTGCATTTTGCCTACACTGTACATGTTATATTGGCCTTTGGCCCATGGAATAGATCAAAGGTCCATTCCAACATTACCTACTCCCTCCATTTCACAAAAACAAGTCGTTTTGGACATCGACACGCGTAACATCCCAATTTTTAGGCTTTTTTAAAATTTTCGAAATAAAAATAACTATTTGAATTTTCCTAAGTTGTTAAAGCTTAATTTGAATTTTCATAAATTAAAAACAATTTAATGTGAGTAAATCAAACTCCAATTAAATTCTAAAATGAGTTTAGTGGATTTTCTTGGATTTTATTCAAGTCGGTCTTTGTTTCTTGCAACCCGTTTGTTTTATTTCTTTTGTCTTCCCAAAAATTATTTTATTTGTTGTAAAATTTGATTTAAATTATTTAATTTAAAGTGGTGATTTATTTTGAAGCTTTTAAAAAAATAATCATTTGGATTTTATCGGTTTAATTTAAAGCTTAAATTGAATTTCAAGGAAAAACATTATAATTGGCTAAAATAAACTTAAAAAAATCTAAAACTAATTTATTTGATCTATTCAAGTTCCAAAGTATTTTATAAAATTTTCTTGGATTTTTAGATTTATTTTTATTTTTCGGATTTTCTTTATTCCCTTGTCTTCTCTCTCTCCTCTCTTGTCTCCTGTTTTTCTTCCCGAAGGACCAGGTGCCCATGGCTACCCTTTCTGCTTGATTTTCTACTTTGGAATCCGTTGCCACCCCCACCCCACGCCATCGCCCATGCCCTCACAGGCCTCGATTCCTTGCCTGCTCCTCACTCAAACTGCCGCTAGGCCTGGCCTCCCATCCCGCACGCCACCTCCCATGTTGCGCCATGCACTGTCGAGCTCCCTCCTCCCATCCTCTCCTTTAAAGCTCACCAGCAGCACCTCTCCCTTCCCTTCCCTTCCTCCTGCCACCCCCACGCCACCTCTCGCTTCCTCTACTTCCCCTTTGTCGCCTCTGTCCCGCCTGTGGCGCCTTCATCCGTGCTCCTTGCCTCCTCTATAAAATGGGCCAAGACCTACTCCTATCTCCTTCCCTCTCCTCTCCTCCCTCCAGAAGCACCCCGAAACCCACGTACCACCACCAAAGAAGCTCCCTCCTTCCCTTTTCCTGATGCTCTTCCCAAGCATGCATGCCTTTCTTGTTCTTTTTTCTCTCCTCCCGTGCATGTGCACCATAGTCGCCCATCCCTTGCCTAGCTCCTTGCTGCCATCGAACTAGAGCATGATACTGTAGTATGCTTCTTGGACTTCCAAGCAATGAGCAAAGTACCAAAAGAGATACCACGCAAGCACTTCCTCAACTGAGACACGTGGAAGACATCGTGCACTCCAGACAACTGCTATGGGAGCTCCAGCTTGTAAGCCACTTCTTCTTTCGGGCAAGAACTGGAATCGAGCCAATGAACCTTGGTGCGAGCTTCCCACTGATCCTGAAATGGCACATCCCCTTGAGAGGTGACACCTTAAGATACACATAGTCTCCAGGGGCAAAAGCTAAATCTCGACGTCGATTATCTGCATAGCTCTTCTGCCTATTCTGAGCGGTCTTCAACTTCTCTCTTATTGATCGCACTTGGTCCTCGGCTTCCTTCAAGAGGTCTGGTCCGAGCACTTGGCCTTCTCCTGACTCTGTCCAATACAGTGGAGTTCTAGACTTTCTTCCGTAGAGGGCTTCGAATGGGGACATCTGCAAGCTTAACTGATAACTGTTGTTGTAGGAAAACTCTTCATAAGGTAACATTTGGTCCCAACTGTTTTGGTTCTCTAGAGCACAGGCTCTCAACATATCTTCTAAAATCTGGTTTATCCTTTTGGTTTGACCATCAGTCTAAGGATGGTAGGCTGTGCTGAAGTTCAGATTGGTGCCCAAAGCTTCATGTAGCTTCTGCCAAAATCTTGAAGTGAACTGGGATCCTCAATCTGACACAATCTTCTTGGGCACTCCATATTGACAAACAAGCCTCACCATGTATATCTCTGCTAACCTGTCTCCTGAGTAGGTGGTCTTGACTGGGATGAAGTGGGCAACTTTGGTAAGACAATCTATCACTACCCAAACAGAGTCATAACCAGCTTGGGTCTTGGGCAGACCAGTGATGAAGTCCATACCAATCTGGTATGCTCAAAGGTTGCAAGAGTCTAGGAGATCTTTGATGGTCAGCTTTAACTCGTTGGCAGACATCACACCGTGCCACATACTCAGTGATCTCACGCTTCATGCTAGGCCACCAATAGAATTCCTTGAGGTCTTGATACATCTTCGTGTTTTTGGGGTGGATGGAGTACAAGGCTTCATGAGCTTCCTGGAGTATCAACTGCTTATGCTCTTCCTGATCTGGCACACACATGCGCTTGCCGAACCAAACGGTCCCTTGCTCATCTTTTGAAAACTCCAAGCACTTGCCCTTCTTCATGTTGCTTTTGATCTCCTGGATGTCCACATCTTCAACTTGAGTCTTCCTGACCTGGTCTAGAAGGGTGGGTTGGACTTCTAGAGTAGCCAGGAAGCCTTCTTCCACTATCTCAAGCTCGAGCTTCTGGAACTCTTCATGAAGTGCCGGCTGACTTTCCTTGATCATCAATGTGCTACAGTAGACCTTTCTGCTTAATGCATCAGCCACCACATTGGCCTTGCTCGGGTGATAGTGGATTCCAACATTGTAATCCTTGATTAATTCCAACCATCTTTTTTTTTTGCCTCATATTGAGATCTGCTTGGGTGAAGATGTACTTCAAGCTCTTGTGGTCGGTGTACACTTCACAGCGATTACCAATAAGGTAATGACGCCATATCTTCAAGGCATGCACTACGGCAGCCAACTCTAGATCATGCGTGGGGTAGTTGACTTCATGAGGTCTTAGCTGCCGGGAAGTATAAGCCACTACGCTCCTTTCTTGCATCAAAAAACACCCAAGACCTTGACAAGATGCATCACAGTAGATCTCAAAGTCCTTTCGGACATCTGGTAAGATTAGCACTGGGGCAGTGGTCAAGTGCCTCTTCAATTCTTGGAAGCTCTGTTCACAGTCGGGTGTCCAAGCAAACTTCTTCTCCTTCTTTAACAGTTGGGTGAGAGGTCTTGCTATCTTAGAGAAGTCTTCAATGAACCGACGGTAGTAACCTGCCATGCCGAGAAAGCTCCTGATTTGAGGTACTGACTTGGGGTGATTTCCAGTTGAGGACATCTTGGACCTTACTGGGGTTGACAACAACTCCTTTTTCAGACACAACATGGCCCAAGAAAGTAACTTCATAAAAAACTCACACTTGTTGAACTTTGTGTAGAGTTGATGATCTCTGAGCTTGCTCAAGGCTAAGCGGGGGTGCTCTTCATGCTCTTCCTCGCTCTTGGAATACACTAGGATGTCATCAATAAAGACAATGACAAACTTGTCCAAATACTCCATGAACACCTTATTCATCAAATTCATAAAGTAGGTAGGGGTATTGGTCAAACCAAAAGACATGACTGTGCACTCAAACAGACCATATCGGGTTGAAAAAGCTGTCTTAAGGATGTCTTCTTGGCGAATCTTCAACTGGTGATATCTTGATCTCAAGTCTATCTTAGAGAATACTCCGGCTCCTTTTAGCTGGTCTAATAGGTCATCTATCCTGGGTAGAGGGTAATTGTTCTTGATGGTGACCTCATTGAGGGCTCTATAGTCTACACACATCCGCTGAGTACCATCCTTCTTGGGGACAAAGATCACTGAAGCTCCCCAAGGTGAGGAACTCGGTCTGACAAAGCCCTTCTCGAGCATTTCCTCAAGCTGCTTCTTAAACTCCACCAGGTCGTTAACAGGAAGACGGTAGGGCCTCTTGGCTATTGGAGCAGTCCCTGGGACTAGGTTGATGACAAACTCTAGATCTCCTGTCAGCGGCATTAGGAAGCTCATGCAGGAAGACGTCTGGGAACTCACAGACCACTAGGACATCCTCTAAAGACACGGCTTGAGCTCTGCAGACCAAAACTCTCTACGGCTTCTCGGAGGTGGCTTCAAATTTCACCTTGACTCCCACTGGGTTGACCAAAGTGATGCTTCTACCACCACAATCCAATATTGCTTGATGTCTAGCCAGCCAGTCCATGCCCAAAATCACATCTAGAGACTGGGTATCGATGAGGATTAGGTCGGCTAGAAACTCTACCCCTTCTATGATCATCTTAACTTGTGGACAACTCTGGTTCGCAGTTAACTCCGAACCAGGGAATTGGACCAACAAGGAGGTCTCAAGAGGCAAAACTTTCAATTGAAGGCCAAAGATACTAACTAAACGGCACTAAGCTAAGGAGGACCACTCTAGGCACTTCTACTTTAACTTACAGGGGTGGGTGACTTAAAACAAAGCTCGATCCTACAGAGATTCCTGAGGTAAGAAGGTCAATTTAGGTTCGAAAACAAAGTTCCAGAAAGGATAAGATGCAAGGATCTAAGAATAAGACGAGAAAAGATTAGAATGAGGTGAGAATATAATAGAATAAGATGAGAGAAGAATATCTACTCAAGTTAATCGGTTGGTTTGATTTAGAAAATAAATTTTTAGATTCTAGACTAAATCGACCATGCTCTAAGATTACGTCCTACATAGTTGATATGGCTCTGATACCACCTTGTAAGGACCCGACCCGAGAGGACCCGGAGGGATCTCCTAGGACCACCCAGGAGGTCCAACCGAACCACCCGGAGGTCTGGAAGGTCCTCCAAGACCTCCCAAGAGGTCCCCCAGGACCTCCCAGAGAGCCTCTAGGACCACCCAGGAGGACTCGAAGGTCCACCCAGAGGTCCACCAAGACCACCCAGAGGTCCCAGTCTCTGTGCACAATGAGCTAGTCCCAAGATCAGATTGCTAGCTCGCACAGACCCAACATCGGGGTCATCACATCCATAGAACAAACTTAAGATGAAGCATACAAATTAATATTTATAGACAAAAGACCTTACGGTCAAGCTTGTTTATAGGGGTGCCACGTAGGGCTAACAGCAAAAAGAACACTTGCAGCGAAACAAAATACAATGCGGAGCCACTCGGCAAGCCACATGCTGTCGAGTGGAGGACGTCCCCTAGTCCACGAGGTCTCCAACGAACTCCTCCTCGTAGTGCTCGGAGCACCCGGGGAGGTCTTTGGCTACTGATTAACCAGAGGGCACAAGCCATGAGTACTTTGAATGTACTGAGCAAGCCATAGGGAAAGTGGATGCAATAACATTTATGCAAGGCTTGACAAAGAAAGCTGTATGGTTAGTTTGTAGAAAGCAATATTTATTGGAAATACACTTAATAGATTGCAAGACACAAGTTGAAAAGATAATACATAAGTAAACAAGTTCTTTGAAAACATCCAACGACCACCCTGGTCATGAGCTAAGCCACACGGAACCAACCACAACTTTTAGAAAGATCTACCCCTTGCGTGAAAGAACCAGGCATGTCCATAACCGAGGACACGACTATTCGAATAGATTTTACACTCTACAGAGGTTATGCACTTTATCCACAAGACACGAAGTGTTCTACTTGGTTGGGCACCCGTCGATGTCCCTGCTCACTTCCTTTGGTAAGCAGTCTAGAGCTCCTGACTTGGTTCTGCCCACTAATGTTTCGCTATGCTTAGGCCCCCTCTTGTGCCATTTCGACCACCACGACAGAACCGCATCAGGACCTCGCTAATTAGTTGGCCAGGACCACCCCATTATGAACTTGTGGTTGCACAGGAGTGACCCAGATCGATGGCGTACAAGGTTATGTCCTTAGTTGGCTGCTTAGGCGAGTCTGACCACAAACCCAGTGTGCTCAAGGCACCCACTACTCACTCCTTGACTACTCGCCCGAGCATAAAATATTTTCTGGTTCAACCCGGCCAAATGACCACCCTGGTCATAGCACACAAATTTTAACAATAGTGGCATTGCCACGGTTCCATAGCACATTAGTTAAGTTCAATCATTCTTTGAGTCATGAGATCGAGAGACTGATCGTCTACTAAAGCATGGCTAAGCAATAAAATGCACTCATATTGGTATACAAAGACATAACTAACTAAGATAACCCATCCTACGAATTTCCGAGTGTACATGTCAACATATTGCTTTCAATTATTTAAGGAGTCATAAGACAAGTGGGTGATGTAACTACTCCCGAAACTATTTTTATAAAACTAGCCATGCATGCTCATAACAAAACAATATACTTTTTACAAAATGGGTTCAACATGATCAAAGGCCTATGACTTGCCTTCACTGAAGAATTGAGGGTCTTTTGCTAAGAAAGTTTGGGTCGGGAGGTTTTCTAATAGCGGATCCTACACGTGCGAACAAGAACCAAGTAAATAAAACGAATCCACAAAACTCCAACGAAAGAACCAAATCAAAGCCAAAGAAAAACACAGGATCAAGGCGAAGATAGAAACTTGATTCACTGAATCGGAGCTCCTATCGAAGAAGAAAAAGCTCAACCGAGGGAGGTTCAAGGTTCTAGGAAACAAAAAGGAGGCAAGAGGCCTCTCCGGTGCTTTATATAGGCACGGGGAGGTCTAGGGAGGAGGACAGTGCATTTAATGCACACGACGCGAGCAGGTAAAGGAATGAAATGAGCAGGTAAAAGAGGTGACCAAAGAGGAAAAAACAAGGCATGGTGGAAATGATAGCATTTAATGCAGCATTAAATGCATGAAGACTTTTCTCCCCCGCGGTACCAAGACCTGAGAGGGTGGTCCCATAGAAGAGGTGGTCGTGACCAAGAGGGTGGTCTTTGGAAAAAGACCAAAGAGTAGGTCGCTACCGCGAGGGGAGATCGTGACCCAGAGTGAGGTCCTGGCCTCAAGAGGGTGGTCTTTGCAAAAAGACAAAGGAGGTCCCGACCAGAGGAGGTTGCGGCTAAATGACAAAAAGAGGAGGTCGCGGCCTCAAAAGGAGGTCTGACCCAAAAGGGTGGTCTTTGCAAAAGACCAACCGAGATGGTCTTTGAAAAAGACCAAGAGGGTCATCTTTGCAAAAAGACCATAAGGACGGGGAGGTCCAAGACAGTCCGAAGTGCGCGCCCGAACTCAACTTGATCTGACCGTTCGATCTTAATCGGGCGGCCCAAGCCAGAGGTGAAGTTCGGACTACTTGAACAGCACAAAACATCGGGCCGTCCAAGCACAATCGGACGGCTCGGATTGAGCGCGCCCGCGCAAGGAGAGAGAAAAGAGGTTCACGGCGGGGAGGTCTAGACCCTTGGATCCAAACAAAGGGAGGTTTGGACCATCAAATCCAAACGAAG
Organism: Phyllostachys edulis; assembly: GCA_036346405.1. Lineage (NCBI taxonomy): Eukaryota > Viridiplantae > Streptophyta > Magnoliopsida > Poales > Poaceae > Phyllostachys > Phyllostachys edulis. Next base: position 35,549,917 of record CM070554.1, read on the forward strand.
GGAGGTCTGGATGGTCAAGATAGAGCCAAAGGAGATCTCGACAGTCAAGACCAACACAGAGGAGGTCTCAACGGTCAAGATGGAACCAAAGGAGATCTCGACGGTCAAGACCAACACAGGGGAGGTCTCAACGGTCAAGATGGAACCAAAGGAGATCTCGACGGTCAAGACCAATGCAGGAGAGATCTCAACGGTCAAGATGGAACCAAGGAATATCTCGACGGTCATGACCAACACAGGGGAGGTATCAACGGTCAAGATGGAACCAAAGGAGATCTCGACGATCAAGATCAACGCAGGGGAGGTCTTAACAGTCAAGATGGAACCAAAGGAGATCTCAGAAGGAGAAATTTAACCCGAGCAATGGATTTCGGAAATCAGGAACATTTGAAACACAAACCCGAGTTGGGAGCACCTCGGGGGTGGTCGTGACCCAAGGGGAGGTCAAAACCGAAGGAAGGTTCAAACAAAAGGAGGTCTAAACCACGAGGAGGTCTAAACAAAGAAGGAGGTCAAAACGAGGAAAATGTTAGAAGAGGTTAAGGGATGTCCAGAGAGGCCTGAACGAACAGAGAGAAAGGAAAGCAAGACTAGAACTCGAACAACTCCAGAAAATTGGGATGTTACATCAATCACGTCTTTCTTCCAGCATATTGACGTCATTTTCATGCAATTTTCCTTGATTTATTCGATCTAGGATGTCTATACATGTTGAACCTAGCTGAATCTCACTAGGTAGCATGCTTCAAGCACGTAGACTAAGCGTGGTGGTGTTTCACCGTTGTTCTCTTGGGTAGTAGTGCGTAATGCCCATAGGATGAGAAGAGCTCCTCCATCCAATTCTTTAAGCATGCCTTAAGGCGATTAAAGACTTTTTTTTATACCTTGCATAATCTGACTATTGGCCCTTTCTACCGCTCCATTGCTCTGTGGATGTGCCACGGAAGCAAAGAAGATTTTAGTGCCAATTTCATCACAATAATCTTGAAACATGTCACTAATAAACTGGCTCCCGTTGTCTATGATAAGACGACTAGGTACTCCAAATCTTGTAATAATGTTTCAGTATGAAGAATTTATTTCTTTGTCGTCAGAGTCGATATATCTAACGACTAGTTCAGCTTCTATCCACTTAGTGAATGTATCAATGACGACGAACAAGAATTTATACCTGTTGGGTGCTTGCGATAGTAGTCCAACTATGTCAATACTCGAAGTCGAAAAAGGCCATGACAAGGGAATGGTCTGTAATTGATAACATGGTTGGTGCACTTGTCTAGCATGGAATTGACATTGCTCACAGGTCTTAACAAGGTGCATGGCATCTTGTAGAGCGGTGGGCCAGTAATATCCTTACCTAAAAGCTTTGCCAACCAGGGTTCTATAGGATGCATGTGTTCCACACAAGCCCTCATGGATCTCCTTTTGTAATTTTATCCCAGAGTCTTGGGATATACAATGCATGAGAACGCCATGTGCTCCCTTTCTATACAATGATCCTTCAACCAGCTTATACATGTGTGCTCTTCGAATTAACCTATCCTTCTATTGAGGATCACCAGGCAATGTCCCTGATACGAGATAAGTAGTCAATGGTTTTATCCACTCTGCATCTTGCTTGATGACTCCGACCTCTAAGGTGGTCGAACCCGTTTCTATTGAAGGTTTTGTAAGGTATTCGAGAAAAACACCCATTGGAATAGGTGTTCGTGAGTAACCCAATTTCGATAACTGGTCCGCTACGGAGTTTTCCTTGCGTGGTATATGTTGGACTTCGAAGTCTCTGAAGTGTTTTTCTAACTTCCTCACTTCACCTAGGTGTTGAGCCATTATCTCATTAGAACATTGATATTCTTTTGCTACCTGGTTTACGACTAATTGTGAATCTCTCTTCACTAAAAGCCGATGGACTCCGAGGGATTTGGCTTCTCGAAGCCCGGCTAGAAGTCCTTCATACTCTGCCATGTTGTTAATGGCAGGGAACATAAATCAGATGACATCTTGAAGTTGATTACCTTGTGGTGTTATCAACAAAATCCCGGCCCCTGAGCCTTTAAGGTCACAAGAGCCATCAAAATACAATGTCCAATGGTCGTCTGGTACAGGTCTAACTTGAGGTTGATCCTCAGTGTTCGTCCATTTAGCCACAAAATTAGCCAGGACTTGGCTTTTTATTGCTATTCGGGAAGTAAAATAAAGATCAAATTCTCCAAGTTCTACTGCCCATTTGGCTATGCGACCTGTTACTTCTTGGTTATGAAGTATATTTCCAAGAGGAAAAGATGAAGACATTGTGATCTTGTGAGATTGAAAATAATGTCTCAGTTTTTTGGAAGTCATCGGAAGAGCATAAATTAGCTTTTGGACCTCATGATATCTTTCCTTTGGTCCCTGTAAGATCCCACTTACATAGTAGATGGGTCGTTGAGACCATTCTCTTTCTGCAATAAGTACTGCATTGACCATATTTGGTGTTGCTGCCAAGTAAACTAGTAAAGGTTCACCCTCTAAAGGCGAGACCAATACTGGAGGATTTGAAATATAAGCTTTTAAGCCTTCAAAGGATTTGTCAGCTTCTTTGGACCATTGGAACTTTTTATTACTCTCGTGGATCACCTTAAAGAAAGGTAAACCACATTCTCCTAATCGAGCAATGAAACGACTAAGAGTTGCCATTCGACTAGTTAAAGCTTGGACCTCCTTCATAGTGGAAGGTGGTCGTAGTTGTTCAATGGCATGGATTTTATCTAGATTAACTTCAATCCCACGAGAACAAACAAGGAAAGCAAGCAACTTGACAGAATTAACCCCAAAAGTACACTTTTCAGGATTAAGCTTTATCCCATGTTTGTTTACATTTTCGAAGGTCTCTGTGAGGTCCTTGAAATGGTCATATTTAGTACTAGTTTTTACAACGAGGTCATCTACATAGGCCTCTAAATTACATCCCAGCTAATTGCTGAAGGTTTTCTGCATCAAACGCTAGTACGTGGCTCCAGCATCCTTTAACCCGAACGACATCTTGACATAGCAATAGACACCGAAGGGTGTGATGAAGGTGGTCTTGTCTTTATCTTCTTTCGCCATACTGATGTGATGGTATCCGAAATAAGCATAAAGAAAACTCATCAATTCGCAACCCGCAGTAGAATCAACTAACTGATCAATGCGAGGCAAAGGAAAGTCATCCTTTGGGCAAGCAATATTCAAACTGGTAAAATTGATGCACATGTGCCACTTACCGTTAGATTTCTTGACCAGGACCGGATTCGCAAGCCATTCGTGGTAATCCACCTCTCAAATAAAGCCAGCTTCAAGGAGCTTATCGAGCTCTACTTTGATGGCCTCTTGATGATCCAAGGCGAAGCGTCTCAGTCTTTGTTTGACTGGTTTTTCTCAGGCTGAATGGCTAGCCTGTGCTCAATCACCTCCCTTGGGACTCCGGGCATATCAGATGGCTTCCACGCGAAGACATCCGAGTTGGCCCGGATGGTGAGGAGCTCGTCTTCCTATTTTCCACTTAATCCTGCGCCAATCCGGACTATCTTGGATTGGTCTTTGGGGCTGAGTGGTACTATCTTTACCTGCTCATTGGGCTAAAGAGTAGTCTTGACTCTCACGGCCTTCCCTGTTTTATCCTCTAAAGTAAGATTTTTCATAGGTAACTGATCGATAAGTTCTAGCGACTTACGATCACATGAAAGTGCGACAACCCGTCACCTCACCTTCGGCACAATTCGCCCTTTGGCCTAGGGATCTTGATCTTACGGTAGGCGTGGTGTGTATGTGCCATGAACTTTGTTAGAGATGGTCTTCCCAAAATTGCATTATAGGCAGACTCAAAATCAACCACTTTGAAAGTGATCAATTCAGTTCAAAAATTAGTAGCTGTACCGAAGGTTACTGGTAACACTACTTGCCCTATTGGTGTAATAGACATACCTGCCACTATCACATAGAAAGGACTTGTCATTGGTTTAATCTTAGAATGAGGAATTTTGCATCTCATCTAAGGTATTAATAAATAACAGGTCTAAAAAACTACCATTATCTATTAATATTCTTCTTACTCTGCAATTACTTATGGTATGGGAAACTAATAAAGGTAATTTACAAGAAGTAGACATACCTTTAGGGACGTCCTCCTTAGTGAAGGTCAGTGTGGCGACTCGGCCAGGGGCTTCACCCGAGAGGTCCTCCAGGACCTCCTTGGGAGTCCACCAGGACCTCCCAGTGGGTCCCAAGGATGTCTCAGGCAGTCCTCCTAGGCCTCCTAGGAGGTCCAGCCGGACCTCCTGGAGGTCCAGGGAACTAACCTGAGGAGGTCTTGAGACTCAGGACCTCCCCAAGAGCCACGACCAGACCTGAGAGAGGTCTAGAGAACAACCCGAGGAGGTCATGGGACTTGGAGAAGTCCTAACCCTCCTGTGATCTGAACCAGTCCCAAAGATCAATGGCTGGTTCATACAGTATACCCGAGTGGCAACATACATCCACGAGAGATTTTATTAACATCCCAAAGAGTTGATTACAAAGTTTGCTTACAAACTGACAAGAGCCAAATACACAGTAGAAACAAAAGTCAAGTCTATCCAGTACACCAAAGGCAATTGGCTGGAGATCGGCCTAGTCATGTGAGGACCCCGGTTTATTAGGCTTGTAATACTTAGTCATCCATTGACCCTAGCATTACAAACATAATAACCTGTGTCTTCGAGATATGTATACTTCCCAGAAATGCAGTATACACACCCCTTTACCAAATCATGCATCAATTCCATTCAAGACATAGAACCAAAGCACGACAAGATTAAATAAAAAGACATACATAATATAGAGTTATTACAAAAGGGCCGACCGGCCAAATACAACTAAGAAAGATAACATAGCGGAAGCAAAAGCCATAAGATGACAATAAACAAAAGAGAGCCACAAGGTTTGCCTTTAGCCCACAAGGAAACCAACCAAGCCGCCTAGCTAGACTCCCAACTGCAGCACATCTCACAAAAGTAAAGCCCTTTGGGCCCTACCTCCTCTGCAACAAAGTTATTAAGCAAAGCAAATGAGTACAAAAATATACTCGCAAGACTGACGTGTAGTATAATAGAACTATAGTTAGCTACATGCAAGCTTTATTTAAGTGGATGAAGCTTTGGACTTATTTTAGCATAAAGCAAGTTTTCATTTGCAATATTTCAATAGATTCAAAGCAGTTTTGCAATTCATTTTTAATTTTCAAGTAACAACGAGACAATAACATAATAACAATAGATAGATGACAACAACAATCCTGAAAGTGACTAACCCAATAGCCACCACAACAATAGCATGAATTACCCATTCATACGACCCATGCCAAGTTTTAATTAAAGGTTGTAGTCTAACTCTCGAAAGACTTCCCCAAGCGTGTCCATAACCTAGGACGAGGCTATTCGAATAGTTTTAACCTTGCAGGGGTGTACCAATGTACCCACACTTTAGACCGCCTTTTCGCCAAGCTATTAGCACACTTCCTTTGGTGTGCCGGCACAGCTAAGTCCGACGAGACCTTTCCAATATTGAGTGTCAACCACGAGTTGCCCATATGGGGATACAACCGCCCCATACGTTGATGCGGAGGCATCAAAGATGCTCACCCCCTTATACGGGTGGTGCTCCTTGCAGTGGATAACCCCACTACTGCTCGCCCAATAGCCCACCATGCAACCCGAAGCTAACACCCGCCAAAGTACTTAGCCAAGAGAGGTCCCATATCCCTCTCGTGTGGTTAACACGTAAAAATACTTGGTTTGGTGTAACAAGATGTTCGGTCCTTGTTGACTTAGGCACCATTCCACAAACCAACAATCACACCATCAACCATTGTGCCCAAGTCCAAATAGTTTTCATTTTTAGTTTTGTTTTGATTTTACAACTTAACAAAGCACAAGAGATGGACATAATGGAATAATAATTTTTGTGTGACCAAGGTCATCGACATAATGTCGACAACCGTCCATTTCTACCGTTTATCTAAGCATTTCTAAGCATACCAACACCTGATCTACTAAGTGATGAGAGCTCATCTAACGAACTCTACATCACAGCAAGGTAGTCCTAGGCTTAGTAGTAGAGAATGAACATTTACCTACAGGAGATGCATCTATAGGATCACTAAACGATATCATTTAACAACAAAATAGCAATGCATACATACAAGTTAAACAACATATTAGACTTTTAAAGTAATGGGACATACGGGATATGATCAAACTGCTTGCCTTTCTGTGGCTATTCACTATGCTGCAAAGGATCACTCACGGGATCAACACACTCGTCGACACCTAATCGAAAAGGCGAAAAGAATCGATAAGAACGACGAAAACCAAGAAGACAGCACAGCAAACTTGCTCCAAATGCTCTGAAATTTTTACAGCAGCAAGAGAATGATTTTTAGACAATTTATCAATAAGAACCAATTGATTTGGATTCTCAATGCAAAAGATATGAGCAAAACAATTCTGCTCAACCTCTAATAATGCAAACTGCTACTATTCACATAATTAAAATGTTTAGCAAAAATTTCTAGAAAGGTGGTGCAATTGAAATTTTTACAGTAAAACAATCACCTCATAAGATGAACAACCCAATTGGATTTATCTCATTTGGAGCTATTATGCACTTTCTATAATTTTTCAAAGACATGAAAATGAGCACAACTAAAATGCACCCACAAATCTTTTAAAAACAGTGACATGCCTAAATCCTATTCTACCATTTAGTTCACTAACAGAGGAAGCCAACAAAGTTGGTATGACTCAAAAATAAACTACAGAGAATTACTTATGCATTTTACAAGTTAAATGCAACATTTAAAGGATAACAATTTAAACCTATTTCTAAACTATTTTAGTCAACTCTTTTCTGGAGCTGAATTGAGCTCACAACAATTTTTAGATTAGAGCTCAGCTCAAACCAGAGCTGCAGAAATTTGAATTAACTCATTTGGATTAAAAATAAAATAGTTATGCATTTTCAAAGTTATTACCTTTTTCAGTTTACCAAAAAGAGCTCTCGGGATATCTAAAAACCAAAATGACAGGGGAGGACATGAGCCGTTGACCCTAGATCGGACGGCCCAAGACCTCCCGGTGATAACGCGCACGCGCGCCTGCGCAGGTCCAGAGAACATGGGCTGTTGATCTTGGATCCAACGGTCCATGTCCTCCCTGGAACGCGCACTAGCGCGTGCGAACGGGGAAGGAGGTCGTGGCCGTTGATGCTGCATCCAACAGACCAAAACCAACGAGGGAGGACCGGGATGGTCCAGATCTAGCGAGGGAGGACCTGAGCGGCTGAGATCTTCCAAAAGAAGATCTAAACGATCAAGATCTCCCCAAGGAAGATCTACACGGTCAAGACCTCTCGAGGGAGGACCTGGACGGTCTAGATTTTCCAAGGGAGGACCTTAACGGTCTAGATTATCCGAGGGAGGACCTAAGCGACTAAGATCAACTCGGGGAGGGCCAAGATGGCTGAGATGACCTCGAGGAGGTCCTACACGGTTGAGATCTACACGGGGAGGACATAGATGGCTGAGATCAACTCGGGGAGGTCCTGCACGACAAAGGCACAGGGAGCTTGTGTCCAGCAAAAACCCAAGAGGCTCCCAAGGCTCGCCGCCGGCGATGAGGACCTCACCGGCGCAAACCAAGGGTGCCATTGGGACCGCAATAGCCATGCGCACCCAATGGACCTACTCTCAACGGCGGTGGCGGCTTAGAACGCCGACGAGCCGGAGAGGAGCAAGATGACCAACACGACCAAAATCACAAAATTTGAAGTAAAGCTCCGCAACAACATACAAGCGGGTGCCCAGCAACTAAGGACTACTAGGAGGTTACCTAGAGGTCTTGAAGGTGCCGGGGAGGTTGGAGGAGAGGAGGACCGGCGCTGGTGAAGAAGCGGGGGTGCTCCACGGCAAGGCTCCAAGCTCCAAGTTAGGCGAACTCTGAAAATGTTCCAACCAATTAAGTTAGGGCTTTTGTCACAGAGGGTAGTGGCTTAGATTGAAGCAAAGAGATGGAGAGGAAAAGCCCCAGGGACCCTGTTCCACCGAGGAGCTCCAAGCTCCAACAATGGCGGCCAAGGGCTCACGGTTGATTTGAGCTCACAAGCACAGTGGCGCTAGCAAGGACTCAATGGTGTGTAAAGGAAGCCAAGGGGGAGGCCAAGGGAGGTTTTATACCCCGGGAAATAGAGGTCATGTGCCAAGGGTTAAGCTCATGGTGAGCTTAGCCCATGGCGCGGTCCATGGCTTGGACAAGACATGGAGGTGATGGGGGTAGGTTAGAGCCAGACCTAGAGGCGGAAAGCACTGACATGCATTAAATGCGTGCAGCTCAGAGCCGTTGGGGACAAGACAGGTCACTGACCTCCTCACTGCCATGGCGCACGCGCGCGCCCGAGCAAGGAGAAGAACAGGACTTGCCCCCAACCGTTGGATGAGAAAAGGTTGGGAGGTCACAGCCCTCCGATCAGAAACGGTAAGGTTTAGATGGAAAGGGAGGAGGTCACAGCCATTGGATCAAGACTGGGGAGGTCATGACCCTTAGATCATCATCGCGCGGAGGTGCACAGGGAAGGGGAGGTCACAGCCACACGATTTCCATCGCACAGTTGCCAAAAGAATAGGGTGGTCAAGCGCTGAAGGGATAGGAGGTCCTGGCCGTTGGATCAGAATCCAAAGGCGTGGACGGATGGGAGGACTTAACCGCAAAGACGCGACATGCCCAAAGGGATGTGGAGGTCGTGGCCTTTGGATCTACATCCAATGGCACACAATGGAGCGAGGAGGTCGTGGCCTTTGGATTTCAATCCAAGGGCACACAACATGGAGGGAGGTCTTGAGCTGGTGCGCACGACAGAGAAGGAGGTCATGGCCATTAGATCTTAATCCAAGGGCACATAACATATGGGGAGGTCAGGACCGTTGGATTTACATCCAATGGTGCTAATCAAATGAGGGAGGTCATAGCCATTGCGCATTGCGCGATGGGAGGTCGTGGCGGTTGGATTTTGATCCAACGGGCACGACCTGAGGTGCGGGAGGTCTAGGCTGTTAGGCCAGACACTGAGTAGGAAAAGGAGGTCGTAGCGGTTGGATCTTTATCCAACGGCTACGAGATGAGAAGGGAGGTCATGGCCGTGAGATCTCTATCTAACGGCTATGACCTCGCGCGGGTGGGAGGTCTGATGCGCATGACACCCCGGGGAGGTCGTGGCTGTGGATTTTGATCTAACGGTGCACAACACACCGCGCGGGGAGGACTTGTGTGCTAGATAACGAGGGGAGGTCAAGACCGTGTATTTTGATCAACGGCGCAAGACCTCGCGAGGTGGGAGGTCCGGCCGAGGTGATTGTGGGGAGGTCGTGGCCACCGGATCAATCAACGCTCGACCTCACGCATGGGAAAGGAGGTCGATGAGCTGTGGATGCGGTTGGGTTCAACCCATTTTGGAAAGTGACTCGGCCCAAGGAATAGAGCGGCCAATTGAGTTTGAATTTAACAGCTGAGACTATGCAGATTTAACTGAGATAGCAAATCAACTCCAAAATTTATGAAATTTTAACTGGAGCTTGCTGACTTTAGGATTAACCTTTCATAAAATTTTCAGAGGTTTTTGTGCACTGCATTTTCCTCAGGAAATCCATCAAGGCTGTTCTAGGGTTTGTTTTACCTCCAAAAATTATCAAACAAGTTTTAAAACTTATGATATTTTTCAGAGCGGTCCCACATCATCTCTAGGACCAAGGAAAAATATTTCCAAAGGTTTGGCACAAGATTTGTGACAAGTGAAAAATGAGTTTGACTTTTGTCAACAAGAGCTTTGTGTTTTTGGATTCCACAACTCTTGGACAAGAATTCTATGTGAGTTCAAGAGTTTCTAGATGTGAGAAAAAGTTTTAATTTCTACACATTTAATTACATTTGAAACAAACACCCATAATTGATTACATTTGAAACACAAACCTAGATTTGGTTCCATTTGTACATTTGGGATGTTACAAGTCATGTTGTGGATTTCATGGGGATATGCTTACGATCTTAGGATGATGATACAATTGGCAATGGCGTTGAGGGTTTGCGGAATCACCCGTTTTCGGTGTTGCTCAGCTGTCGAGCCTCTGGTCGGATCGACCGCCATGCCTTATGTGGTTTTTTTCCGAATGGTGGTGGCGGTCGGCCGGCTGTGTGATTAGGCCGCCAAGATGGAGCGGTCGGACCGCCACTTTAATGACTTTGGATTTTGGAGTGGGCCAAAAATAGAGGTGTATGCAAGTGAGAGGGTTCTTCCGCACTTGGTCCCATAATTTTGGAGCCTCAAGCAAAAGTTCTATTCGATCGAAAATTCCAGAGAGGTTCGGATTTCCAGTCCAGGGGGTGGAATTTTGGCTAAGTCCCAATGTGGCGGTCAGACCAGCCTTTGGTTGGTGGTTAGACCGGCCAGTGGGCGGTCCGACCGCCAAGGGTGGCGGTTTGACTGGTTTTGGCTTTATTCGCCGGCCCGCGTGGCGACGATATGTGTTTGTTAGGTCAAGATCATGTTTATCAGTGCATATGTGTTGTATGATGCATGTTTTGACTAACGTGGGTCAAGTTGTAAAGAACTTGTTCCCGGAAACGGTTTGTTGGTCTATTGCTGTGCAGGTGGCTTGCAGGTCTATGACGGTTAGTGGCGAGGTGGATCGGGACTAAGCTTGGAGAGCAGAGGTCCAGAACGATCAAGGATGCCGAGTGAGGTCAGAGGACTCAAGCGAGGCGCAGAATGGATATGGATGATGTAAGGCGATTGGTAATCGTTGGATCAAGCGGCACGGGAGTCGGTGCAAGTGCTATGGTGCCGGTGGGATCCGGACGGGAGAGACTTGCCGACATAGAGCCGTTGATCAACCTACACGTAGCGAAGCATGGGATTGCTTCACGATCTGTGGACTCGGTCTTTTGGAGAAGGATTGAGAAAGGGTATTTTGGTAATTTCATAAAATACCGCCTTGGTGACCTTTTGGCTAAACCGCGGCGCGGGTCGGCGCATGGTGCAGTGGTCTAGGTCAATCGATGATGAAGACGGCGCTTTGAGATGCGTGCGTGTGTTAACCCATTGTGTGTTAGGGTTTAATGGGTACCCTAATGGAATATACCCTAGATGCTAGCCTCCACTATAAATAGGGGGATGTTGTGGGCTGTTGCTGCTGCTGAAGCCAAGGAGAGAGCCAGCCCAAAACCCTTGCTTTTGGTTGCCTTATTGTGTGTTTAGGGTTTTGAGGAGAAAGATGAGAGGCTAGGGTTTCTAGGGTTTGGATTGAGTGTGTGCTCACGTGGTGAGCCTTGTCCTCCTATGGGAGTGGCTGTAAACCCTCAACAATTCCATATCAATCTATGCAAGATTCCTCAAAGATGAGTCCCTATTTGTTCTTGCTCTCTATTTGTTGATTTTGGGTCTTTCTTTGTTCCCCGAGTTTTCTATTGGTTTCTTGCGTAGATCTAGCTTGCTGTGATATGTGGGAAAATACTTAGGTTCATCTACAACATCATTCTCCCACGAGCAAGTGTTGGATCTCGTTTTCGTATTTGCTCGGCTTTTGAACACCCTTCGCTCATATTGAAAAAGGTCAGGACTTTGGCTTAGATCTGGACGATCGTTGCTTGGAATAGGTTCCTGATATCCTTAGGAAGGTGTGTCTCAAGTTTGGTCAAGTTTCTTCGTGTAGATCAAAAGTTAGACCGATTTGAGTTTTGGTTTTGCCGTTCTTCTTTTTACGGTCGGTCCGGTCGGATCGGTTTTACAACGGTCGGACCGCTGGACCAATTTCAGTTTGGGCTATTTTCCTCTGTTCTTCAGTCAGCCAGTTAGACCGATTTTATAAGGCCGGTCAAACCGCTCGTCAGTTAGACCGAAATTTTGCCGCCGGTCTGACCGATTTACCAGATTAGGGTTTGATCCTTTTGTTGGTCCTTTGCTTTAGGGGTTGATTGGATTTAGCACAAGGCTTTCACTATGCGTATATACTGATCTTCTTAGCTTTCGTAGCTATTGGAGAAAAGTTCGTGTTGAATCTAATTAAGGTGAAGTTTTAATCGAGCGTCTATTCACCCCCCTCTAGTCGCCTTTCTGGTGCTACAATTGGTATCAGAGCCAAGTGTGCTCTTTTGTGATCTTCACCGATCTTTGAGCTTGGCGACAAATATAAGGACCTGTGTGCGCTTCTTTGCATTTTGTCAGACTTCTTTTACCATTGAGATCCTTCATGACAAGATGTTTGAACGTGCATTAGTTATGATGGCGGTTGAGGAGGAAGTCTCCTGTGATATTTGTGGCGATCTCTTTTGTTTTGATTGTCCTAGTTTCAGAGATGAGATACGCTTGGAGCCCGAGGAGAAGGAGCCTGGTGGCATATGCGTAGTAGCGATTGAGGATGAACATGATGGAGAGCTTATCGATGATGACTCTTCCGAGGACGATCCCCTACTCGAGCTAAGCAAGGTGAGCAAAGAAAGACTTATAAATGTCTTGTTTTCATATGATCTTAAACTGATTGCTCTTAGGAAGAAAGTAAAGTTGCTAGAAAAAGAGAAGGGTGATTTGTCTCATGAGCTCTCCGAATTGAAAACCTCCATGTGTGCTTTTGATTCATTGCTTGTAGATATGGAGAACTTGAATAATTCTCTTGCATGCCTAAAATCTAAAAATGAATTATTGAAATCAAATGCTTCTATGCCATGTGATTCTTGTGTTGCCTTACATCATGAGCTTGATAATGCTAAGTTAGAAATAGGCAATCTTAGATCTATGGCTAGAAATGATTGTGATTCTTGTGTAGGCATGCTTGCTGAATTTGACAAGTTAAAATTGATTAATACCTTTCATTTTGAGCAATTAGAAAATGTTAGGGCTGAGATTATTGAAATTGAAGCTAGGCCTTGTAGCATGTGCTTAGAACATAAAAAATTGCTTAAGGATGGTTTAGTCTCTTGCAAGAATTGTGCTTGTTTAGAAACTGAAATTGATGCTTTGAATTGCATGCTTAATTCGAAAGCATCATTAATTTCTTCAGATCTTGCATTTCTTTGAAGAGCGAGATTGAGTCTTTGCGCGATGATATGAGCGCCAAGTCATGTGACTCTTGTATTTGCCTTCACTACGAGATTGATATTTTTAAGATTTCTCTTACATCTTTGCATTCGGAGTTGGAGTCTTTTTGTGCTAAACGTGAGTCACTTGATGTTGGTTTTTGTGGCATCGCTTTGGATAGCTCTTCTTTGGTGAGTTCGACTCTCACGGACTCTTCTTGTGTTGTCCAACGGATTTCAAAAGATAAATGTGCTTCTTTGTCAAATGGTACTAAATCTTCAAAAGAGAAGTACCATTGCACATTTTGTAAGAAGAATGGACACACTTTTGAGTTTTGCTTTCGCCGTCTGAAATATGAGCATCGAGTGCGTCGTCAGACGTCTAGGAACACACATAGTCTTTCTCATGGCATGTGTGAGCCTAGTCCGATATTTGGGCGAGTTATGATGTTGCTTCTTCCAATTTGTCCCAAAGGACTTCTTCTTTGAGCGACAATGGTGCTTTGTCCTCTCGCACCATGTCTACTAGTAGACCTTTACACCATTGCTCATTTTGTAGGAAGAATGGACATCATGTGGATTTCTGCTTTCGGCGTGCAAAACATTTGCGTCGAGCTCATGCTTCTAAGTCTCCTAGTGGGCATAGTCTTTCTCATGATATGCACACTAAAGAGCCAAGGAGGACTCGCTTTGTTGATGGCTTCTTTGACACCTTTTCTAGTGGTGTTGGACAGCATCGTGGTCTTGGCTTCCATGGTTTTGCTTTTAGTCCACGAGCTTCCACGAGGCAGGATTTCCGCCGTTTTTCAAGAGGTGAACCTCGTTTTGTTCATCGAGGTACACACCCATGGCGAGGATGTGTGAGTTCCATTGGTGCTTCTGTTGGTTCTCATCATGGTGCTTTCATGCAAGGCCATCACCGCTTTTCTAGAGATGGACCTCGTTTTCCTCATCGAGTTGTCCACTTGCGGCGTGCCTCCAAGGATGAGATTGGATCTTCTTGCATGGACCATCATTTGCATCATGCTAACTCACATAATAGTTTGATTGCTTCTAGTGGCTGTGTGTCCAAGGTTTGGGTTCCCAAGTGTTTGCTCTCTAACCCTTCGGGATCCAAGACTTGGACACCTTGCCTTTCTCATGTGTAGGTACCGAGAACGCGGGTTGGAGAACATGGACTTAAGAGGTTCTGGTTTTTCTTGCTACATCACCCGATCGGGACACTTGATGGTTCTCCACCCCAATGATGGTCTCCAAGAGGCATGTGCTTTCATGATCGGCGTCTTCACATGTTTTGGCGAGCTATCTTTTACCTTCATGCATTTCCTTTCATGGTTATTCATACTTGGCATATTGTGCTTATCTTTGTGCTCACTTGTACCATATTGGCATGTGATACTCCTTTGATATCTTGCATCATGCTTTTACCTTGCTTATATATCCATGTATCATATTATTGTTCTTAATTTCCATGGGTGTATGAGCTTGGTCTTGTCATCATGAGCTTGTCTTGTCTTTTACCCTTATTATCTTGCTCATGTTGATTCTTGCTTATGTATCCATGTATTAGACTGTTGTTTATTATTTCCATGGATGTATAAGCTTGGTTTTGTCATCAAGATCTTGTCTTGATTTGATACATTTATCATCTTGCTCTTGTTGATTTTTATCTAATGTATCCACTTGTTTACTTGATATCCATGTTAGCATACTTTATTCATGATTTGTTCTATAAAATGCTTTATGTTTACATGGTTATTGTGCATTTTTGTTAATTGTGGATGCATGAGCCTTGCCATAGCTTTCACTAGCATGCTTTATCTTTGTCTGTATATGTGATGTGTGATATGCTATGTGCTTGTTTGGTTGCTCCTATGCCTTATTGTGGATTAAGGATAGTTTGAGCTTTATCATATCTTGGATAGCATGTGCTGCAATTGATTTGTCTATCTCCATACTCATGTCTTAAATTGTTGATTATATGCTTTCATGAGTTTTGGTTCATTTGCTGCTATCCTTGCTAGTCATGCGTCTTGGTACTGTTTCCCTAGATAATGTCTCACTAACCCAGTACCAAGGCATAGACTTCTTCTGTCTCTTTGGTGTAGTCTTTCAGCTGAGAAGAAGAACATGTGGTCCAACAAGTGGTATCACCTAAAGCTGTTGGTTCTTCTTCATTTGTGCATTCAATGCTGGCAATCACTTCTTGGAGACGAAGGAATTTGAGATGAGGATGATGGGTGGCGCAACTACCTTCTAGAGCTTCAAGAAATGGATCTTCACTCATCATGACTACATCCCACCGCCAAGCAAAGGCGACTCGAGTTCGAGCTTCTATACCTTACTTTTGTGTATGGTATCCTAGTCTACCTTGCATAGCATCTGGTTCGTGTCGGTGTTGGGCTTGTTGTGTTCGGGGGTAGATAGGAGGCTCTGTTCTAGCGTGTCCTTTCTAGGCACTCTTCTTATCCCATGGTTGCTAGGATGCACTCTTCTCACTGACCTAGGTCGAGCTTGTCTCCCAATCACTAGTCTTAGCAGGTTTTGAGCTGCCTGTAAGTTTTTTAGTGTTGGTGTTTCGCTCCCTAGATTTTTGAGTTGCTTTCCCTAGAGATCTTGTTAAGTAGGAAGTCTTTGTGCTAGTTTGTAGTGTTCAAAGCACTTTTGGCAGGTCTCCTCATCAAACCTTTTAGACCCAACAAAGTTTGCCACCTTGAGAAGCGAGTTAGGGATAATTTATCCCTATGGGTTGGTTTGAGGGGGAGTTGGTTCGGTTCTGAACTTTTCTTGTTCATCTGAACTTTCCTTGTTCATGTGAACTTTTGTGTGGATCTTTTCTAATACCTTCTTCAAGTGGTATCTTCTTCGGATCCTTTTGATCTTCTTGATCTTTTTAGGCTTTTAAGTCTTTTGTGTATCTCATTGTATCATATTGCATACATATGAAAAATCCAAAAAGATGCATTGTAATATAAGCTTTACTGCTCATCTTTTAAATTGATTAAGCTTTGCTTATTACTCTCTTGAGCTTTAGTATTTCAATTCTTGCTCACGGCGTGTCTAGTTCTTTGACTTGCTAGAATTATCATGCTTTTACATGTGCAAAGAATGTCTTTGCTAAATGAGCTAGAACTTTTGAAATAACTTGAACTGAAAATTGCAATTTGTGGATCTTTTAGCTAGTTGCACAATTAGTGATCCTTTTGTGACATTGGCCCTGTCAAAATTACTTTGTTAGCTCTGGAATGTAGAATTGAACATCTTTGAGCTTTCAGTTCATTAAAGAATCTAAAACAGCCCTTGTGCAAAATAAAAAATGATCTCTTTTATGCGAAAAAAACTGATCTCACCAATTCTATCTCATGAGACGGCTTGCCATTGTACTAGGCATGAACTCAGGGGGAGTTTTGGATGACCTAGACCACTCTTTTAAGCTTTTTGTGCTTGAGATGGTCACGGCAAGGCTTGAGATCTAGCACATGGCTAAAAAGCAAATTGTCAAAATTGGTTTAAGCTTAGGAAGAGGTTGTGGATGGCTCCTAGTCCAGGACTTTCTTTACTAAGATAGACCTTTAATCAACTTGAATATTCATTGCAAATGAAAAACAGTTGAGAATTGAGCTTTTGAGGCATTTTGAGCTAAATGATTCATTTCAGAACTTTTGTCTCCTAGATGGCCTTTGCTAGCTTCTCGATTTCACATTGACATTCTGACATGGCCAGTATCACTTTTGGATACCTGTTGTTAAACTTGCTAATTTTGAAGTATTGTTTACTTTAATCCAACAACATGTGGCATTTACAGCTCATTAGCCTAGCTTTGCTATATATGTCTTAACATGATCTTGCTAGCTTTGTTAGGCTTGTTGTATCCTGAGTAATGGTAGAAATGCTAGCCTGTTCAATTGAGTAATCTCCAAAGCTTCTTTTACCTAAAAATTGAAAAATCAAAACAAAAATGAAGCCACCCCATTGCATTTCATGCATGCCTTTTCTTTTGCTTCTTCCTTGCTTGTGCATCAGTCATCTTTGGATGAGAGGAAGGCATGATTCCTTGATGAATCCATTTTCAAAGGGGGAGAAGATATAGCAAAAACGTAATGTTATTAAAGAGTTTTTTGGTTAAAGGGGGAGAAGTTTTGTAAGGGGGAGAAGAGAGAAGTTAGAAGCTTTTTGGAGAGAAATGGAGAAATTAAAAATTGAAAATTCTCTCGTAAAAAATGATGATCTTAGTGAGGGGGAGCATTTAATTTGCATTCTTTTGATCTTATTGTCATTTCTGAATCTTGAATTGCAAATCTTGAAGTCTCACAATGACCAAAGGTCAAATAGAACAATTGTTCTTTCATATGGACCTTAAGTGAGATTTTTGTCGATTCTCTGGAATTGGAAGCTTTCTTGCTTTCTTTTGTTGTATCTCACTTGCCCATGCTATTCTGAAGCCAGCTTGGTCATTTTCATTGCTTTCTTTTGCTAATGGACCAAGTTGTGCCTTTGCGTGAAAACGTTGAGTATTTTCAACTTCAAACCTCATACTTACATTTTCTGAGAAATTGCCAATGTGTTCATCAAGGGGGAGATTGTGGATATCATGGGGATATGCTTACGATCTGAGGATGATTAGACAATTGGCAATGGCGTTGAGGGTTTGCGGAATCACCCGTTTTCGGTGTTGCTCCAATTCTGTCAGGCCTCTGGCGGTCTGACTGGCCATGGTGGCGGTCAGACCAGCCATGCCTTGTGTGGTTTTTTGGAATGGTGGCTGGCGGTCAGACCGACCAGGGTGGCAATCAGACCGGCCAGTGGAGCGGTCTGACCGACTTTGCCTGAGCGGTCAGACCGGCCACTTTAATGACTTTGGATTTTGGAGCTAGGCCAAAAATAGAGGGTGTAGGCAAGTGAGAGGGTTCTTCTGCACTTGGTCCCATAATTTTTGGAGCCTCCAGGAAAAAGTTCTATTCGATTGAAAATTCCAAAGAGGTTCAGATTTCGAGGGGGTGGAATTTTGGCTAAGTCCCAATGTGGTGGTCAGACCGGCCTTTGGTTGGCGGTCTGACCTGTTTTGGCTTTTTTCGCCGGCCCGCGTGGCGGCGATATGTGTTTGTTAGGTCAAGTTCATGTTTATCAGTGCATATGTGTTGCATGATGTATGTTTTGACTAACGTGGGTCAAGTTGTAAAGAACTTGTTCCCAGAAACGATTTGTTGGTCTATTACTGTGCAGGTGGCTTGCAGGTCTATGACGGTCAGCGGCGAGGTGGATCGGGACTAAGGTTGGAGAGCTGAGATCCAGAACGATCAAAGATGCCGGGTGAGATCAGAGGACTAAAGCGGGGCGCAGAATGGATATGGATGACCGAACGGGTAGTTCGGTGCAACTGGTTGGATCAAGCGGCGCGGGAGTCGGTGCAAGTGCTATGGTGCCGGTGGGATCCGGACGGGAGAGACTTGCCGACTTGGAGCCGTTGATCAACCTACACATGGCGAAGCATGGGATTGCTTCACGATCTGTAGACTCGGTCTTTTAGAGAAGGATCGAGAAGGGGTATTTTGGTAATTTCACAAAATACCGCCTTGGTGACCTTTTGCCTAAACCACGGCACGGGTCAGCGCATGGCGCAGCGGTTTAGGTCAATCAATGATGAAGACGGCCCTTTGAGATGCGTGCGTGTGTTAACCCATTATGTGTTAGGGTTTAATGGGTGCCCTAATGGAATATACCCTAGATGCTAGCCTCCACTATAAATAGGGGGATGTTGTGGGTCGTTGTCACTTTGAAGCCAAGGAGAGAGCCAGCCCAAAACCCTTGCTTTTGGTTGCCCTATTGTGTGTTTAGGGTTTTGAGGAGAAAGATGAGAGGCTAGAGTTTCTAGGGTTTGATTGAGTGTGTGCTCACGTGGTGAGCTTTGTCCTCCTAGGGAGTGGTCAGTAAACCCTCAACAATTCCATATCAATCTATGCAAGATTCCTCAAAGATGAGTCCCTATTTGTTCTTGCTCTCTATTTGTTGATTTTGGGTCTTTCTTTGTTCCCCGAGTTTTCATTGGTTTCTTGCGTAGATCTAGCTTGTCGTGATATGTGAGAACATACTTAGGTTCATCTACAACATCATTCTCCCACGAGCAAGTGTTGATCTCGTTTTACGTATTTGCTCGGTTTTTGAACACCCTTCGCTCATATTGAAAAAGGTCAGGACTTTGGTATAGATCTAGACGATCGTTGCTTGGAATAGGTTCATGATATCCTTAGGAAAGTATGTCTCAAGTTTGGTCAAGTTTCTTCGTGTAGATCAAAAGTTAGACCGATTTGAGTTTTGGTTTTGAGTTGTTCCTCTGCTTACGTGTCGAGTTCGGTCGGACGGTTTTACAACGGTCGAACCACCACCAATTTTAGTTTGGGCTATTTTCCTCTGTTCTTCATCGGTACCGGTCGATCCGATTTTATAAGGCCGGTCAAACCGCCCGTCAGTCAGACCGAAATTTTGCCGCCGGTCTGACCGATTTAGTAGATTAGGGTTTGATCGTTTTGTTGGTCCTTTGCTTTGGGGGCTAATTGGATTCAGCACAAGGCTTTCACTATGCATATATACTAATCTTCTTAGCTTTCGTAGCTATTGGAGAAAAGTTTGTGTTGAATCTAATTAAGGTGAAGTTTTAAGCGAGCGTCTATTCACCTCCCTCTAGTTGTCTTTTCGGTCCTACACATCTTGAGCTTCATCATCCTCAAAGTCCTCTCCTGCTCAATGGTTAATCAAGCAAGATTGAGCACAACAACTGTGCTCACAAGTTACACCCGTCAATTAACAGAATGATATGCATAAATGGATATCTCAAAGGAAGGCATAATATGGTTGATTTGCATAAAACCAAGTTTGTTTCGAATACAAGTACTAAATTCCAAAGCATATAACAGTAATTATAATTCATTTGCAAAGACTCATTTTTCAGTTGGATAACATTCATCAATATGATGGTGAAGGATATCCTCCTGCCACAAGGCTCCCTGCCCAACCCATTTGGATAGAAGTCCAAAAACCATTTTTAACCAACCACTTTGAAAACAAACCAGAGGTCTAACTTTGAGCAGCTGTGAGGACCCCAGTTTATTAGGCTTGTAATACTTAGTCATCCATTGACCCTAGCATTACAAATGAAATAATCCGTGTCTTCGAGACATGTATACTTCCCAGAAATGCAGTATACACACCTCTTTACAAAATCATGCATCAAGTTCATACAAGACATAGAACCAAAGCACGAACGAAAAATAAATAAAAGACATACATAATATAGAGAGAGTTATTACAAAAAGGGGCCGACCGGCCAAATACAACTAAGAAAGATAAACACAGCGGAAGCAAAAGCCATAAGATGGCAATAAACAAAAGAAGACCATATGGTTTGCCTTTAGCCTACAAGGCAACCAACTATGCCACCAACGTAGTCTTCTCAACCATAGCACATCTCAAAAAAGTAGGGCCCTTGGGGCTCCACCTCCTCTGCAACAAAGTTATTAAGCAAGCAAATGAGTACAAAAATGTACTCGCAAGACTGACGTGTAGTATAACAGAACTATAGTTAGCTACATGCAAGCTTTATTTAAGTGGAAGGCTTTAGGCTCATTTTAGCATAAAGCAAGTTTTCATTTGCAATATTTAAATAGATTAAAAGCAGTTTTACAATTCATTTTTAATTTGCAAATAACAACGAGACAATGACATATTAACAATAGATAGACGACAACAACAATCCTGGAAGTGACTAACCCAATAGTCGCCTCAACAATAGTATGAATTACCCATTCATACCACCCATGTCAAGTTTTAATTAACTGTTTAGTCTAGTTCTTGCACAACCTTACCAAGCATGTCCATAACCTAGGACGAGGCTATTCGAATAGTTTGAACCCTGCAGGGGTGTACCGATGTACCCACACGTCAGACCGCCTTTTCGCCAAGCTATTTAGCACACTTCCTTTGGTATACCGGCACGGCTAAGTCCTACGAGACATTTCCAATAGGTGATGCTAATTAAGAGTCGCGACAACCCAGAGGGTAGGATGCACCGGCCCAGCCTAAGCAACTGCGGGTGCTCCCAATCCCTATAAAAAACATTTTAACCACCATCGACTCAATAATTAACACCCCCAAAGTACTTAGTCAAGAGGGGTCTCATATCCCCCTCGTGTGGTTAGCACGCAAAAGCGTTTGGCTTAGTGACACAAGTAACTCGGTCCTTGGGGACTTAGGCACCATTCCATTCAAACCCAACAGATCACACCAACATCCATTGTGCCCAAGTCATGAAACAATTTTATTTTCATTTTTGTTTTATTTGCTTACAAAGTAACAAAGCACAAGTGCTGGACATAATGGAATAATAATTTTAGGTGATCAAGGTCATCGACATAATGTCGACAACCGCCTTTTCTACCGTTATCTAAGCATTTCTAAGCATTAACAACGCAACTACTAAGTGATAAGAGTCCATCCATCGAACTCTAAATCATAACAAGATAATCCTAGGCTTAGTAGTAGAGAATGAACGTTTACCTACAGAATATGCATCTATAGGCTCACTAATCGATATCGTTTAACAACAAATAGCAATGCATACATACAAGTTAAACAATATATTAGACTTTAAAGTAATGGGACATAATGGACATGATCAAACTGCTTGCCTTGCTGGAGATGCTCACTATGCTGGAAAGGATCACTCACGGGGTCAACACACTCGTCGGCACTTAACGAAAATGCGAAAAGAACCGATAAGAACGAAGAAAACCGAAAGGACTCCACAGCAAACTTACTCCAAATGCTCTGAAATGTTTACAGCAGCTAGAGCATGATTTTTAAAGAATTTATCAATAAGAACCAATTGATTTGGATTCTCAATGCAAAAGATATGGCCGAAACGAATCTGCTCAGCCTGGAAATTGCTGGAAAATACAAATTGGTTACTGTTCATCCGAATTAAATTCCCTAGCACAATTTTCCAAAGAGGTGTTGCACCTGGGATTTTTATGGTAAGTAAAGCACCTCATGAGATGAATAACACAATTGAGTTCACCTCATTTGGAGCTATGATGCATGTTTTATGATTTTTCAAAGATATGCAAAAGAGCACAAATAAAATACACCCACAAAACTTTTGAAAATAGTGACATGCCTAAATCTTATTCTACCATTTAGTACACTAACATAGGAAGCCAACAAAGTTGGTTTCACTCAAAAAGGATCTATAGAGGATTACTTATGCATTTTACAAGTTAATTGCAGTTTTTAAAGTAACATTAAAAGTTAATTTTGAAACCAATTTACCAATTCATTTTCTGGAGCCGAACTCAACTTACAACCATTTTCAGATTAAAGTTTAGTTCAAACTAGAGCTACAAAATTTGAATCAACTCAAAAGGAGCTAAAATGAAATAGTTATGCATTTTTGAAGTTTATTACCTTTTTCAGTTCACAAATAAATCCATCGGAAAATCCTAAAATCCAAAAGGACGTGGACAAATCTGGGCCGTTGATCCTGGATTGGATGGCCAAGACCTGCTTTGCAGGCCTTTCGCACCCGCATGAACTGAATCTTCGCGACCGCTGATGATGCATCAAACGGTCCAGATTGGATTGGCGGCTACGCCGAACGGGCGGAGTCGTGGACCGTTGATCGCGAGATGGACGGCTCATGACCAACGCACAAGACACGCCGAACCCCGAACAATCGTGAGCCCCAGATCTAACGATGGACGGCCCGAAGAAATGGTCATCGCCGACGATTGGGACCACGGCGGCGCAAACAAAGAGTACCACTAGGTTCACAATAGAGATGCGCACCTGATGGTACCACTCACACCGCCGGAGGTGGCCCATAGCGCCGGCGAGCCAGAGGAGAGCGGCGCGGTAACGCATGGTCAAACGACATATAGCAAAAGGAGCTCCGCAGTAGTTCATTCAAGCGAGTGCCCAGCTCCTAGGGACTACCAGGAGGTTACCCGAGGTCGGAGGTACCGGGAGGCCGAGCGGCTCCCATGACGAAGGACCTTGCCGGCGCCGAGGAGGACAATGTGGAGGAGAGGACCTGGGCAAAATTAATAGCACCGGGTCATCAAGATGTATTCCATAAAGCTAAGAGATGCTCTCAGAGCAAGGAATTGAAAAGGAGGAGGTCCTTACCGGCGAAGGGGAAGAATGGGGTGCTCACGGCCGAAGGGGACCAACTCCAAATTAGCTGCTCCCTGAAGAGGTCAACCAAAATTAAGTTAGGGTTAAGGTCCACCGAGATGAGAGGTTCAAGCTGGAGCACAGAGAGGAGAGGAAAAACCACTGGGACCTGCTTGCACCGAGGAGCCCGAGGTGCAACAATGGCGCCAAGGGGCTCACGGGTGCTTGAGCTCCTTAGAGCGAGGAGAAGCTATGTGGTGTTTAAAGAGTGCCAAGGAGGTACTGAGGGACCTTATAAGGCCGGGGAGTAGAGGCCATGAGCTAGGGTTAAGCTCCATGGTGAGCTTAGCCCATGGCTCGGTCCATGGCTCGGACAAGGACGTGGAGGGGATGGGGGCAGGTCAGAGCAGGACCTAGGGGGCGGAAGGCTGACCAGCATTTAATGCTGGCAGCAAAAGAGCGGTTGGGAGGTGACAGGGCACTGCTCTCCCACTGCCATGGCGCACGCGCGCGTGACCGAGGAAGGAGAAGAACAGGAGCTGATATCGGCCGTTGGATAAGCGAAGGGGGAGGTCATGACCCTTAGATCCGAAACGGTGAGGTCTGAAAGGAAAGGGGAGGTCGCGACCACAAGATCTCGATTGGGGAGGTCGCAGCTGCTAGATCTCCATCTCACGGTTGCGAAACGAAAAGGGAGGTCGCGCGCAGAAAGGAGACAGGAGGTTGTGACCATTGGATTTGTATCCAAGGGCGATCAACAGAGGCGGGAGGTCTTAATTGCCACGCGAATTCGACAAGTTTATGATGGAGGTCGTGGTCGTTGATTTTGATCCAACGGCACACAACATCGAGGGAGGTCGTGGCCACCGGATTTTAATCCAAGGAACACAAGAGGAGAGTCGTGACCGCTGGATTTACATCCAAAGGTGCCGAACAGAGAGGGAGGTCGGGCGTTGCTCACGACGCAAAGGGAGGTCGTGGCCATTGGATTTCAACCAAGGGCACACAACAACGATGGAGGTCGTGGCGGTTGGATTTTGATCCAACGGCACACAACAACGAGGGAGGTCGTGGCGGTTGTGCACGACGCGATGGGAGGTCGTGGCGGTTGGATTTTGATCCAACGAACGCAACGAACAGAGGTAGGAGGTCGTGGTTGTTGGATCTTGATCTAACGGCGCACAACGGGGATGAGAGGTCGTGGCCAATGGATCTCAATCCAATGGTGTACAACCTAGGGGGAGGTCGTGGCAGTTGGATTACGATCCAATAGCGCACAACAAAGAAGGGGGTCGTGGCGGGGGGTGCGACATCGCAAAAGGAGGAGGTCGTGGCCAGTGGATCTCAATCCAATGGTGTACAACCTAGGGGGAGGTCGTGGCGGTTGGATTACGATCCAACGGTGCACAACATAGAAGGGGGAGGTCTGGCTGGTGCGCACGACAGAGAAGGGAGGGGAGGTCGTGGCCGTGAGATCTTGATCTGACGGCGACGAGAGGATAGGGGAGGTCGTGGCAGTTGGATCTCGATCCAACGGCGACGAACTGAGGTGCGGGAGGTCTGGGCCGTTAGGCAAGACACTAAAAAGGGAGGGGAGGTCGTGGTCATGAGATCCGGATCTGATGGTGAAGAGATGAGAGGGAGGTCGTGGTGGTTGATTTGGATCCAACGAGCACCACCTCGCTGGGGAGGGCTCGGCAGAGCCGCCGCTTGGTTGTGGTGGAGGTCGTGGCCGTGAGATCTGGATCCAACGGCGCCACGACCTCATGTGGAGGAGGAGCACGGGCTGAGCCGAGGAAGTGGGTTGGGTTCGACCCACTTGGAAAGTGGCTCGGACCCAAGGAACAGTGCCAGGTTTTGAATTTACATTTGAAGGCTGAGTTTGAAAGAATTTTTAGAGGTAGCAAACTAACTCCAAAAATTTCGAAATTTTGACTGGAGCTTTCTCACTCTAGGATTAACCTTACATAAAATTTTCAGAGGTTTTTGTGCATTGCATTTTTCTCCAGAATTTCATCAAGGGCTGTTCTAGGTTTGACCAAAGGTCAAACCTGGTTTGACTTGCCACCAAAAATTATCAAATAATTTCTAAAAATTATGAAATAATTCAGAGGGGTCACACAGCATCCCTAGAACCAAGGAAAATATTTCCAATGGTTGAATACCAGATTCTTGCCAAGTTGATTAAGGGGTTGACTTTAGTCAACAAGAGGTTTAGGTTTTTGAATCCCACAACTCTTGACAAGAATTAAAGGCGAGTTCAATAGTTTCAAGATATGAGAAAAGTTTTAATTTCTACACATTTAATTACATTTGAAACAAACACCCATAATTAATTACATTTGAAACACAAACCTAGATTTGGTTCCATTTGTACATTTGGGATGTTACAAAATCTCCCCTTACGTAATCTCGTCCCCGAGATTTGGCTCACCTTAAAAGAAAGAGGGTAGTTTGCACACGATCGATCTTCCCTTTCCCAAGTAGCTTCATCCTCAAAATGATTCAACCACTAAACTTTAAGGAACTTGATGGAACGATTCCTCGTTCTTCGTTCAGCCTCTTCGAGTATGCGAACAGGATGCTCGCGATAGGTCAAATCTGCTTGGACATCGAGAGCTTCCAATGGAGCTTCCTCAGTTGGAACATGGAGGTACTTCTTCAACTGGGACACATTTAACACATCATGTACCCCCTCATGTGCAGCAGTAATTCCAACTTGTAGGCAATGCCTTTCTTCTCAATGATGCGGTAGGGACCCACATATCGAGGAGCTAACTTGCCCTTGATGCCGAAACGTTGATGGCCCTTCAAAAGAGAGACTTTGAGATAAACAAAGTCATTAGGCTCAAAACTCAACTCACGACGACGGTGATCCGCATAGCTCTTTTGCTCGATTGAGCCGCGTAGACGCCACGAATAAGCCGGACTTGACTCTCGGCCTCATTGATCGAGTCCAGACCAAAGAAAGGTCTCTCGCTAGTCTCAGACCAATACAATGGGGTTCGTGACTTTCTCCCGTAAGGCCTCGAAAGGTGCCATGCCGAGACTGGCTTGGAAGCCGTTGTTGTAAGAAAACTTCGTGAATGGTAAGCATTTCTCCCAATGCTTCCCATAGGAAAGAACACAAGCACGGAGCATGTCTTCCAAAACTTGGTTGACCCTTTCGGCCAGCCATCGCTTTGGGGATGATATCTTGAAAAAAGCAAGACGAGTTCCCATAGCCTCTTGCAAACTATGTCAAAAAGCGAGATGTGAATAGAGATCCACGATCCGAACACAATCGTCCTTCTAACACACCGTGCAAACTCACGATGTGGGCTATGTAGAGATCCGCTAAAAGACCCACCAAGGTTAGTCTTGACAGAAGGAAATGTGCCACCTTAGTCAAACGATCGATGGCGCACCCAAATGGCATCATTCTTCTTCCGGAACGGGGTAGACCGCATGAAATCCATTCGATCGAATCCCACTTCCACTCACCTGAAAAGATCAAGCATCGGCCGGCCGCCGGCGATGTTCGCCTTCACACGACAACACACGCCACACTTGGCAACGAACTCGGCAATTTCCCTCTTCATGCGGGTCCACCAAAATCTCGGCGGAGATCCCGATACATCTTCGTGGCCCTGTGGATGAATGGACAAGGGAGAATCATGGGCTTCATGGAGGATCAAGTCCTGCAAATCCATGTCCTTTGGAACCACTCGTCAGTCCAGAACCTCACAACACCAAGCTCATCTTCGTGAGAAGCACTTGGCTCGCTCCGCTTTAACATTTTGCTCGATTTGGTTCACTCCAAAGATCCGATTGCCGAAGCGGCCTTGACACGATCCACCAAGGTTGGTTGTACAACCAAGGTAGCGAGGAAACCCTACTCAACCAAACCCAAGTTGAGACGCCGAAATTCCTCTAGAAGGGTGGGCTGATGCTCCTTGAGCAACAATGCATTGCAATGCACTTGATGACTAAGCGCATTAGCAACGACATTAGCCTTGCCCAGATGGAAGTGAATACCTACGTCATAGTCTTTGATCAACTCCAACCATCTCCTTTGCCTGAGGTTCAGATCTGGCTGGGTGAACAAATACTTCAAGCTTTTGTGATCTGAATACACTTCACAACGATTACCGATTAGGTAATGTCACCAAATCTTAAGCGCATGAATCACAACAGCTAGCTCCAAGTCATGGGTAGGATAGTTGAGTTCATGAGGTCTCAATTGCCTTAATGCATAGGCCACTACCTTGCCTTCTTGCATAAGGACACAACCGAGGCCTCGACGAGAAGCATCGCAAAAGATATCGAAGTCTGGCGAACATCGGAAAGAACGAGAACAGAGCAGATGGTCAAACGCGTCTTGAGTACTTGAAAACTTTCCTCAAATCCGCGGACCACACGAACTTCTTGTCCTTCTTGAGCAACTCAATCATCGGCCATGATCTTGGAGAAGTTCTCGATAAGCGACGATAATATCCCGCTAAACCGAGAAAACTCCGCGACTTTTACACGAACTAGGTCGACTCAAAGAAAGCACATCACTGACCTTGCTAGGATCAACGGCTATGCCTCTGCTGAAAGAACATGGCCCAAGAAAGCCACTTCCTTCAACCGTAACAGCGACTTGTCAACTTCGATCAGGTTGGTGCTCACGCAGACTTGCCCAAAACAAGCTTCAGATGCTCTGCGTGTTCCTCATCGTTCTTGGAGTAGATAAGAATATCATCAATGAAGACCACGACAAACTTATCCAAATACTCCATGAACACCGAATTCATGAGGTTCATGAACAGGGCAGGAGCATTGGTTAAGCCAAACGACATGACGGTATACTCGTACAAACCATAACGAGTAGAGAAAGCCGTCTTGGGAATATCCTCAGGCCGGATCCGAACTTGATGATATCCCACTCTCAAATCAATCTTGGAGAAGACTCGATCTCCAGATAATTGATCAAAGAGATCGTCGATGCAGGGCAAAGGATACTTGCTCTTTACCGTCATTTCATTAAGCTTAACGGTAATCGACGACATGCGCAAATACCGTCCTTCTTCTACGAAGATGGTTTGGACAACCCCACGGAGATGAGCTAGAGGCGGATGAAACCCTTCTCTTGAAGCTCACCAAGTTGCTTCTTCAACTCCACCAACTCATTCGGTGGCATCCGGTGAAGCCTCTTTGAAATCGAGGCGATGCACCGGAGCCAACTCGATGACTAACTCGAGGTCTCAACCGGTGGCATCCGGAAGATCTTTGGGAAAGATATCCATGAAGTCACATACCGCTGGGACTTCACGAATATCAGAGCTAGCCGCTTCGAAGCCAAGAGATGCGGACCATGCAAACCGGTGGCGAAAAGCTTAACGTCGGAGGGACTTGTGAGGTAGATGAGCTTCCGAGCGCAATCTATTTGCCCCATGTGCTGAGACAACCAATCCATGCCCAAAATTACATCTAAGCTCGCGGCATTGAGGAGGATAAGATTTGCTAAAAATCTTACTCCCTCAATCTCAACAGGAACCTCCCGACACTCGGATTCAGCTCTCAACTTCGAACCGGGAGAGTGAATGAGCAACGGGACCAACAAAGGAGCAAAAAGAAGATCACTAACAAAGAAAAAAGACCGAGATACAAAGAATGAGATGCTCCTGAATCAACAAAAGCAAGAGCAGATAGGAGTTAACAAGAAGCGCATCTAACACGTCACGCAGCACCTGTGCCTCCTCGGCAGAGATGAGGTTGACGCGATCATGCCCACGCCTTTGGGTCGGGGACAATCTTCAGATCTTGGGAAGGACCACCTCCTTGCCGCCTGGGCCTCCATTAGGACAAGGCCACCTAGTCTTCTTAGGGCAATTATTTGCATAATGGCCCTTCAGTTCTTGAAGAAACAAGTGACCTCGACGACATTGAGGCCACTCGCCGAGCCGCAGTGCACGTGGTCGAACACGGCTCATGGAGGGCGAGGCAGGTCTTGGACGACCTCGGGGGTGCTAAAGCCTGAGGGCGAGACCCCTGAGACTGCCCGAAGTGTGCACGAGAAGAGCTGGTCTAGGAAGGCTTCTGAGTCTCCCACTTGCGCTTGCAGGAGTCACGCAGCGCCCTTCCCTTGTGCTCGGAGACGATGGCCTTGTTGACCAAGGCCTGGAAGTCGGGGAAGTCAATGATAGATAGCTTGTCCTGAAGCTCCTCAGACAAGCCATCCATGAACTTCTCCTGCTTGGCCTCATCAGTGGCCACCTCCTTAGGAGCATAACGAGTCAAGTGGTTGAACTGCATAAGTACTCGGATCGAATCAAGCGCCCTTGCTTGAGCGCAAGAAACTCCTTCTTCACTTCATCACACCGGGCAGGATGTGAGACCGCGGGAAGGCAACACGGAACTCCTCCCAAGAGACGGTGTGGTCAAGCGGGTGCATAGCGAGAAAGTTCTCCCACCATGAAAGAGCTGCACCCTCCAAATTGATGGGATGCAAAAGTGCCTTCTCTCGTCCTGCACAAGCCGGTAAGGGTCTGACTCAAGCTTGAAGGCTCGAACGGACGCGAGGGAGGTCCAGAACGTAGGGGAGGTCCTAGAGGACATGGAGAGGTCCTGAAGGACGTGTGGAGGTCCAAATAAGCGAGGAGGTCCTAAAGAACATAGGGAGGTCCTGAAAGACACGGGGAGGTCCAAATAAGCGAGGAGGAGGTCCTAAAGGACATAGGGAGGTCTAAATAAGCGAGATGAAGGTCCTAAAGCACACAGGGAGGTCCTGATGGACACAGGGAGGTCCAAATAAGCGAGGAGCAGGTAATGGATGTGACAAAAGATAGCTCGGTGCGCCAAAGGCATGAGCATTTAATGCATACACAACAGTATTAAATACTTTGAGGACTTTGTAGGATCAAGGATAATCGACTAGAGGGGGTGAATAGGAGGTTTTAAACTTTTAACAATTTAACAATTTAAGCCAATTAATAACTTAGTCTAAACAAGTTACACTTCTAGCTAAGCAATTCAACCACAATAAACTAGCTAGAAATATAAATGTGGAAATGTAAAGACTAGGAGTAACCACAATGAGACAACGATGTTTTCCGTGGTATCAAGATTTGCTTGCCTTCACTAGTCCACGCTTGAGGAAGCTTGACAACTCAAGCCGGCTCCACAATTAAGCCTTCCCTCGATCACTATGGTTGTTCTTTCTCCGCCCGAGATGGTGAACACCAAACCACTCACAAGCTTGCACCGGCCTCTTCACAAACTTCTTGAAGAGATCACCGTGCTCCACCGCCAAAACCGTCTAGGAGTTCGCAAAACTCCAAGAGTAATAAACCAAGACCTTTCGCTGATGCTCAAGTGCAATAGGATCAATCTAGAATGAATTGATGCACTTGAATGAACTTAACTACCTCACAATGAATGCACAAGAGAATTTGAGTGTTGAGTGAATACACTTGGCTCTCAAGGCTCTAAGGATGTTAAATGTTCACTAGCAACCTGTCTAAGGGCAGTTGGGGGTATTTATAACCCGCACCAACAATATGACTTGTTGGGAGGAGTCCCCAAACTTCGAGAAAATTCCAGACAACCGCCGCTTCAAAGTTCTGAGACAACCGCTCTTGTAACGGAAAGACAAGAACGGCTATAACAATGCATTTAATGCTCGACATAGCCGCTGAATTTCGAGCGGACGACAGCTAACTAAACTCCCAGTACAACCACATCGCCTAGTCGTATCAGTATTGACGAGCAGTACAACCGATCGGCGTTTCAAAACGCTGAAATTACATGCCCCTCGAAAAACCAACCCACATACAAAAATCCAGACAACCGCATCACGGCTCAACCATTTCATAGAAGCGGAACGACCAATTCTCAAGGAGGGTTTCTGAGCCAAAATACACTTGTACTGTTTTTATTGAACCGCCAACTAAAAATCGGAACGATCAAGAATGCGTAGTACCGCCAAGGAGTTTACCATACCGCATTTGCGCCAATTGGTGATGCCTTCAAAATCCCAGACTACCGCCAAGTTAAGCGCGGTCATATCAAGACCGAAGCAGACAACCGCCATTATAATCATGCAGACTACCGATTTCTAACAAATGCACTAAGGCTTTCAAATTCAATTTCAAGTTCAAATTTAAATGCATGCATGATCCTAAATTGATCCATATGGCACAAGAACATGCTATCAAGCTACTAGTCATGATTCCTCTTAATAGTACGGCATTTAACCTATAATCCGGTCTTCCAACCAAATCTCCTAAGACCGGTAAAATGGAAAACAGATCCTAGACTACTTGTACCTTGTCTTCAAGCCATATAGATCTTCATATTATCCTTTGGCATGCATCCTTACGCTATCAAATTCACTAATGGGACTTAACCTTGTAAATACTCAATAGACACGTTAATCCCATATTCACATATTATCATTAATTACGAAAACAATTTTAGGGCCTAGATGCTTTCGGACTTCCAAGTGTAAAGGACATGGTCAAAGGATAAAGAAAGAGGTCATGACTGACAAATGGGGCACCAAAGCTTAGGGAGGTCCCATGGACAGAGGTCCCAAAGACACTACAACGGGGTGGTCCTGATGGTCGGATCAAATCAAGGGGAGGTCCTGACGGTTAGATCTCTCAAGGGGAGGTCTTGACGGTCGGATCTGCAAGGGGAGGTCTGAACGATTAAGATCTCTAAAGGGGAGGTCCTAACGGTAAGATCTAACAAGGGGGAGGTCTGGACAATTAAGATCTCCAAAGGGGAGGTCCTAACGGTCAGATCTAACAAGGGGGAGGTCTGGATGGTTAAGATATCCAAAGGGGAGGTCCTAACGGTCAGATCTATCAAGGGGGAGGTCTGGACAGTTAAGATCTCCAAAGGGGAGGTCCTAACGGTCAGATCTAACAAAGGGGAGGTCTGGACGGTTAAGATCTCCAAAGGGGAGGTCCTAACGGTCATATCTAACAAAGGGGAGGTCTGGACGGTTAAGATCTCCAAAGGGGAGGTCCTAATGGTCAGATCTAACAAGGGAGAGGTGAGCGATAGCGAGATAAGTGGCGGAGAAGGAGCCATTGATTTCAATCGAACGGACCAAAGTGATTGGGCCGTTCGGACCATCCAGAGCTAACGCTAGATCTCACCCATTGAGCCGACTCCAAGTGGTCCAAAATGGTTGGGACGTTCGGATGGCCGAACGCCTGGGCAGATCGGACCGCCCAAAGAAAGATTTGAGGGCTCAGAGAGGGTGGGAGATTCAAACCATCCGAACGTCTCAACAATATCACACCGTCAAACGCAAATCGAACGGTACACAAGTGATAAGGGTCTGGATCAAGCAGAAGGCTCGAACGGACGTGAGGGAGGTCCATGTGAATGTAGGGGAGGACCTAGAGGACATGGAGAGGTCCTGAAGGTTACAGAGAGGTCCAAATAAGCGAGGAGGAGGTCTTAAAGGACACAGGGAGGTCTTGAAAGACACGGGGAGGTCCAAATAAGCGAGGAGGAGGTCCTAAAGGACATAGGGAGGTCCTAAAGGACACAAGGATGTCCAAATAAGCGAGGTGGAGGTCCTAAACGACACAGGGAGGTCCTGATGGACACGGGGAGGACCAAATAAGCGAGGAGCAGGTAATGGATGTGACAAAAGATACCCTGGTGCTGCCAAAAGGTAGTAACATTTAATGCGACACAACAGGCATTAAATGCTTTGAGGACTTCCAAGTGTAAAGGACATGGTCAAAGGATAAAGAAAGAGGTCGTGACTGACAAATGGGGCCAGTCAAAGCTTAAGGGGGAGGTCCTGCAGACAAGAGGTCCAAAAGACACTACAACGGGGAGGTCCTGACGGTCAGATCAAATCAAGGGGAAGTCCTGACGGTCAGATCTCTCAAGGGGAGGTCTTGACGGTCGGATCTACAAGGGGAGGTCTGAACGGTTAAGATCTCCAAAGGGGATGTCCTAACGGTCAGATCTAACAAGGGGGAGGTCTGGACGGTTAAGATCTCTAAAGGGGAGGTCCTAACGGTCAGATCTAACAAAGGGGAGGTCTGGACGGTTAAGATCTCCAAAGGGGAGGTCCTAACGGTCAGATCTGACAAAGGGGAGGTTTGGACGGTTAAGATGTCCAAAGGAGAGGTCCTAACGGTCAGAGAACAAAGGGTAGGTGAGCGATAGCGAGATAAGGAGCGGGAGAAGCGAGAGCCATTGGATTTCAATTGAACGGACCAAAGTGATTGGGCCGTCGGACCATCTAGAGCTAACGCTAAATCTCAACCATTGAACCGGATCAGCACCAAAATGGTTGGGACGTCGACCGCCGAACGCCTCGCAGACGGACCATCCAAAAAGATCCGAGGGCTCAGAGGGTGGGACGTTTGACCATCCTAACGCTCTCAACAATATCAAACCGCCCAACACAAATCAATGGTACACAAGCGATAAGGGTCAGATCAGCGGAAGGCTCGAATGCAGGCCGAGGGAGGCAGTGAGCGTGGGGAGGTCCTAGAGGACATGGAGAGGTCCCAAGGACGTGGGGTCCAAATAGGCGAGAGGAGGTCCTAAAGGACACAGGAGGTCTCAAGGACACAGGAGGTCCAAATAAGCGAGGAGGAGGTCCTAAAGGACCTGAGTGGAGGTTCAAGGACACGGGAGGTCCAAATAAGTTGAAGAAGGTTCAAGGAGCACGGGGAGATCCAAGTGAACATCAAGGGTTCCAAAGAACACAGAAGGAGCTCAAATGAATATGAGGGGAGACTTAGGCCTGGAGAGGTCTAAGCCAAAGGAGCATCGAAGAGGGAAGGTCCTGACCGGGGAGGTCCAAGACTTGGGAGGTCTAGACCCAAGGAGGTCTCGGACCAAAGAAGAACAAAACAAGTGCGAAAAGAAGATCACCAAAGCTCCACAAACTCAAGTAACCAAAAGCGAGTTTTAGTTGAAGTTTGATTTAATCAATTGAAATCCATTCTGAAATTCTCAAGTTAAGCTTTGAATTCTCATCAAAACAAAATTGTTCTTTTATTTTGAAAATTCAAAAGGCTCCAAAAATCGTGGTGTTATACCGTGGAGGTCTCGACCATTTGGGGTATTCTGACGCACGATGGGATCTCAATGTTGAAGTCCCTCCATCTTGCTTTGTATCCGCTTGAGGTGTAGGCGGTCAACCCCAGAAATGACATTGATGTGGTGATCCATCCTTGAAACGACATCTCTCAGATCCTTGTCATTGTTTTGGACCACCGGTGGTCCGTTGTCTTCTGTGGGATAGGCATTGGGCCTTCCTATCGTAGTATTCCTCCATCTGCTTCGCCAAGTACTAGTGAGTTACGAGGTCATGACTAGGAACTTTATGCAATGGGCACAGTGGTTCTTGCTCCTAGACGATTCCCGCATTAGTGGGCAAGACGGTTATTTGAACGACTTCCTTGCCACCTTTTGGTCCAAGGATCCTTATTTTTGTCATAGAGTGGTCGCATTTGGTCAACTACCAGGACCTCCTTGGTGAATTGCTTGGTCCTCCCTTCTTCTTCTTCCCGGTTTTCCTTTGTCGTCGTGGATCCTTCTTGATCTCTTGGATTTCTTTTCTGACATCCTCGAGACTGGCCGAGGAGGGTGGTCCCTTATCCACCATTCGGTTCCACTCCAACGCCTCATTGACATTGAGTACCGATCGGCCATGTCGAAGAGTTCTGACACGGACCTAGGTAGGTTGATGTTGAGGTCTTCTATGAACCTTCGATATCTCACCGCCTGTTTAAAAGCTCGAATCTCATAGTCATAAGAAACATTTGGGATAGTATTACGGACTTCTATGAAACGCTTTACAAATTTTCGTAAATTTTTGTCGGGGGTTTGGCGGAGCCGATGCAAATCATCCTCCTTCCCCAGTTTTGCATAAGAACTTGAAGTTATTTTGCAATGCATTACAAAGCACCTTCCAGTTATATATGGATCCCTCAGGCTGGTTGAACAACCAGGTCCTGGCGGAACCCTTTGGAACTGTGGGCAAACAATTAGCCATTACCTTATCATCGCCTCTAGCAAATTAATGGTGGTAGTGTAGACTTGGAGGAACTCGATGGGTTTTACGTTCACAAAAGTTTCAATACTCCTGGTTTGAACTTCTCCCTAAGGTAACATCTCTTAACTGGGAGAAAAGCTTTGTAACACTCGTGATAAGGTTCAACACATTGTCATACATTACAACAATTATTATGACCAAGAGATCCGGGACGCCTACTACGCCCCAAAAAATGGGTGTCATGCTCACCTTGGCCTTGAATGTGATGTACCAGAGCACCGCTATTTCGCTTTGGTTTCTCGGTGCTCAATTGAGGACCCTTCTAAATGAGAGTCCATTTGGGAAAGTGCAGTATGCGATCGGGTGAAGATATTCTCCGCAGCATCCTGTAGCTCTTGTGCGATAGCATGCATTACTTACACTCCTTGCGCCGGAGTTAATCCTTCCGGAGAGCATGCGATGGCGCTCGCTAAGTAGCGAACATGCTCCATAGGGGAATCCTCCTACGTGGGGGTTGATAAGACATTTGGATCCCTTACTATCTGATGAGGATATAATAATCATCATTTTTATCATTTATCTATAATTCATATTATGGGTAATAATGACGTCATATAACTCTTGAGTATACCCCTTAATATCCATAAGGGAGAAACCGAGGTTGTAAATTCTTCTACAACCACCTAGTAGTCGTAAGCCCCCATACGACTACCCTATAGTCGTAAGTCCTTCTATGACTATCCTATGATCGTAAGCTCTTCTATGATCAAATTCGCGGTCGTAAGGTCTTCATTTGACGACCACCGTCGTAAAGCTTTCTATTTACCAGATCCTAATCGATAGGGCTTACGCATGTGGGCCTAATCGATAAGGGAATCTACGCACCATATTCAAGATGTGGGCAAGAACTACGCAGCTTATTCTTCAGAATAGTGGCACGATTTTAACTCCCTGTTATGATGATAATTGCCTAGCGGCGGGAATGTTACAACTCCCGTAATAATCTCCAAGAATACCCACGATCTGAACATTAAGGTGACCTTTATATTGAGATCCAACGACGATCTTGGGGACCGTGATAAAAGGCGTAATCATCGTGGACAATCGGGTGATCCAAGAGCGTTAGAAGTACAATACTCTAGTCTTTGGTTCCATCTTGTAATCCAGCATACTCAATACATACACACAGGAGTAGGGTTGTTATTCTCCAAGGAGAAGGCCCGAACCTGTATAAAAATCCCTATGTCTCTATCTCTGTGTGATTTTGAGCCTAGAGGAACCCCGAATCAAACAATCTTTACGTAAGTTCAGTCCTAAAACACCGACACTATCGCTGTCTACTCTGGCGGCGATGCATCGTCTCTGCCAGGTGCCCTTGTTGAGGAGTTAGGGCGCCGATAGTAGTAGTGGCGAACTGCGCGATGTGCGCTTGTGTGGTGGCACGATCTCGGCTTGTCGGGCTTCCTCCTCATGTTGGAGGCGCCTCCTGTTCTTCCCGCCTCCGGGCGCGTTCTCGATGTTTCGTGATCATTGGTGACATTGGGTTGATTGTCACCGACAATGACTGACCGCCTGTTTTGCATGTAGAAGGGGTGAACATGCCGCCGCCCTCCTCGAGGAAGAGCTCGAGTTGTATTGTAGGGTGAAGAGAATATTCTCCCAAGATGTTTTTCCTGTGCCTTCAACGTGAAGGCCGCCAAAGGAGATTATCATGATACGTTGGGCTCTAGGAACCTTCCTAATCTCCTCGCTTAGGGGAGACAGATTAGGTTAGTATCATCCACGGCGACGCTTGTGATCGAAGGCACGGCCGTGTAGATCTAGTAGGTGTGGACTTGGCGGCGCGTTTGTTGCTCAAGAATGGCCCCAAGGAACCATGGACATTGCCCGATATGAGGATGAAATTTTCTCTATGGCATCATCGTAGTCGAAATATCGAGGATGCTTCCTTCTTCTCCACACAGTGCAAGTTTTGATTCATGAGCAAAGCACGAGATACATTACCAAATCGAAGTCGACGAAGATGATGACGGTAATTCCACGAACGGCGCCAATGCCGACGTCTGGGACTCTCGTCACAGAACGAACAAACAAGAATATAAAGAAAAAAAATGGAGATTGCTATCTATTTGCCAAAGGACTCAAAACGGTGATGTATATTGCAAAGGGTATGCTCTAATTATGTGAAGAATGACCCGAATGAACGCAGATTAGGGTCTAGATTACAAAGGCACTTAGGCCGGGTTCTTATAGTCTACAAAACATCGGCAGCTTGTTGTAGTGATGCCTCTTCGCGCCAATGGTTGTGTCCCTTCAAGTTAATCGTTGCGTCCCTTCATGATGACCGTTATATATCTGAATATAACAGCCAATATCTTCTCTCCACATGTAGTTATCATTAACCACACGGGTAACCGCTGAGGACCTCCTCTCAGGGAGACGCCTTGGAGTAGTCTTGGAGTGGTCCCGAGAGGTCCAAGAAACATATAAAGGAGGTCCAATTGGATGTCTGTAAGAGGTTTAGAGAATGGTTAAAGAACAGACTTTCAGGCATACCTCCTTCTGACTGCTTAATTGATCTTAGGCCTAGAAAACTAATTTGTGCCCAGTAGAAAATCTAGCTTATTTATAAATAAATAAATAAAGATATACTCGGATAATTGACTGGTCAACAATCCTCGTCACTAAAGATGCTCTAATGCCACTTTAAAGACATGTCAATTCATTATTTGTCACTCTCACCATTTTAAAGAACAATTACAATCTTCACTATGACAAATCATGGAATACCAACCTTGAGAGTGGAAAATATATAAAAATCCCTTCTTTTTAAGGTTATTTAGATATATCCGTCACTTGTAAAGTGCCTGGTTGTTTTAGAAACGCCGTTATAAAGTTCCGCTTCGAGAAATATTATTGAAAACATCGCTAATTCAGAATGCTCGTTCTAGTCAAATGTGATATGTTCTAGAACTTTTTTAATTTTTTAATCCATTTTTAAAAAAATATTTTAAAGATAATCTCTCTCTAACTTTATTTCCTATTCTGACCCCTTTGACCACGCTACAATGCGTGACGTGGCAAAACACGTTGTCACGCCATAGACCTCGGCGTGACAACGAGTGCTGTTAGGTCACTCCTATTAGTGTGACATGATTTAGCCTAAAAACGGACGTATGTCGGCTTGGAGGGCTATCCTTGCAGGTTTGGCCGTGCTGCGATCGGTGGTATGACAGTACAGTTTGATCACGTTATGGGTCATAGCGTGATCAAATAGGTCATATTTGAAAATAAAGTTAAGGAGATGTTATCTTTAAAAATATTTTTTAAAAATGAATTAAAAAAATAAAAAAAACTCTATGGTCTCTGCCAAAACAAAAGGATTAATATATGAACCTTTTTACTA
The DNA here is from genome assembly GCA_036346405.1 of Phyllostachys edulis. Lineage (NCBI taxonomy): Eukaryota > Viridiplantae > Streptophyta > Magnoliopsida > Poales > Poaceae > Phyllostachys > Phyllostachys edulis. The sequence continues at coordinate 35,588,606 of CM070554.1, forward strand.
CAATATTCTACTTTCGGAGAACACTAGAAATTTATGATCAAGAACTGGATCTAGCTCTCTACTCCGAAATTCATTAACTCCACACTAGGTTGTCCTATGATGTTGGTAATCGACAGATCATTGCAAATTGCCTGTACACCATCGTGCCAAGGGCATAATTTGTTTCTGAAAGTTGACTATGTTGTATAAAATCTGATATGACTGATCTATAGTAGTAAGTAACGAATGAGCTCTATGTATTACTTTAATACATAATAAAAGGTTATATATCTTCATGGTCGTAACCCCTAACGCTCACGACCCCGTGGTCGTAAGGATTCAAGGAGTCATACTGTCGAGTAGGTGTTTAGCTATTTCTCAAATCATTTTTATACAATTAGCCATGCATGTTGATATAGAACAAAGTAATTTTGCAACTGGGTACGACATGATCAAAAGTCTACGACTTGCCTTCGTTGAAGAGCTAAGATTCTTCGGTAGAGGTCACCGGGTCCAAGAACTCTTCAGAGAAACCGGATCTACACATGCGAAAAAGAGCCAAAGAAATACAATTGAATCTAAATAAAAACAAAAAACTACCAAGCTAGAACCAAAAGAAAGGCACTGAACAAGATGAATTAGGAACGGGCTTTCGAGAGGAGGAGGTCCAAGTGGGAGGAGGTCCTAAGGAGAGGTCCTGAGGAGGTCCAAAGGAGAGGTCCTGAGGAGGAGGTCCTGAGGTTCAACGAAGGATACGACTACTCAATGTAGTCGTAAAAGGGATATAACTATGCAACGTGGTTGTGAGAGCAAGAAGGAGAACAGGGCAAGGAAAAACTCACCAGGACAGAGAGAGAGGGAGAGAGGGACCAGAGAGAGGCAGAGGAGGATTTACCGAACATCGAGATGCTCGGTGAATTCTTCTACAGCGTAGGTGGTCGAAGACGCAAGAACTCCAAAGAACTCTTTGGCATTTAGGAGGACGACAGCTTTCAGTGAGACTCCTTGGCGAAACTTCAAGCACGGTGAAACTGGGTGAGAGCAAGAGAGTAGAGGTGAGGAAAATGAGATGAAAGAGGGCTGCTCAGGCTTTTATAGCTAGGGGAGACGAGGAGAGTCACCGAGACTCTCGAGGCGCATCTAATTCAAGGGTAGATGAAGGAGGAGATGGGGCGGAGTGGGGAGGAGACAAGAGGGGGAACGAGTACTGTAGAAGCGACATCATTTAATGCGACACGACAGTATTTAATGCGTAAGGATCTTTGCGTCAGCAATGACGCGACGGAAGGAAGAAGAAGGTGAACAGAGCTGACAGGCAGGGCTTGTCAAAACTCGGAAGGGTGGTCCAACCAAAGGGGAGGTCGTGACCCAAGGGGTGGTCGTGACCCAAGAGGGTGGTCGTGACCGGTCTTCCAGGACCACCCAGAGGTCTCCCAGGACCACCCGAGAGGTCTCCCAGGAGGGGGAGGTCCAAAGGAGAGGGAGGTCTGGACAACAGAGGATGGGGAGGTCCAAACGAGAGGGAGGTCTGGACAATAGAGGAAGGGGAGGTTGAACACCTGAGAACTCCAGCAACTCAAAACAAACTGAACTCAAATTAATTGAAGTTTGATTTAGTCATTTTAAACACTTTTAATTTCTAAAATCTCAAGTTAAGGTTTAGAACTTCAACAAAACCAAATGGTTATTTTTATTTTGAATATTCCAAAAAGCTCAGAAAAACTGGGACGTTAAAAGGGGTCTGCCTAGTCGTGGCTGCTTAACCTACCGGTCGAATCTATCTACACTTTAGAGCAGCTCTACGATACTCTAATCGCCAACTTTCAAGGGACGTACGACCGTCCCGGGAAGGAGGATGATCTGCATTGGATGAAGCAGAAGACCAATAAAACTCTTCGACAATATATCAAGAGATTCAGTCAGGTTCGAAACTCCATCCCCGAGATCGCATAATCTTCATTATCTAGGCCTTTAAGCGGGCCCGAGTGAATTACCTTACGGAGGATATTGCAATAAATCCTCTACTTAACAATCTGTCAAACTTTTGACTTGGCGGACAAGTACGCGGTCGCTAGTGAAGCGGTCGAATGGCATGAAGTTATTGATCGGAAAGACAAACATCCCCAGTCGGTCCTGGAGAAGCAAGAGAAGAAAAGCAAGAAGTCTCTCAAGAATAAGAAGAATTGCAAGCCCGACAACAAAGAAGTCTTGGCGATCCCCGAGAAGTTCACCAAGGATAAGAATGATTTCGCTGGTCGGAACAAAGCTAAGGCTTCGACCAGTGATTTCAAGAAAAAATAAGTGATGTCTACTTCACCAAGCAATGGGCATGATTCACGCACCTACCGAACTGGCAAAGTAAATTGGAGGATTATTACTCCGTAAAGGACCCTTCCTCCATAAAAGAACTCGGAGAACCAAGCTCTAAGAAGGACAAAGATGGTAACGAAGAGATGGAGTACCAAGAGCCGCAACACACGGTGGATATGATCTTCGGAGGATCCTCCTCGTATGATTCACGACGTCATCTGAAGGCCGTGGAGCGGAGGTCAATCTTCGAAGTTTTCGATCACGTCAAGCCATCCAGGTGGTCGAAAACTGTAATGTCCTTCACCAAAGAAGACTGCCCATCCCATCGACTCGACCAGGCAGGTTTCCTATCATAGTTGAACCTACTATTAACAATTGTAAAGTTAACCGAGTCTTAATAGATGGAGATAGTTCTTTAAACATTCTATTTATGGGGGCATAGGAAGAGATGCAGATCCCTAGGTCTAAGGTAAAATCCGTGAAATATGCCTTCCACGGTATAGTTCCTGGTTCTACCGCTAAACCGATAGGGACCGATTGTCCCTACCTATTCGCTAGGAATGCTGACAACTTCCAAGCAGAAAATGTTCCATTCAATGTGGTTGACTTTGAAACCCGCATACAATGGAATCATCTGGTCATCCCGCTCTAGCAAAATTTCTCGATAGCCACACAGTGGTTATCGGAGTTTAAAGATGCCAGATCGAAAGAGTCATCATGGTTTGAGGAGATCGAAAAATGGCTTATACATGTGATCGGAAGTCCTTAGAACTGATCGATGAGCTTCCACCAGGAGACTAATCCATCTACCATGCGAATTGAAGCACTCGAGGCCAAAGATGGCGCCAAAGCCTTCCAGCTGCACCAAGGAGGTACCACTCGGCAAAGGCAATCCTCCAGAAGAGCCAACACACCGCTTGGGTCAAGAAACGCCGACATCGTCCGCCTAAAAGGTACTGGTCGGAGTAGGGCTCAACCTCAAATAGGAAAAGTCACTCATCTCCTTCCTCCGAGAAAATCAGGACGCATTCGCCTAGCAGGCGTCCGACATGCCTAGAGTCCCCAGGGAGGTGATCGAGCATAAGCTAGCTCTTCAGCATGACAAGAAACCGGTCAAGCAGAAGCTCAGGCATTTCACACCTGATCGGAGAGAGGCAATCCAGTCGGAGATCGACAAGCTCCTCAAGGCTGGGTTTATTCATGAAGTTGACCACCCAGAGTGGCTCACCAACCCTATAATGGTTAGAAAAAGCAATGGGAAATGGCGAATGTGTATTGACTTCACAGATCTTAATAAAGCTTGTCCGAAAGATGACTTTCCGCTTCCACACATTGATCAACTTGTAGACTCTACTTCCAGGTGTGAGTTGTTAAGTTTTTTAGAAGCATACTCAGGATACCACCAGATTAATATCAGTAAAGACGATGAAGAGAAAACTTCCTTCATCACTCCATATGGCACTTACTGCTATGTTAAGATGTCATTTGGTCTCAAAAACGCTGGTGCAACTTTCCAAAGGTTGATGCAGAAAACATTTAATCCTCAGATAGGTCAAAATCTCGAAACCTACATTGATGAGTTGGTCATGAAAAGCATCAACTCTGGCGATCATATTTTTGACCTACACGAGACTTTCAATAACTTAAGAATGCATAACCTTAAGTTAAATCCAGAGATGTGTGTGTTCGGAGTTTCTTCTAGAAAGCTTCTTGGGTTCCTAGTTTCAGCTAGAGGGATCGAAGCAAACCTAGCAAAAATATCAGCCATCGATCAGATGCGCCCTCCGACCACAAAGAAGGAAGTCCAGAAACTAATCTGCTGTATGGCAGTGCTAAGTCGTTCCATAGCACGTTAGGAGAAAAAGATTACCTTTCTTCAATCTCCTTGAAACAAGGAAGTTTTGAGGCGGACTAAGGAGGTAGCGATGCCTTTAAAGAACTTAATAAGTACCTTACGAGTGTCGATTTTAGTTTCTTGAGATTGGAAACATTGCTAATTTGCATGGGTACGCAACACCGCAAGCAATCGGCGATATCTTGATCGTGAGAATGTGATAACGTCCAATGACCGGTATATTACGTAAGTGAAGTCTTACATGGACGGAAAGATACCCACATGTGCAAAAGTTGCTCTATGGTCTCCTTATGGCTTCGAGGAAACTAAAGCATTACTTCCGAGGCCCACAAAATGGTCTTACCAACTAGATACCCCTTAGGTCAAGTCCTTGGAAGCAGAAATCATCGGAGACGAATAGCAAAATGGGCGATCGGAGCTTAGGGGCGTTCGACCTCCATTTCATCTTCTGAACGATAATCAAGTCCCGAGCAATAGCATAATTCAACTGCTGAATAGACAAACCCCTGAATCCACCCAAGGGCCAAATCACGAACACCACCAGCAGAGTAGACAATGTACTTTGATGGTTCCTTGATGCTCAAAGGCTTGGGGCTAGAGTTTTCTTGATATCCTCCTAGCGAACACATAAAGTATGCTATCCGGTTAAACTTTCTGCTACAAACAATGTGGCGGAACATAAGGGTTCTTGGCAAGACTCCAAGAAGCTTGTCGCTCAGGGATTCAGAATTACTAGTGAGCGATTCTCAACTAATAGTGAATCAAGTCAAAAAAGAGTATCAATGCTCAAGTACCAAGATGTCATCTTAATTGGTGGAAATGCGGAAACTCAAAAGCACTTCTTCGGTTTCGAGATCCAACATATTTCTAGAAAGGAAAACTTTCTGGCAGACTAGTTGGTACGGATGGCCTCCACGAGGTCACCTATCTCGCCCGGAGTTTTTCTTGAGCAACTCGATTCACCCTCGGTGGTTGAGCTTTCCGAGGGACATAGATGTTCAACTTCTGGTCGTACAAATCGATCACGAGAACATGGATACTTCACGGTCGTACAACACGATCACGGTAGAGATTGGATGATGTCGATCTACAATTATCTTCAGCTTGGCATTATTCCTACGATGATGTAGAGGTTGATCGTATAGCTCAAAAAGCCAAATCATACACTCGATCGAAAGTGCCTTGTATAGCGAGGATCTCACAGTGTTGATGAGATGCATATCTCAAGCGAGATAGGATTAAGTTGCTATCAGAGCATTCATGGATGAGTATGTGGAGCACATCATTCATAAAGAACATTGGTGGTAAAGCCTTGAGAAATGACACTCTTGGCCATTGCCCTTCATGATGCAAAAGCGCTCATGACGAAGTCGCACAATGTTAATTTCATAGTCGACAAGTACATCGGCCGACACAAGCTTTGCAAACCATCCGTCTTTTGGCCTTTTGCAACTTTGGAGATTAGACATGCAGGACCTTTTTCAAGAGCACGAGGGCTTAATTCCTTTTCGTCATGATTGACACGTTTACAAAATGGATAGAAGTCGAGCAGTTGTTAAAACAACAACTGAAGTCGCCAAGAGGTTTCTCCCAAAAAGCGTGATCCTGCGATTTGGTATACCCGGTAGTATAATCACGGATAATGGTACCCGATTCTCTAGTGGACATTTTGAGGAATTCTCGATGATCTAGGTATCAAGATATATTTTTATACATTGCTCATCCGGAGAGCAATGGAGGCGATTAGATGAAGCCAATGGTATCATAATGCAAGGAATGAAAGCAAGAGTATTCGACCGAGTTAACAAAATGGTCGAGGAGCTTGGGTTCAGAACTCCTTACATGTTATGGGCGTTCAATCCACAACCGGTTGTGCGGCCAGAATTGAAACTCCATTTTTACGGTTTCTGGTCTTTGAAGCCATGCTTCCTCTAGAAGCTGAAAATCGGCTCTACTCGAACTTATTGTTTCAATAAAACGATCGAGATAGAATGAAGACTCGAGGACATCGATGCCCTTGAAGAACAACGGAACCAAGCCCTCATACGATCGACGGCTTACTAACAAGCCATGCGAAGGTACCATAGTCGTAAGGTGCAACCTCGTAGCTTAGCAGTAGGTGACCTAGTTCTACAAAAAATTTAGAGCTAGGATAATCGCAATAAACTTTCTCCCAAATGGGAAGGTCCATACACTATGTTCAAAGTCACCAGACCTGGTTCGGTATGGCTAGCTATGTCAGACGGGCGTGTTTTGTCCAACTATTGGAATATTGACCAACTGCGTAAGTTCTTTGTATAAATGTATTTTTATTTTTTTAATTCTTTAATAAAGATGCATTTCCTTTTCTTTTCAACGAATGATATTGTTAGTATATACATTATTCATTCCTTTGGTTATATGCTATTGTTGTCTAATTGGTCGGGAGAAGATCGAATTCTCTCAGATATAAGCTTTTAAGGATGCATATTATACGTGGCTACAACATATAAGTCAAGCGCCGTAAGGGTCCTAGTTCGCGACCATTGGACAATGGTTCTCCTGGCGTGACCAACACTCTTTTCTTAAAAGAAATATCTGAGTAACAAGAGCATCATACAAACAACTACATATCATACTTTATCTGCTTAAGATTTGGAGACTACATTTCTTACCTTCAACATTACGATTCTACTCTAGTTTGGCTCTTGGTTGGGACACGAAAAGCCTCCTAGTCGAAGTCTCTCTTAACATGATTACGCCCACTAGAAGGAGCTTCCTAGCGACAATCCTTTTCCTACGATCCTCACTATCAGTCGAATTTGAGCCTGAGCACGTTTCGCGAAGTGTTTTTCATGTCTTCAGTTCTTAGCAATCATTACGACCAATATTGAATAACATATATAAACAAGTTCACTTGTCATTTTTGCATACATTTGTTGCATGATTCCTTATCATCTGTATATGTCTTTTACATATTTCAACCACACAAGGTACTACGGTATTTCAATTATAAAAAAGATCTAAAACTAGTTGAAGTCATACCTTTGGTTCAACCAAATTGATTTCCTAGTGCTACTTGGATCATTTTTATAACATAAGCGACATATGCTCATGTCTTGAGTGAGTAAGTAGCTATTGCTCATTTTTCTTGGTCTCTGACTTCTCTAGTAAAGTTCTTCTACTAATATAAGTAGTCGGGGCTAGGAAATATATGATTGCTCAAATGAATTTAAGAAGGCGAACAAAGACTTCATTGATGATAAAAGGTAAGTTTTATTTACAAAAGTTTAAATATTATAATCATTTACTTCTTGGAGCCACCGGTATTGGTCATTGCTTGGCGTTGGAGATCCGGCCTCCATTTCCTCTACAACCTTACTTTTGAGAGGTGCCATTTCCTCGAAAAGTTTGGCTACTATTTCCTTACCGGTTGAAGTTTTCCTCAACAACCTAGAAATTTATGGTGGAGTCGGAGAGCTTTCGGCTTTGCCAAAGAAAAAGCGGCTTCATTCTTGTGACTTCAAGCAGTACGTGCATGGTTCTCTGAGTTGTCTTGAGGATGCCCTTGAGGTCTTGAGTTGTTGTCCAAGGTATTTGATATTCTCCATGAGGATCTCCTAAGTTAGGCGATTCGTTCCGATCCCATATCGAAGAGCATCTTGTTGAAAGTTTTGACCTTCTCTTCAAGATTTTCCCCGAAAACGTCTCCTTGCCGCGCTCAAACTCAAGAGCTTTTACATCTCTTTAATGCTTGAGTTTGCTGCTGCGAGTAGATTTGCTCTACGAGTAGACCAAAAAGGATGAATATACATGACTAGAAAAAGGTAGTACACTAGTCAAGTCTCTGACAGGTTACCTTCGATTTCCTTCTCCAGGTCTCAAGAACTTCCTTGTGCACAGTAGTCGGGTATTCTCTTGGTGGTCCTTGTTACAGCATTCTTCTTTGTGCTTGGAGATTATGGCTTCATAGCTATAACTTCTTCTTTAAGCTTCTCTGAATCTATCAAACCACGATAAAGGGAGAAATGGTTGATAGAAAAAGAGCCAAATGGTAAGAAGGAGAAAAGAAAATACTAAGAGGCTACTTACTTTCTAATTGAGTTCTTTTCTCCAAGTGATTTATTACATTTGGGTGGATCCTCGAGACCACGTTGAAGTTTTCCACAATTCTTTGCCAAAATAGTAAACTCCTTTAAGTATTTTTCAAGGGAAAGACTAATAAAAGTGGTTAGTGGAAGCTTACTTGAATTGCCAATTTGTTATATTAAGGCAAAAATAAGTCGGGGCTCTCCCCAGGCAGTGATCAGAAATTCTTCCCTAAGCCTCATTAAAATCCTCATCTTTGAAGATCTGGAGGCGATGAGGAAAGGCAACTTCGGAGAATTTCGGCATAGGTCGAGAACCTCTTGAGACTCCTCAAGAACCACCACCTCCACGGTGGGGTCAAAGCTCCACAGGCTCTGAGCAGGCATTACCACTGCTTTCAGTGGCTCGACCTCTTTTTCTTGGGAGCTTCCTCACGAGGGTGTTACAGTCGAATCGATCGGAATACAGGAGGATCTACAAGAAAGAAGAAAAGAAATTCAAGACTCTAAGACACGGAGGTAAGTACTTACATAAATTCTTCCTTCATGTATACATACTTGGTCATTTTCTTAGTCTTGAATTTCAAGTGCCACTAAGCAAAGTTAAATCGCGCTTGCCTTCCTCTTCTTTTCGGCCGAGCTTCACAGGTCTTGAGCCGATGGGGAAATTTGGTTAGACACCTTTCGATCCTCCAGCAGAAGGTGCGGAGAAATGTTCTCAACGGTAGTCGAGAATGTGATCCTTGACCATCGAATTGAAGGGTGTGGTCTCGTTGGTCTCTAGAAGCAGTTCGAGTGGTAGCAAGCTATTGGAGTCGTGAATGGCCGTCCTGGAGCAATGACCTCCTGACTTCGATCGTGGGTCTTCTTTCTCTCCCTTTGAATTATAATTCAAGGTTTTAATCGAGGTGATGTAATTTTTCATCTAAATTATATGTTCTTTATCTGCAAATGCTCTTTTTTACCTCTAGGAGACCATCGTCTTGTGCTGTCTCTGAGCAAGAATCAGTCGGAACAACGGTATAAAAGGAATCCTTTTTGGATTTGGTATACTTTAATTCGACCGCCTGCATATTAGAGCAAAATTATATACTGAGATCGAAGAATATATAAGAGATGAAGAAAAAATGGTTATTTACATTGAGTCTTCTTATTCTCTTCTCTTCAAAGACAATGTCCAAAATAACTGGGAAATCGGCCTTGGTATCAGGCTCTTCGGCGTAAATCATTTTGATCGCTCTCGACTTCATCGAGAATAGTGGACTTAAAAGAAGACAAGGAGATTTCAAGGTTAAAACAAAAGTAGTCAACTAAATAAAATATGTTGGTGAGAATCTTTTAAAACTTAGTATCCTTTGAGTGTTTGATCACTTCATCAAGACCAATATCACGAGGCGAGAGAATGCTCTCAAAGTTTCAAGGACTAATTAGGCGTGAGAAAAAGTCCTAACCATATACCAGCAGTCAATCCCTTGGCGAGGTGTCGAATGGCATCGACCACCCTTCCAACCCATCCTTCCCTCTTCTCGATCGACCTCCACTTTATATTCTCGTTTGCCCTCTTCTGAGTGAAGTAGAGGCCGTGGAGTCCTGTAGACGAGTCATATAGAACAGATTCTTCTTGAAGTGGCGACCCGCGAAGATTTTGAGTACATCTAGATGTACTCATCGGCCTTCCATCATGGAGTGCGTGAACACTCCCGGTCCGTGGCGTAGGCTTCCCACTTTGCCATTCGGTAAAAATACGAAGACCTTCAAATTTAGTCAAATCTAAATACACCTTGCATAGGTAGGCGAAGATCTTGATGTTGGCGATGGAGTTAAGACCAAGTTCACCGACTCAACTCCATAGTACTCTAGGACCGAAGAGGAATTTGTGGTAGCAGCAACTTTGGTCCGCTCAATGAAGATGAAAAAAAAGGATTTCCCATTCCTCGCGACTCAAAAGTGTTCTCGACCCTGACCTCCATTTGATCGAATTCCTATCGGAAGCATCCCAATCTCCTCGAGCCTTGAGCTTCTTATCGCTCGGAATCGAAACCAACCACTTAATGTCGAATCGACATAGTTAGGTTTAGAGCGATGATTGGAAAATGATTTGTGGGAAATGAACAAAGAAGTCGGAAAAGAAATTTTAGCGAGAAGATGAAAGGGGTGAAGAAAAAGGAGGCGTAAAAGCCTAAGCCCCCATCTTTGAAGGGATTTTATAGCGCGGATTATACTTCTGATCGGGAGTTACTTATAAGTCCAACGGACAAAACCTTTTCTCAGCAGACGAGAAAAACTCTTTGGGTTCCAAGGCGGTTTCTCAACTTTAAAGTGAATATAGACCACCTCGGTGTGTCACGACATTAAATGAGGATGCGCTGGAATCTGACTTCATCGGGAGTTCATATAACCAAATTCATTTAAAGTTAGGGGCTAGTAGGCGAGGATTAAAATGTCTATGTATTACTTTAATACATAATAAAAGACCATATGTCTTCATGGTACGTAACCCCTAAGGCTCACGACCCGTGGTCATCGAGGATTCTAGAGGTTACATCGTGGGTACTACAGTGGGATGAGGTCTGTCTTTATCACGCTCGGGTAACAACCCACAGGACCCATGTGCATCTTGGACCCAGTCCACGATCGATGGTAGGCCGCCAGATTTCAACAATGATGTGATCCGCAGCCATACAACAAACTATAGATAAGCGGACAAATTAACAATAAAAAACAACAAAAGACCTTGTGGTCAAGCTTTTAAAGTTACGCGCGAGGCTCAACAACAAAGCTCACCGGTGGAAACAAATGAAACACGTGGAGGCCATTCGATATGCCCATAGGCAATCGAGTGGAGGCGATTCCTATACGCTTTGGTTGTCAAAGACCTCCCCTAGCACGAGAGGTCTTGAAGACCTCTTCTTTAAAGAGGTCGGAGCTCCTGAGTGGTCTTATTCAACCTCTTGATCAACGAGAGGGCACAAGCCATGATTATTTGAATAACCACTCAAAAGCCGTAGGAAATTGTATACAATTAATATTCATGCAAAGCTTGACAAGGAGGTTTTTATGGTTACTTGCGAAAGCAAAATTGACTTGAAATCTGATATAAGTAGATTGCAAAGCACAAGTTGAAAAGATTAATACATAAGTAAGCAAGTTTCTTTGAAAACGACTTGGGACCACCCTAGCCACTTCCCAGACCACTCACGACCACCCTGGTCGTGAGCCAGGCCACTCGGAACCAGCCAAGACCAACAAGTTTTGAGAAAGTCTACCCCTTGCGTAAAATCACCAGGCATGTCCATAACCGGGGACACGGCTATTGGAATAGATTTACACTCTGCGAGAGGTTGCGCAACTTTACCCACAAGACACGACTTCTCTGGTTTGTTTGGCACCTGTCGATGCCTGGTCACTACCTTAGGTAAGCGAGCTAGAGCACATGACAAGGCCCTTACAAGGTTACTGCCTTGACTTCGAGTTCGCTTCTAAGGTTCACCTTCACAGCCCCTCTTGCACCAAGTGTGCGTGTCCATCCCATGTCTTACACACTTCCACAAAAGCGGAACCAAATCAAAGCATTGTCAATTAGTTGGCGGGACCACCCGTAATGGTCTTATGGTTGCATGATATGGTCGGGATCGAACTCTTACAAGGTTAAGTCCTTAGTAGGTGCTAAGGCGACACCTCCTCATCCCAATGTGCTTCTGCACCCCTTCTTTGCGATCACTAGCCCGAGCGAAAACATTTTGGGTTCAACCCGGCCAAATGACCACCCTAATCATGGTACAACAAATTTTAATAATGGCAACACATGCCAGGACAACACTTGCCAAGACAACACATGCTAAGGCAATACGTGCCACAATTCTATATTTGATTAGTCAAATTTAACATCTTTGAGACAAGTGATCGAGACAACGCATAACTAAGTAGGTCTAAGCAAGATACGCACCCATGTTGGTTATCACAAAGAGGTCCAACTAAGATTACCCAACCTATGGTGGTCCAAAGGTACATGACAACATGTAGAACACAAGTATTCAAGAAGTCATCTTTCTTGAGGTAGGTAATTAACTAATTCCCAAACCATTTTTATACAAATAGCCATACTGCGTTGGTAGAAAACAATATAGTTTTGTAAAGCTAGGAACAACATGATCAAAGGTCTCGACTTGCCTTCGTTAAAGAGCTGGGGTTCTTCGGTAGAGGTTGCCGGGTCCAAGAACTCCTCTGAGAAGCCGGAATCTACACGTGCGAAAAAGAGCCAAATAAATACAACGAATCCAAATAAAACCAAAACTACCAAACTAGAACAAAAGAGAAATACTGAAATAGAAACGGACTCTCGGGAGGAGGTCCTGAGGAGGAGGTCCACAAGAGGAGGTCCTGAGGAGGTCAAGGGAGGAGGTCCTAAGGAGGTCCAAAGGAGGATACGACTACTCAACATGGTCGTATAAGGGATACAACTAGGCAATGTGGTTGTAAAAGAGATACAACCACACAACATGGTCGTGAGAGCAAAAAGAGGACAAGGTATGGAGGAACTCACCCAGACACACACACACACAGAGAAAATCCTAGAGAAGAATGGCGAACGGCATAGGTGCTCCAGCGAACTCTGCGATGGCGAGGAGGTCGAAGACGACGCAAACTCCAGCGGCTCCTTGGTGTCGAGGCTTGATGGACTCCTTGGCGAAACTTCAAACCACAGTGAAAACAATGTGAGAGTAAGGAAGGCTGGGTGAGAAAAAAGTGATGAAGGAGGCAGCTCGGGCTTTATAGCCGAGGAGGGCCAGGAAAAGCGGTGAGAGACTCTGAAGCACTGCAGGTCAAGGGGTAGGTAAGGAGGAGATGGAAGCGAGGTTGGGGAAGAGATAAGAGAGGAAACAAGTACCATAAGCGGCGGCATTTAATGCGGCCTTATGCATTTAATGTAAGGACCCTTCGCGTCGTGATGACCTAGGATGAAGGAGAAGGTGAGCAGGGGCGAATTGGGACCGGTCAAAACATGGAAAGATGGTCCAACAAGGGAGTTCACGGTCAAAGGGAGTCGTGACCCAAGGGATGTTCATGACCCAGGGGT